>JAZGLO010006651.1:3645000-3995000 GCA_036873155.1 Biomphalaria sudanica | reverse complement strand
CTTTCATGTTATGTATACATATACATATATATATATATATATATGTACCATTTAAGTGTAAAATACTTAGTATAATCATTTATATTTAGCTGACTTGAGTAACAAAATGAACCCAATGCTGTTTTGCCAACCTCTACACCCTTTAAATTTGTCTTTGATATGTGTCATTAAAAAAATATGGTTTAATTCCCTAAAGTGATGCAGGTCCAACTCTTGTACTATTGTGCCCTTAGAGTTCTGCTGTTTGACTTGAATAGTTAGTTGTATGAATCATTTTGAGTTCTTGAATTTTGTTTGCTCTATCATTGTGCTTTGTTAGGGATTAATAGTAGTTGAATGACCCATTACCAACCATCGGCAGACAATGGTGCGTCTGTGCTGGATGTGACAAAATAGGTAGGTCACAATTAGGACTGTGTGGCCACATGAAATACTGCACTCCTCCTTAATGATAAGACAAGCCTTGGTATTATGATCAATTTGTATATCTACAATATATATATATTATATATATATATAAATATTTTTTGTTCTACCCTTTTTCTTTCTAAAGAGGATAATAGTTGCTGTATGATCCTTGTATAGTCGTCATTTACTTTGTTCTGATACATCTTTGTAACTGCTTAACATGAAGCTTTTTGTTTTTATAATGCTTTATTTTAAACTTTAGGCTGCTCTCTATCGGAGGAGTCAAAGTGATAATACACATAGCAGTACAGAGTCAACTCACAAGCCACCTCCAAGGTCAATGTCTGAAGAGAAGCCACAGAAAGCTGATCGACCGATAGCTAAAGTGAAGCGTAAGTTTTGGAATGTTTTCATTCACTGAGCATAGTATTGAACATGTTTTTGTTTTGGTCTGTTCTCTATTACTTGAGCTAATTTATACCTTAGGTAACCCTTAAACTTCTTTTTTTTTCCTTATCAAATAAAATTTTCATTTTTAAAGTAATTGAAAGTAAGTATTGTGCAAACCCAGTTGCGACCTGCATATTTTGCCATATCTAATGCTGACAAAGCCTTTGTCTGCCAGGGGTCTATTTAAAAATGTAAGAATAAATATTTAGTAATATTAATATTATCAAAATATTTTTAATGGTAACATAAAATTTTTAAAAAGTATGATCTAATCCAGGGGTGGGCAACCTTTTTGTATCAAGGGCCGCATTTTTAAAAAATTGGGAATGGCGGGCCGCATATTTATATACAACTTATAGAGACACTCTAAGCTAACTGTGTAGAATGTCTTTTAATTCATATTTACACTGTATTATATTCACGTTTCTTTTTTTCCACACTCCACGTTAAGGAATTACAACAAGAGTTAGCAATTTTTTAAACCAATGTTACGATATTTTTTTTCAAATTGCTATTGTCATTTTACATTAAAATATCCTGACAAATATACAGTTGTACTTAATGTGCAGTATTTTACTTTTTACACTTGTGCATAATGTTCGGAACTGTGGAACTAGCTTACTAGTTTTTATCCTTGTGACTGCTGTCAAATTACAGTCAGTCAAAATCGACCAGTAGTAATGCTTGTTTAGTTTCCACAAAGGAAAAGGCTTGTTCATTGAATGAGACAATATATGTTCCGGAAGTTAAATGTCGGGACGAGAGAAACTTGCCCATCACCAGAGAATGCTGACCATGTCCTTCAATGGTGCATTCTAAATCAAGAGACCCGAACAAGACTTTGGCCCAAAAACCCTCCTATAGAACCAAAACTATTCAGATATACGATAACTGATCTGAACTCTCCAACACGTAAAATGAGAACGAAGAAGAACAGATGTATGTGTACACAAATAGTGTGAACAGCAGCAATTTTATTTTAAGTGTGGAAATACAGCTTCTGGAATTCATAAGACACCGTGGTAGTAATGACTGGAACTTCTCTTTGCTTGGAGATATGTCCTCTGGGACTGAATCAGCTTCTGCGCTAAATGGTGAGCTGATGGTATTGAAATCTGGTTCTTGAAATTTGCTTTTATAAATTGCACAATTAAGAAATCTAAATAAGTGTTATACTTTTAATCATTTCACTAGAAATAGTTTCACCTTTCAGCAAAGGAAAATGACAAAACCTATTTTCTTTTGCTTGCTTGTAGAAAAGGCCTTGTTTGAAAAGATTTAACATGTATTTATATTTCATTTGCAAAAAAGCCCATCGCAATAGCAATCATGAAACATACGAAATCTGTCTTCCACTCTTTATTGTAAATATTGGTAACTAAGTCACAGTCAATGTCCTTCAAGTAACATAACAATTTATTTCTTGAGATTTTATATTCTTCTCATTTCCTCTGCTTATGCTAAGATAGCGGATACATTGGATTATTTTGTTCCTAGATAAATACCTGTGGTTAACACCCCTAAACCCTAATAAGGTTCATTTCGATGCTATTGTGATCGATAATATAAAGACATTTTATGCAGCTTTGTGCAAACTTTTCTGTTTAGAGTTTATGGTTTTGATATAATTTTTTATGTAAAAATAAAAAACAAACTATGCCACACTATCAAAGATCGAGCTCCATCAGTTGTTACACTTGCCATCTTGTTTCAAGCATACCCAACATTCAACACAGTTCTTCATAGCAATAAATAAATACTGATAAGAGATTGTCTTGAATTGAGTGTATTGAAGTATAACCAATAAGCATAATCTTCGTTTACTTGAAACTTTTTATAATGAGACAGTTTCAATAATTTATATAGATATTATTTTAATATATTTGCTTTTTAATCTGTATATACTGTGGGCACACCTGATTTCTGTAGGTGTCAGCGGGCCGCATAAAACACTCTGCCAGGCCGCATGTGGCCCGCGGGCCGTAATTTGCCCACCCCTGATCTAATCAAATAAAATATATACAAATGATAAAATCCTAAACTCACTGCATCTATTAGCTGGTGGGGTTACTGATTTTTTGTTATAGTTTTTATTTTCTTTCACTCTCTGATAGCCATGCCTGCCAGTGATAGTACCATTAATCAACTGGTGACTGATGAGACTGAGGGCTCAGATTTACAGGGTCAGATTCCTGCTACAGCACTGGATGCCAACAGCAGCACTAGTCCCTCCAACATCTTGAGTTACAGCAGTGAGGACACAGAGAGTCAGGTAGGTTGGATGGTATTTCCTGGCTGCTCTTTTGTGAGGAAGTTTGATGGTATTTCCTAGCTGATGTATTAATGGATCCAGAATAACAATACCCTCATTAATCATTTGAATTCAAAACCTTTGAGTTGAGTTGTGGAGTCAATTTAGTGGTGTGTTTCTTAAAGCACTTGATTTGTTGATTTCTTTTTTTAAAAAAAAAACTCCTTTAAATCTTCAACTTAATTATTTCTGTGAATATTTTCAAGATGTACAAACATATCTAGTCAAATTATTTGATAAGCTTTATACATCTAATGGCTGTTAAAAAACGCTTTTAAGTTGCTTAGCCCTGTGAGAAACAGTTTATAGAACTTAGGTTTCTTTACTTATTCTCCCCTTATAAATGATTCCATTGTTGATTTCACCCCATTCTTACAGCCTAATCCATGATATTATTGTCGCTGCTTAAAAAGCCAATTGTTTTGTTTTCTTTCCTCCAAAAATGTTTTTAATTGCTTAAAATTTAATCTCAAGTAGTTTCTCTGTGAAAAAATGCAAATTTCTAAAATTTTCAATGTGTTTTACCAAAAACATTATTTTTTAAAGACTGGTGCCTAAAAAAAGTTCTAATTTTCTATATTAATTTTTCATATGACAGTGACATGGGATAGTGACCAGAAGACAATTTATTTAAATGTTTAATATATGTCATATATTAAGTGAAAATGTGAATAACTATCTTAGAAAATTTTTTGTTCAATTTGGATCATAAAATATTGCCTAGATCTAGTCTAAACCTAGTTCAAAAGAGACTTGTCTAAAGTTGATAAGTTCTTATTATTAAATTCCATTATCCGAAGTAAAATTTTGATTTTATAAACAGCAATTTGTTTTAACTAAAAAGGGCATGCATTTCCTTTTAATTCTATAGCAAATATAACATTTTCTGATAACAAACAGACAAAAATTAATAAAGTTTAATCATAACAGTGAAATACATATGAGCAAAATGAATAATTCCGCCGGTACATGGAAAATAATTACAGAGAGAAAGAGTTAAATATTGAATTAGCTATAGAAGAGTGAGAATGAAAAGTATAAATTTCATGTTTAAATCTTGTATTGCCTCATCAGGCTAATATGAAGTTAATAAAAGTGTTTTGTTTATATTCAGGACTCATCTTCTGAAGAACAAGGTGTCTGACATTGATATTAACATATAAATGGACTTGTGTTGGATTAGACTTGGGGTGAAAACCCATATGGATATCTTCACTTTAACAGCTGTGCACTGTCAATTGAACAGAGTTGAAATCCACTTCTAAAGGATTTCCATATCTTATTAACCTTGTGGACAGCTGCGTACTGTTTTTTGTTGAGGTCAGTTGATTGACCAGTGTGAAGATGTTTGCCACTTGGTCCAGACAATATCTACTTGAAGGTGATGCCTCACTCATATCAGGACAAGACTTGCACTACAAAGAAAACTTGTGCGAATTTAATGTAGTTTTAAAGAGCTGCTTAAATGTTAATGACAAATTTGATGTAGTTTTTAAGAGCTGCTTAAATGTTAATGACAAATTTGATGTAGTTTTAAAGAGCTGTTTAAATGTTAATGACGCTTTCACAAACTATGTGCACATGAATTGCCACCATGATTGGTAATGCACAAGAGCTGTGACATCTTAGTGGCTAATGCTTTCTCTTCATGGTTATACAAGTGATGATGATTCAAGATTAAGATGATATGAGAGTACACAGCTCTGCGTCTTCTCATTATAGGTTTCAGAATCTTGACTGAAACTTGCGATGATATGTTAGTATCCCTGTCATTAAGCTAGGAACCCAGTTGATTTATTTGCCACATATCTAGTTGATTTTATTTTTGTATATGGTGTCTCCTGTTGATGATCAAGACTTTAGAACAACTGTGCATCTGACTAAAGACTTTTTTTTTTTACTGCTTAGTACTATCATTTGGTAACTCACAATTAAGTTATATTTTTATTTTTTTAATTTAGAATTTTTAATAGGGCAAAAGAGTGGTTTCACCTAAACTGAATGAGTGATATTATCATTAATGACATTTGACATTGGAGTTTATACTGAGTTCTTTGATACAAATTTTACCCTATTATTTACCAACCAAAAAAAACCATCTATGATTTATCTATAATTAATATCTATGTATGATATTAAATTCCTTTTTTGTTTTAGATTAATTCTTTTTATATTCGTTGTGACCTTTTACAATATACCTTAGTCTACAGTAAATTGTGAAAACTGAGTCCAAGCTTTGCTTTTAGGCTATTGATTTTAAAAGTGCAACTAGATTGAAGCACACTGAGAAAAAAAAAAGATCCAAACAAACTGTCTGATAGTCATTACTTTCTTAAAAAGGCTGAGAATGAATTGTAAACATTTTCTAATTGTTTTGTCACTGGATTTTAATAACTGGGTCCTTCTCATACAACTTTGTAGTTGCTTGACTTCCTTTTATTTAGACTTTTTCAATTGTTTGTTTTCATACAAGTCTATTGTAGGTCTGCCTCTACATTGGTCTGTATATTCAGCATGGCTCATTCTTTCCAGATGTTATTGACCTTGCAGTCTTCCTTCTTTATTTCTGTAATTATTTCAGGGTTTTAATAGTTCATATAATTCTTGGTTGCTATTCTCCATTCATTTTTATCTAGTTTTGGTAGTGCTTTACATTCTTTTGGGTGTTAAATTGGTTGTACTTAATTTGTGTTTGTATGTTCCAGGTTTCACTGGCATGCATTACCACTGGTCCATTTATTGTTTACTTTGTATTTGATGCTCTTGCTTTGCACCATGTGGACACTTTTGAAATATGACTTGCTGGGTGAAGGAATATTCTTGGCATTTCTATTACGATCCAAAATATTTCAACCGTTCCATTTCCCAGCAAGATGTCATAGCACTTAATGTACACATGCTGGATAGTTAAGAGATCAACTTAACTTGGTCTTCTGAACATGGTTTAAGCTCATGTTGTGGTGCAGTAGTTCTGTTGTATTTCAAAGATTACAGTATTATCTGATTGTTCAGGATATATTTCTTTTTTTTTTTCTGAAATCAGAAAATTTTCTACATTTATCTTCTGTTATCTTCTGAGGGTTAGTTCAGTGAATGAATAAGTAATTTGAATTAATAATTTGGCTTGTAAAATCCATTGTCAGATCTTGACATTAGCAGTTGCCAGTTTGGCATGTGATGATACCGTAAATAAAACAAATTGTATTACAATTAAGAAAAAACAACATTTGCCTTGAATTCAATGGACCTAGAGAATAGAAAAAATGGCAACTAGGGGGGAAAATAAATAAGTAATCAATTTGACTTTGCCAATTAAGTCATATATTTTTTTTGACTTTTCTCTATTGTTACCATATTTCAATTTATTTATTTACTGTTTAAGACCTCTTGTTTTTTGTCCAGACAATATCATCTGAACTTATTATAAAGTTTAAATATCCATGACAATGTCTGCATTAGAGGGAAAATTAACTTATGAAATCTTGTCAAAGGGGGTGAAAATGACTTATTAAATATAGGTTAGTGCTTCTAGGAGACATAGAATTATATTTATCCTATTTAGAGTGTATTTTTTTTTTTACAATACCTCAATCCAAGTTGCTCATTCTGAATGGGTGGGCAAAACATGGGTGGGTGGGCATGTTTTTCGAAAACGGTTCTAATGATTTTCTAGAAATTCGACAGTTAATTTATATATTGTTGGGAAAAGAATTACTTGGAAAACTCTAGTTTGACTGTTATAATTCTTCAAAGCACAAATACAAATTAATTTAAATTTGGCTAGAGGACTAGAAAAATCTTCTAAGCCTAGATCTAAAGGCCTATCATTAGAATATTATTAAGTCTAGTATATTTGTTTAACCAGGATTTTTTTCTCTGGGTGGGAGTGGGGGGTAAAAAAATGTTCCGTTTAAAAAAAAAATAAAAAATGTAACATTCATTAGCTATTAAGATCAAAATAATCACTCTATAAGGAGGTTCTGTCTTTTTTTTAAAAGAATTATTTAAAGATTTTTCTTGTTTTTAAACAAGAGAAAAGATGAGATTCTAAAAGAAATAAACATGGCAAGTGCTTGAATGATTTTTTTGTTTGTTTGTGGACAAAGAATAGTAATAGTGATTTAAATACATTTTACATAGTGACATAAAGGTCAATAAAAATGGCTAAATAACTTGTATTAGCTTTATTTCATTCAATGATTTTAAAGTATAAGCTTGTATATAATCCAATGAAATATGATCATCAATTAAGCTGCTTTTGTCTAATGATTTTATCAAGTTGTCCATGAGCTCATGAAATATGATTACAAATCAGCTGTATTCACTCAGTGGCTAGAGTGAAGCTTGCTAAGTGCCATTATCTCTGATAGGGCATTTGATTGTTGTTGTTTTACGGCTTACGCTAAACTTCTCAGTGTTATGTTGTGTTGCAGCCTGTCTTCTTTCACTCTCTTCCCACCATGTGGACACCAAATCTTCTCCGTTGTTTCAGCTTGTCCTGTTCATTGTTAGCCTAACATTTCTCTAGGCTGTGTATAAAGTTGTAATAATAGCTACAGTTGTTCAGTCACTGGCTAAGTGTCTGTGTTTTACATTCAATGCTAAACAAATCAACATTGTGTGATAATGAATTTCACTGTGACCTGCTTCCTGTTTTGAGCCCCATCCTACGATGACTTTTTTGAAACATTTAGTGCCATTTGTTTTAATTGTATATGTCTTTTTGATTTGTTATTGACTTACTTTAGATTGTTTTAATTTTTAAAATGTGTTCTCAATGCATTGTTTCTGTTAACGAGAAATGAAATTGTACAGTGGGCGTTGCCAATATTTGACTTCCAGTGTAGTAGTTCTTGTTTCATTTGGTCAGTAATTCATATTTTTTGTAATTTTTATTTTTTTTATCATGTTGAACATTGTTTTTATTTTGATTTGGAATTAATTTGTTTTAACTTTTAGTGAATAATTTTTGATAATTTGTTTGATCATATGTTAGCATTCATTTGAACGCTAGACTTGTTCAAAGGTATTTTAGCATTTATTTTATTTTATTAATGTCACTTTTTTTTGTACTGTTGTTATTGATGGCTCACTAAATAGTATACATGTTGAAAAGGCTGAATTTCCCGGGGGGATGGGGGAGTGTTTCTGTATAATGTGAACTATCTTGCTTATAAAACAAGTTATTTGTTAGAAATTAAATTTTATTTTTGGTGAAACTATTTTACCAAGAACAATAATCAGATAATCTAAAAAATTTTGTTTCAATACAATTATTTAAATTCTTTAATCAACACAGCCAAACTATTTTATTTTGTTGACTTGGGTACTTTTTTGTTGTTGACCATCATGACATTGTAAATTGTATGTATGTAAATATATATATAGAGAGAGCATGTAAAAAAAACAACAAATATTGATGTTCTTATTATAAGAACAATTTTGTGTTGTACCATCATCCTTTGAAACCCAAACATCTATAACCTTAGCCATTGTCACTGGAATGAGATACAGCGGCGCTCTAAAAGTGTACATAGCCTAGTAGTTTGAAATATTTGTGAACAGTAGAAGGGGAAATATGCAGGTCGCAGCATAGTCATGTGAAACACTGCACTCATCCTAAATCTTCGGATTCCAGGACATTGCCACTATTAGTTGTATGAGAGAGAGAGAAAGAGAATGAATTAGTTCTTTTGAGAACTGCCATGAGTGTGTCTGTCTGATGGTACAAACTATATTCATAGGGCAGTAAGATCATCAGCATTGCTCCCTCACCCCTTGTTTTGCTGTGCCGTTAAGAACGTTTTCTCTCTTAAAATAGGGAAGTGTACATTTCACAACTCTTAAGGGGGAAGCCATGTCTGTTTTTTTTGTTGTTATGTACCAATAGTTGAACTCTACAGATTAATAAATAACAATAGAATGTTATATTATGTTTTTGCTGTTGTTGTTTTAATCAAAAAAGAATTCAGCTCATTTTATATATTATGAAAAAAGAAAATTGCAATCAATGATTTTTTTTTGTTTATTTGTTTTTTTCTTGAGGCCATGCTGAGCTGTTAAAATAGGTCAAAGTGGATCACACTTTTTGTATTGAAGACATTGGTAGCCATTAGTGGTTCAAAGATTTTTTTGGTTACATTTTGGCTGTTATAAAATAAATGTTACTACAGGTACTGGTACATTATAGAAATAAAAACTCCTATTAAAAAAATCTCTCTCTCTAAATATATCTATATCAGGGGTTTACTTTTCAACCTTGTAATCAGCCACACTAATCTTTGGATTTTAGATCAAGGTTGATTAGTCAATATTGTAGCACAAAAAAAGAGCAGACGTCAAAGATTTTTTTTTAGAAAGTCTCTTAAAGAGTAAATTTAAAAAAAAAAATTTTTTTTATAGCTGTAAAAAAATAAAAACTCATTGGGCCATTTAAATCTGATTTCTTAAACCCATGAATTATTTCCTTCAAGGAAGGGAATCTGTTTTCTAAAGCACAAAACATTCTTGCGCCTCATCCTTCTCAGCAATATTAACTAATTGCGGGTGCTGTCTGTCCTGCTTGTATTTCTATTTATAACCAAATCTTTTCTTGCAGCGTGTCATCTTGTAATTGGCTGACTTTTATATTAAAAGGTCAAAGTGTAAAGGTCTCCAATTTGGATTTTTCTTTTTCAAACACATTTAGCTCAGTAATGATACATGTCATTTATGAATTTGTCATCTCTGAGATCTGATGGACTATTTCTATCTTAGTGTGTGATTGGAACTAGTAGCATCATTTGAAATAGTTCCCTTCCATAGCAACTACTGCTATCACTTTTAGTTTAGACTCTGATCTAGAAACCAGAACTTAAGAAAAAAGATTTTTGAAAGAATGTGTTGTTAACACGCACAAAGGATTTTTAAAGAAATGAAACACTGGTTCTAGTAAATGTAATTTCAAAATTTTCAGTATTGCATACACACATGCACATTTGATATGAAAGTACCATTTTTTTTGTCTACATTCATTAATTAAAGTTAATTTCTTTGTCTAATAGATTGATAAGGTGATACATTTGAAAAAAAAAGTTCTATGCAGTGATCTATTCGTTTGTTAAAATGAGAGAAAAAAAAAACAGGCAATGATTTTGTGCTTTTGACATTCATTGATTGCTCCAATATTTATTGCCTGAAGCTGAACATTTCTTTGAAGGAAAACAATATTTTCTTAGCGGTAAATTTTTTTGTGTTTTCTTAGATTGAATTGTTTCATTTTCGTGTTATGGTCCTTTCTCCCACTAGACAGAGAAGTAGGTCATGTAGAGCTAACTTGATGACACTGATATCATATGAAACCGATATTGATGGATATTAAAAAAAATTACAAAAAGTTTATCTATTGTGAAATCAAACCTTATTTTGTGTTTGTTACCTAACATGATCATTATGCTCAAAGTATTTAAGAAGAAGACAACACATTGCCTATTTCACTTTGTATTCGGGTGTGGAGTAGAACATGACATTATCTTGTTGTTTGTTTTGAAACTGCTTTCACTCTGAGCACCAAGTCATTATGTGTTGCTACAGATGTACATAGATGTATATAGTCCTGACAGCCTGTTGTGCAGTGTTTTATCAGAGATCACTGGTAGAACCTCACTTTCTAGGGGAGACAAAACTGGTTATTTTTTGGGTTTGGCTTTCACTGGATCAGAATTTGTTCGCCATAGTGCCTGGAATATTTTTTTTTGTAAGTCAACTTAGCAACTTGTTTTTTTTAAGTCTTTCTCTCCTAACTGACGATACCAGTGTTGATTCCACCAGAATGTGGTAAATAATTACGGAGAGAAAGAGTTTAAATGTGTTAGAGATTTTTTTTTTTTTTTGGTTTAAAGTCAGTTCACATTATTGGCTCCTTATTGAAATTGTTGCCTGGCAGAGAGCAGTATTAGAAAGAGATCTGGCTAATCTTGTGGACTTTGTTATGAAGCTAGCTTATTTCAGTCACTTGTTGCTACTCTGTGATAACATCAACTGCTTAGAAATAGTTTTTAGTTGTAACTAAATCAGACCTAAGAAGATACTACTAAATGTGATGTCAATTCATGGTGTGTACAGCTTCAGGTCTGCAGTCATTCATTTAGGTCTACTCGGAAATGTTTTGAAAGTGAGAAACATCTTGCCTCTTTATGAATTGTGAAATTGCTCCTCTTGTTTGTGTGTGTTTGAATGTGCGTGTGTCAGCCTATTTTCTTCTCTAGATCAAGTATGTTGCAATGGTGAGATATGTTCACCCCTCACCCCATTGTCTTTTGTGCTTTAGATACATCAACTTTACTTTACTTTGTAGTTTGTGTCTGCTGTTTATTGGGTGAATAAAATGCTTGTCTTTCCTGAAATGTAAATGTCATAAGCCAGTGAGAAGAAACTGAATTTTTTTTTTTTGTAAATTATTTTTTCTTGTTTAAGGAAATAAATTTTTAGTTGTAATTCCAAGGTTTAACACAAATTATTTGTAAAAACTCTTGTAACCAGTGGTTATTTTTACTTTGAATTGTAACAATGTTTTGTTGAGGGAGGGAAAACAAATAATTACTTTGAAGACACATGGTCATATCAAAACATCCCAGAAACTTGCTGAGTACATTAAACTGGTAAGTTGATGAGCTGGGAATAATAGCTCTTAATGTGGATCTGTTCTTTAGTACTGAATGGTCAATATTTCCAATTACAGAGCTGCACAAGTAATTTATGTTCTAAAGTGATCCAATGTCACTGATGGCATGTAACTTAATGACCTTAGTCTAGCACTGCCTTATTTGTTCTGATGTACTAAGTGTAACAGGCCTGTATGTACATGTAGACATGCCTTCATCTAATATTAATAAAACATTATGTACATTTTAAGTGGATCTTGAATTGTTCATTTAGTCAGGAGATAATGATTTTTAGCTGCCCCCAAAAGGGGAAAAAATGCTATTAGTTTTATGTGGAATGTCTTTTTGTCCGTCTGGTTTAGATTTCGTAAACTAGAAAAAATAGTGAAAATCTGACATCATAATTTTATAGACCATTCAAAGATCTGATGCACTGCTACGTTTTTCTTTTCTGAAAGCGAAAAATCTAATTTTTTAAGTCCCTTATGCAGGCATTTTTTTTTCATAAAAAATACACCATTTTTACAACTATTCACTATTAATAGTAACAAACACGGGATGCTCTCTAGTAGGGGAGATGGCTATTTACCATATTTTTAACACATTTATGCAAATGGTTTTAGATTTTTTGTTGAAAAATTATTATTTTTTTTTACATTTGTATTGCTAAGTTAAGTAAGTTCTGTCATACTATACTACATTTACACAAAAATGTTTACTTTTTTTTTTAAAGAGAAAAAATCTATTTAGTACTGGTATGCATATAAGTTAGACATAATTCAAAACAACAATTAATTCGCTTTTCATATTATCACTTGAACTGCAGTGCTGTACTTACTTATGACTTGAGGATTTGAACGAGAGATTGACCCTTACAAAACAATTAGATATTCATTATAAGACATCAGTTTGGTCAGGTTCACAACCTAATATTCACATTCACCTATCCCCCAGTCTGCTGGACCGCTGGGGCACCACACAAGATCTGTCAACCTTTATTCTCCATTCTTCTCTGTCATTTGTCTTTGATAGAATTTCATTCTGATGTTCTTTCTGAAAATAATGAACCTGCCTGAGTGGACCACTTCTGGGGTCGATTCTGAGTTTGTTTCCACACAAACTGTCTTTGTAACCTTGTTTAATTATTTTTTGGGGGGGGGGGGCATATTTTAGGCCATGTTGTTCCAGGAAACACTAAAGAACAATTTCATTTCATTATACATTGATAGGACCAACTTATTAACATCACAAGGAAATTAGGTTCAAGGTTCTTTGGCCATACGCAAAAAAATTGAATAATTTAATTATGAATGTATGCATTGGTACTTTACTTACTGAGGCTCTCTAGTTCTCAAATATGGACCCGCTTTAGACATTACAAAGCTTATATAACAACTCACTTTGTACACTCTCCCACGCCCAAAAGTTGAAACTTTGCACAATTATTTCTTGTTCCTGAGAAAACAAAAATCAATTTTTTAAAATTGACAAATTAGTTAATTAATTAATTAATTATTTTTTTTTTGGTATTAAGTAAGGGAAATACATTGTACTTGACATGTGGTGGTATAAGTTAAATTAGTCCCCATTATACATTGTGTAGAGAATTAGGTCGCTTTAGAGTTTGAAACTACCCCAATAGATAGCTATGAAATCTATTTTTATAAGCACTTCGCTGGAACAGAGGTTAGTGAATTGGCTTGAGCCCTTCAGTTCAAATTCAAGTAGTGCAACTTTTAAAAATAAAATACATATAAAAATAAAAAGCTTTCACTGTAACCTTTACCCACATACCCCCTTCACTCTTCCTACCCTTCCAACTGGTCCAGACAGACAAGTGATAGAATCATAGAGCACTGAGAAAGCTAAAGCACGAAATTGAGCTAAACAGAAACAATTAGTAAAAATATTTGCAATCGCAAAGATTTATTATTGTTAGTCTAGATCTATTACAAATTTAATTATATGACTGGATCCAAACTAATTATACTTAATAAGCTTTATTTTTAAGAAAAAGTATTTTTTTGTAAATTAAAAGTTGTAGTTTATACATTGATTCTCTGTAAACATGAAGAGAAAACAAATGTTGAACAAACATCTAAGTTTATAGGTATAGAAACACAAGAACTTTTACAATAATTGTAGTCTTTATTGACCCTTTCAAGAAACAAAAGTTGTGTGTAACATGCAAAAAAAAAACAACACCCTGCAATGCTGTAAGCTATATCACAATTCATATACAGCAGAGCTGGGAAAAATTATCTATAAAATCTAATTCATCAACCAAGCCATCAAATAAGATGGAACAACTAGCACATCCAGGGCAAGCATGTCAATGAAACAGCTCAGTGTAAAATGACTGATGGCAATGGCATTGTATGCATTAATTCAAAGTAGTTATTTTTAGATACACTACTATGAATTACAAGAGAATTGGAACATTGCAGCCTCCACATCATTTATTGAAAGGTTGTTAGAAGGCAGTGTTTGCACATAGACCTACCGCTTGTTTCCTCACTATTAGAAGGCAGTGTCTGTCTCTAAGCACACTATTTAAGTACCATACATAAGGTCTGCTGAAAAAACAATGTACAAATAGTGATGCAACCATTTTTTGTAGCTGTTCCTGTAGGGTTTTTGTGGGACTAAGATGTTTCAATCTCATAAACTAAAAACACTACTTAAAGTACCATTTCATTTCTTTCAACAATCTCCATATAGATAAAACACTATTTTTTAAACGAAGTATGAAGATTATATGCACATGAAACCTTTTTTTAAAACAAAATACATAGACTGTTTGGCATTTTTTTCTCTTAAACACTATGTTACAGAAAATTTTAATCAGGTGTGAATGTGCATAAGAAAAAGTGAGTATGAATACCCCCCATAAGGTCAACTCAAAGTAGTGTGGCTTTATCTTTTTTTTTTAATGCATTTCATATTTGATTCATGCAAAATAAATCTTTGGTACTTGATTACATTTTTAGAAAACCAAAACAAATAGATATTAAAGATGGCACACTTAACTAAACTAGGAGCATTATTATAAACTATATATCACATGATATTAAAGCAAATAAAACAAAATATTAAAATTAAAATTATTAAAATTTACTTGTAACATTAAATGAACACACAAAAGTGTTTTAAAATAGTTTGAGGAAATAATGATTGCAGTTGAATGTTCTGCAGAATAATTTTCATAGCCCTAAAAAAAATAACCAATTTAATCTAATTTTCAACAAAACCAATCATCAATTAATCACTCATATTTAGTTTTCAATTTAAAAATATAATACTACTGCATTACACAAAAATAGCCACAGAAACAATTGCCTGAGAGGGAGACACTATAATATGTCTAAATTATACAATTATAATAATTAGGTTAAATGATCATTACTTTAAAGTAAAAAAAAAACCATTAACTACTAAAAGAATTTTAAAATCTCAACAATCATTCCCTATTGTTGACTTTAAAGCTTTGCATGTTTTTTTTAAGCCTTTGAATCTTACAGAAAAAAAAAAGCAGCTCAGTCATACTAATCACTAAGACTAAAACTACTAACTCATCCACAAACATGATAGGCCTGCACATAAAGGCACAAAGCATGTTTATAAAGTGTACATATAACATCATTGTAAAATGGAAAGCCAGTAAAATGATGGGTTACGATGCTACTCAATGAGGTTAAATGTTGATAAATACTGACTTTGTGGCTTATTTGTAACTCAATATAAGACCTGAAGAATTAAATAGTGACAAGATATGGCAAACTTAGCTTTCAAGTGATATATTGGCCCAGATAAAAAGGAAAATCCCTCCTAAGGCTGTTTCAGTCCTACTGTATAAACACATGCAGTTTAATCTACCTGGAATGCAAAGTCAATTACACACACACACACACAAGTGGATATTTCAAAAAGAATAGAAATAAATTCAAATGAGTGAAAGTAATATGATGCCAACCTAACACAGATTCACTCCACTTATGAACAACATGTATCTAAAAATATCTAAGAGTTAAGAGATTGGAATCCCCCCCCCCCCCCCCAAAAAAAAAAAAGGTCATTGTGGACATTACAATGTAATAGAAGAGTTGTGTATATTCAAAGAAAGGCACCATTTTCCATAAGCAATGGGCCTAATTAAAAAAAAATAAATCAGATTCCAATGGACTATATAGACTAGTGTAGAATAAACATTCAATATTGTGGTACAACTGTTGTAAATAGAAGGATAGAAGTTGATTTAGTGAGCAATGAATATTCCAAAGACATGTTGCTTATTAGATATATAATCAATGCCATGATTATTTAAAGTTTACCTTAGACAGACTTGTGACAGTTCCCCAGTAAATGTACTAAGTGAACTTATGCAGTAGATTTATTGATTATGTTTATAGTGAGTGCAATAACAAGAAAGCTTTTCTAAATCTAAGTACTAGTAAATACTAAATAAAGTTTCTTAACAAAAATTTCTGCCATTGATGCAACAAAAAGGGGAAATGCAGAAAAAGTAAAAAATGAAATGATTCTTGATTTAAAACAAAAATAGCTGTCTAGCTCAGCTGTCCAACAAATCCTATGATTCCCATTCAAGGAACTACACACAAAACTTTGTAACCATGAAGCTAGATTTGGGATGATAATGTACATTGGGGGTATTTTAGAAATGTGACTGAATGCAAAGTTGTATTGACCTCCTTGACAGAATACTGAGGTTGGTCACATATAACTCTGCATATCAAACAGAAGCTCTGAATCACAGAAAAACAGGCCAAAATGTTTTATTTCATAAATGTTTAAGATAGTGTAATCACAATATTAACAATCCCTAAACATAACTGCTCAACAGAACTCATCAGAAAACAAAGAGAAATATTTTGTTTTAACACAAGTTCTTGCTACTAATTGTTTTCTTAAATCCATATTTTAGCATAAGAAAATATGGACAGTATCTATATTACAGATATGACTGCTGAAACCATCATAGTTTACCATTAAGAAAATATGGACAATATCTATACTGCAGTTGAAACCTTCTCCTAATTTGTCACAAGTTATTAGTACTTGCTTTGGGAATATATGGAAAAAGTGTATTATACAAAACTATGATAGGTATGAATGGCAAATATCTTCAATGAGATTCTCTCTGTTCCTGTAGGAACTCAAAAGGAATGATATAGAGCAGCAATGAAATAAATAAATAATGTTTTTATATTGTTATGAGTTCACAATAGATCACAATAAGCTAGTGAAATAAATACATACAATTCAAATGAAGAAATGCAGTCAGAGACAGTGGGAATAGTTGGTAAGTACCATTTCACAATTGTTTCAATTCCAGTAATAGATTTGATTATCCTAGCTCTAGCTAGGTGAACATTTGAGTGAGATCACCCAGAGCACAACATCTTACATTCAAATCTTTACACACACACAAAATGCATGTGTACAAAGTTTTATCATATTTACTTTCACTTGCTAACAATAAATTAACAAGAAGTATCTGTAAACAACAAAAAAAAAGTCTTGCATAGTAAACAACTTAAAGGTGATACAATAAAGGAAATCACATGACAATAACATCGGATCAAATGTACAAGTGTAATACCAATGCTGGCATGAACTCAATACTAGCTCTCTTTGAATCCAATAGTCACAGCCCAATAAATAGCTACTGAAATGCAATGAACTTCCTGTAGGTAAATAAATTAGATTTCAAACAAATTACAAATCAATGTCATTAACCAAAGAAACAGCTCATGAGATCAAATCAAATCAAAAGTTAATAAAAGCAGCAATGACAATGAGATGTACAAAAAGGTACAAGAAAAACATCTAGAATTCCTTTAATCCATTCCAATCATCAAAAGTTGTTTTTTTTTAAGTTCAATGGAACTCTTCGTCATGTTAAAACAAGAAGTTAGGATACTTTGGACAAATTATTAAGTTTAAAATTATGTATCTATGTTTTGTTTACCTGTAATAATTGTGTTCAGTAGGAAAGAAAAGCTTAAGTACAAATTACAAATATGTGAAAAAAAAAGTGCATTCTATTATTATGTTGAAGGAAAATATGCTTGAAAGAAAAACTAACTACTTCACTGTGTATGATAATATCTAGTTCATGTTTGGGAACTAAACATAACAAAGTAAAGCCCATTTTACAGCTCCATGAGAAAACAATGCTTAAATTGACACATTTAAAACTTAGAAAATATTCATTTGTTCAACATGAAAAATTGTTTTGATCAGAAGCCTGGGTACGGTCTAAAGTAAACCGCAATAAGAAGCATGGGTGGGGTCTACAGTAAACCCCAATAAAAATGTTTCACATGTAACAATTTGTATTAAAGCTCACTTTACATCAAAAGAAAAAAATGTTTAAGGGAATGTGAGATGAGAGATTTTTCCCATCACCCCTTTCCTTAGTTTTGAAGCACATTAAGACCAGTCTATAAGCAACACTGAGTGTAATCATAGATGTCCGGTTGTATGCTTTTTTTTTCTTTTCTTACTAAAAATAAAACAAAATAAATACTGAAAATTGTGAGAAAAATCTCTCAGTTGTTGAACATACAATACTGACATAGAAGAAATTTCTGTTAACATTTTTGTCTTGTCATATGTCTTTCAGGTTGAACAGTTCTAATGTTCATGTTTAAATAATTATTGACTGTCATATTTATATTTTACACCAAAACCCAACTTCTAAACATCAAAGACAGACAATCAAAATTAGTCATTAAAAAAACCCAGACCGAATCAGTATAATGAATTAATGAATATCAACAAATGATTCAAGGCATCCAGGTACACAAGATTTGTAGGGAATCCTATATTTTCTAATACATCTAGAAGCTAAACATTTCAAACTAATATTGCTGTGGTAACTTAGGGTGTGAAATGTTTGACCAGTGGCAATCATGAAAGGTGTCTGGCTTTTGTTATTGGCAATGTCACAATGGGCACCTCTGAGAAGCAGCTCTTGAACTATCTCCTGGCGCAAGCCCTCCTGGGTGTCTGTCAGCTTGGCATTGGTGATAACGTGGAGAGGAGAATTTCTGGCACTATCCAGCGCATCTATGTCTGCCCCACAAGTCAGAAACATGGACATTAAAGTTTTATCTGGGAACACGACAATGGTGTTGACATGGAAGTCATCTACACATATGCCTGGGTCCAACACAATGTGCAGGGGTGAGTAGCCATTTTTGAGACAGGGTTTCAATTTAAGGAAAAAATACACTATACGGTGCAAATCTTTATTTTCTTTGTCGCTGCTCACAACCCTGTTAGCAATGGTGATGAGATAAATCATAGACAAAATGTTGGACTGGTACATTTCTAATGCAGTAGACTTGAACTCACCAGCTGGTTCTGTTGGGGAAGACTTCAGAAACTGTTCCAGCTCTTGAAGACCGTGTTGCAGGACTGGCTTCACATCAGCATAAGCCAGCTCTGCTTTCAGTGTGACCATCTGTGAAAACACCTGAGAAAATCGCAATAAATCTTTGTTGATGGATCTACTGTTTGACTGCCTTAAGACCATTGCATGCATCCATAGTGATATACAACGATCAAATCTACCATGATCAGCAAAAACAGCACCTCTGAATATCACAGGATGAGGTATTTCTGGATTGTTTTGGCCTAGAACTCTCTCGCGTATAGTCAAAGCTTCCATGTGTAATGCATCACGATTTCCTCGAATTCCTTCCAGATCTTTCATTGTTTTACATTCAACATGATTACCATACGCAGGCACTGTTGGGTAAAACTGTTTCTGTATGGTCTCATACCTTCCAGCAGAAACATGGGGATTTCTGTTATCAACCATTCTTAGAGCCATTGCTTCTTTTAAATATTCATAAGTTTTATGAAGGTCATACGTCTCTTTATCATTAGCAAACGAGGAGCCAAGAAGTTCTAGAGCCTCAATTTTCATTAGTCTAGAACATTCTGGCTGTTTGAGAAAGTAGTGAACTATTTCTTCTTTCCCACATTCAGCAGCAACCATAAGAGGGGTCATCCCTAGATCATTTTTAAGCATGGAGGCACCAAAGTGTATAAGTTCCTTGACGACTTCAAGGTGTCCGCATTCAGCAGCAAAATGAATGGATGTTGCTCCACAGTGTGCTTTCAGATCTGGGTCAGCCCCCTTCTCCAGCAAATGTCGGACAACCTTGGTATGTCCTTTATAACAGGAAATCATCAAACAGGTGTTATCGTATTTGTTGGGTATGGTCAAATCAGCACCATGTTCTACAAGGTACTTTACTATATCTAAACGGCCATCAAAACATGCAGCTCTCAAAGGAGTGGAATTAGTTGCTGTAGCATTGTTCACATTAGCTCCATGCTTGATCAAAAGCTCGACTATGTCAAGGTGCCCAGCGCCCGATGCACACCAAAGAGCCGTGGCTTCCTGAATAACATATCCATCAAACCGAACAGTGGAACGCTGCTCTATATCTACATCAAAATTGGTCAGCAGCACCTGGACTACCTTGGTCTCTCCGAGCTTTGCTGCAATGACAAGTGGAGTTGTCTTCTGACCATCACATTCTGTTTGGTGATCCAAAATTTCCTTCACCACTGGCTTGTCCATGTTCCAAAGCAGAGCAAAAATGCTGATGGCCATGCCCTCTCTAGCAGCAGAATGAACTTTTTCTTTAAGCAGTTCAATTTCCTGTGGTGTTAATCCTGACATGATGATGATATTTGACTTGTAATTTTTTTAAAATTATTTTTAAACTCACGCTGTACTGTCAAGCAACATATTAATATTTACACTTAACAGCAATCATTTGGAAGTCAAAAGAAAGACTGAATATGAACTAATGAATCTGTAAGAAGAAAAAAAAAACAAAGAAAAGTGACTGAAGCATTTAAATTGTTAGATGAAGAAAACCAAAACTAAGCTTTTATCAAGGAATCAGTTCAATTTTAAACAGGTCAAGCCAAATTTGTTCTTCAATCAAAAAAGTCTGTCCACTATGTTTGCAATTTTTAGAACCTTTGATAATGTATTTTTAATTTGTAAAACAAAAGTAACACAGATACTCAGACAGAACTATTGTTTGTTTGTTTTTAATCTAGAATAAAACTGGAAAAAATATTCAATAAAAATGTTTCATCTTTAACAAATGTAGAAGACTCTTTTTTTTTAAAAATTTCTAATGATTGTATATAATAATTTTGTCTCAAATCATTTTCTCAAGAAATATCTGTTCTGAATCTCTGGCTTGGTCAAGCTGCAGTTGAATACAAACTAATTTCCTATCTTACTTCATGCTCTGTTCAGAAGCTCATCTAGGTTGAAACATTACAGTCAGAGTGTTTAAAAGGGGGATAACATGCCTTTCTAGTCAGTCAGAATGTTTAAAAGGGGGATAACATGCCTTTCCAGTCAGTCAGATTCTTTAAAGGGGTGATAACATGCCTTTCCAGTCAGTCAGATTCTTTAAAGGGTAATAACATGCCTTTCCAGTCAAATTCTTTAAAGGGGGATATCATGCCTTTCCAGTCAGTCAGATTCTTTAAAGGGGAATAACATGCCTTTACAAAAAGTCAGAATCTTTAAAGGGGCTGAGTGGTAAAGCCAGTAAAGCGCTTGGCTCTTGGGTTCAAATCTCTGTAAAGGCAGGAATTTTGAATTTCAGGATGCCCCTGAGTTGACCCAAATCTAATGGATATCTTACATTAATTGAAGATAGTAAAGTGGGTTGGCTGTTGTACTGGCCACATAACACCCTTGTTAACTGTTGGCCTAAAAAACAGAAAGATAACTTTTACATCATCTGCCTTCAGATCACAAGGTCTGTAGGGGGTACTTTACTTTTTACTAGAACGAAAATACTCACTTCATTAACCCATATCTGAATGCACATTCCTTTCAATCAAGTCATGATATCAGTAGTTTTGAGAGAAGATACCTGGATCCAGTGCTCCAGCAACCATCTTAAAAGAATAAAGTAGGATTGATCAAATGTTTAACTACAGGTAATCATTTTTTTTTACTGTGCTACTGAGACTACTTGATTCTCAATAAAAAAAAATATTTAAAAATTTAATATCCTCTTAATTGGACCCATAAACCATATAAACATTATATTTGTTGTGTTCATTTTTCATGGATGAATTCTTAAAGTACATTGCCTAAAGAAATTAATACTAAATAATAGATATCATGATAACTAGATCTAGAGTCTAGATCAGTGATGCTCAGCCTCACTCTGACGGCGGGCCATTTTAATATTTGACATTCGAGTCCCGGGCCACATGAAGTAAAATTGGAAAAAATGAAATTATACAATAAACCAATTTTTATGAGAAACCTGTGAATCTAGTATTTACATTAATTTAATTCATGAGAAGTTTATCCTAAACTACTTTTAAATATCCGGCTGCATAGATGAGACGCCAAGTCGAAGAACTGAATCTAGAATTCCAGATGTTCGTCAAAGAGACGCGATACAATGACGTAGCATCGGTTTTCACGATTCATCACTGAAAAAGTTTTGTCCACTAATAAGTACTTGTAATTATTGGAAGCAGATGAAGAAAATTGCTCAGAACCGAGTTCGGAGAAGAGGTGTTGCGGCCCTTTGCTCCCCTGGGAGTGCACAGGATTAAGTCAGTAAGTCAATTATTGTGATCATCCATAACACTTGTTGCAGAAATTTCGAAAAGTTTATGCAAGAAACACGGAGTAGAAATCAATAGTCTGCATCACTTGAAATTATCAAGTAAGGATGTCTCTAGTTTGTAAGTCTATCAGTTTCAATTGTAGCTCTGTCTGGGCAATGGACCAATTGGCCACAGATGGAGTTTAGAAACGAAGAATATTGTTCAATCTGAACATGATCCTCATCACATGGTCCGTAGATTTTGTTGGGGAATAATTAAACAAGACCACAGAGGCTCAGTTCCGTTTGACCTCTAAAAACTTGCTGTCAAACATAGTTGTGGCACCATCAGAATCACTCCCACTAATTTCTCCAAGCGAAAAAGATTCTCTGTGATCGTTAAAAAACTGTTGTCAGTGTTTCGCCATTGGCGATCTCACCCATGCTCCAAATAGCTACTAATTTTCTGATTTCAAAACTGTTGTTTTTATCGCGAATAAAAACCAAAATTTTGAGCGGTGTCAGATATGTCAGTAGGCTCATCAGCGGCAACAGAAAATAGACATACACCTGACTCATTTTCTTCCCTTTTAGGTAAATATTCTCATCAATCCTCCACTTTAGGTTAATGTAACTATCGAGTCTCAAACCAAGAATGCCGCCTTATTTATTTATTTGTTTGATTTCCTAAACTGTTTAATGTTATGTTCTTTAATGAGTGCCATTTTTCTTTTTAAAACAAACATGTTAGCTAAGTTTCTTATACCATTAGATTTGTGTAGATTTCGTCTATAGATTGGTGTATTCAGTTCGATAGATTTAATTCACGTTAATTAAATTTAATTAGTTTTTGTATTCATTTGCTATCCTTTAGTTTAACAAGCATCTATATAAACAGTGACAGAGTGATATTCATAGCCCGAGGGATTGATGTACTTGGTAAAACCGTGTACCGTGGCCACTACATAGCAGTCGCAGCGCAAACCTGTGTGTCATCATTGCTAGTGTGTCAAATCGCCGTACTGGAGTTATGGACGCTAATCTACTACGTCGCATAGAACGCACATGTGTGTTACTCAAAGCACGACTAGATAACAAGGTTTTCCGAAATATTCGTCGATTTGGCATCGGGCGTCAACTGCCGACAGTTTGTGGGTCTAGGGCTGGGCCTCTTATTCGCCTATGGTATAACCCATCGCAATTCAACTCAACAGATACATGTCACACAGTTTCCAGGACTCTTAACTGTGTTGTTAACCCCACCCCTGCCCCTGTCATTTCTTCTATGACAGAGTTCAGCAGTTCCCTACTAAACTGTTTTATTAACCACCCCACCCCTATTGCTTCTCACACGACAGAGGTCAGATGTCCCCATCAAAAACCTATAATTTCGTGATTATTACTCCTCCGTGTCTTCAAAATGTGCTACCCCTCTGGTGACTACATCCTCCAGTCTGCTTAAAATAATGCACCTGAACGCCCGGTCATGCAGTAACAAAGCTCTTGAGCTTGCAGACACCATCACTGATGATAGCTACGACATCGTTTTCCTTAGTGAGACATGGTTTAAATAAGTTGGTGATGAGCCAAGAACCACTGAGCTAACGCCACCAGGCTTTATTTTAAAGAGTCTCCCTCTTAAAACAGGCAGCGGAGGGGGTCTGGCAATACTGTACAGAGATAGTCTAGCCAAGTATGTAACAATAAGACCTGACAGCTCAACGTACACCACCTTTGAGATGTGCGAGTTTCGCCTTTCCCACCACAGTAGAACACTGACTTTTATTTTCCTGTACCGCCCACCACTTAGCAAAAGAAATAAATTGACAACAAAAGTTTTCATAGAAGAATTTCAAGACCTCCTTGACAGTCACATATCAACAAAAGATCTATTTGTCATAGGCGATGTGAACTTGCATTTTGACAGTGAAAATGAGACATACGCGATGTCGTTGAAAAATGCGCTAAAGGATCGCAACTTAGACCAACTGATAAATGTTCCGACACACGTCAAAGGCCATACTCTTGACTGGATTGTTACAAATGCAAGTGAGCTTATAGCCAAACTCAATGTCTCACACCGCGGCTTGTCAGATCATTTTCTTGTACACTTTGAAATGCGCCTATCAAAAGCAAAAAAGCCAAAGAAAAACGTGACTTCCCGTAAACTTAAAGCCATAGATATTGCCTCCTTCAAAATGGACGTGACCTCTTTGCTGTTGCAACAGAGCAACACAGACGTTCTCAGCAATTACAATTCTTGCTTGAAAAAGTAGCTGGACAGCCATGCACCTCTTGTCACTCGTACAGTCTCAGTTAGGCCATCTGCACCCTGGTTGACGGAAGACATAAAGACTGCCAAACTTATTCGCCGACGTGCCGAACGTACATTTCAAAAGACAGGTCTGACGATACATCGACAAATATACATACTAGAAAAAAACAGCTTGACCGCTCTCCAATTTTTCAAAATACTCCTTTTTGCGAGTTTCAGTGTGTATCTGAAGATTATGTCAAAATTACTATTCTAAAGATGCCAAATAAGTCCCGTGACCTTGATCTCATTCCAACTTCCTTGCTCCTTGAATGTTTAGATGAGCTTGTACCTACAATTACTAACATTGTGAACTCTTCACTGACTTCAGGCATTGTACCAAAGCAATTTAAGCATGCACTTGTCAGGCCCTTATTTAAGAAATCCAGTCTTGACCCGGAATGTCTAAAAAACTATCGCCCGGTATCAAATCTTCCCTTCCTGTCAAAGCTTCTGGAGCGCATTGTGTTAGCGCAAATTCTTTCTCATCTTGAACAGTTCTGTCTCTTGGAAGAATTTCAATCTACATATAGGAAGTGCCGTAGCACAGAGACAGCAGTTGTCAGGGTACTAAACAACTTTCTTCACAATTCCTACAAAGGCCACATATCAATTCTTTCCAGGCTGGACTTGTCCGCAGCCATTAATATGCTAGACCATGAAATTATGATGGCCAGATTCTCTGCAACTTTTGGTTTAGCAGGAGTCGTCCTAATGTGGCTTGGATCCTACCTGACGGAACGCACCCAAAGTGTCGTTGTTAGCGGGACGGAATCAACAAGCTTACTTTTGAAGTACGGAGTACCCCAAGGATCAGTTTTAGGCCCAGTACTGTTCACTATGTACACATATCCACTCAGCTGTGTCATACGGCCAACCGGTATCTTATACCATTTCTTTGCCGATGACTCACAGTTATACGATTCATCAGTACCCTCAGAGGTGTCGCATCTGGCAGAGAAAATCAGTAGTACCGTTGCAAGGGTGAGCGATTGGATGGTTGAGTTTATCGCTCACCCTTGCAACGGTACTACTGATTTTCTCTGCCAGATGCGACACCTTTGAGGGTACTGATGGTTGAAAATAAACTCAAGATGAACGAAGACAAGACAGAAATAATTAAGATTGGCACTAGGAACAATGTCTCAAAAGTTGAAAGCACAGATTCTCTCTTTATCACGAACTGCCATGTTTCTTTTGTCCATGTAGTGCGGAATCTTGGACTCAACACTATCTTTCGACCCACACATAAGTCAGCTCGGCAAAGGTCTTTATCTGCAGCTGTGCAGATTAGGCCAGATCCAACCATACTCTCCCGCCTTGACTACTGCAACGCCGTGCTAGCAGGTATACCTGATGACAAAATAGCCAAGCTGCAACGTATACAGAACAACGCCGCTCGAATAGCCCTTAAAAAAATTAGACAAGATTCTGCTACTATGCTCTTGCGCACGCTCCATTGGCTTCCAGTGAAAGCGAGAATGGATTACAAGTTTGCCACACTTTGTCATCAGTGTATATATAACAACGGGATGCCCTTGTACCTTAGCGAACTGATTACTCCATATGTCCCCCAGAGAGCCCTGCGCTCAATGGACTCAACGCTTTTAGTAGTGCCACGTTTCTCCCTCAAAAGCTACGGTCTGCGAGCTTTTTCAGTTCACGGACCAAAGGTTTGGAACTCACTCCCCATTTATCTCTGACAGACAACATGCTACACCACTTTTAAGAAGAACATTAAGACCTATCTGTTTAAAACTTTTTTAGATTAACTGTCATTTTAGCTCTCGTGTTTTTGTTTGTAATGTTGTTACAGCGCCTTGAGCCTACATTTTGTTTGTTAACAGCGCTTTATAAATAAAATTATTATTATCGGTACCATTCCATGTACTCTAAGTTGGGAAAGATATTTAAAAAAAAATTTTTTTTGGACAAGGATTTTCTACACTTTGTGCCGACGTTTCGGCGGGCCGGATAGTACCACATCGTGGGCCGGATGTGGCCCGCAGGTTGTATTTTGGGCATCACTGATCTAGATCAATATCTACTAATCTAGGATCTAGAATCTAGGTCTACATCTAGTCATTTGATCTTATCTTATCTTATATAATACAGACGTTACTTCAAAAAAGAAGATGATTACGTCATACGCGTCATGCATATTAACCAATGACTTAAATTCTGCCAAGGTAGGACTTGATATAATGATCTCTAGAGACTAGATTACTAGATCTACTTTTTTTTTAGATATAGATCTAGAATATTATACAATTATAGACCTACATCTTACACTGACTAAAGCAAATCTAGGCCTAGGCGCCCTAGGTCCTACCTAGTCTAGTTAGTGTACTATCATTTACTATGTAGATCTAGATTCTATATAGTAGATGGATCTAAGTACTTGAAGACTTGACAGAATGTCTTGACTAGTCTAAGTTAAGTACTAAAGTAGGTCTACTCTACCGACACTGTGTACTGTCTAGGACTAGAATGTAGGAGTAGGATGATAATATTAACTGGACTAGAGCATAGTCAAGTCTAGTCTCTAGATCTAGACCAGAATAATAATTAATCATAGATCTAGCAATCTAGTATCAAAATCAAATTATCAAGTATGTCATAGGATTTGATAGGATCATAATCATCATCATATAATTATAATAGACATATTATATATAATGATATGTCATGTCATGATAATAAATAATTGATATGTCTTTTCATATATAGTTATACTAGTTATAGTTGATAGAGACTAGAGTAGAAGTTAGAACTAGAGGTGTACTAAAACTTAGTAAGACTAAGAAAATATTAAGTTTTAAGGCTAGCCTTAAGTAAGGATAGGATAGGAATAACACTCATAATTATTATTTATAATTTAATAATAGTAATAGTTAGATCTAATTCTAATACTAAAGTAATACTACTAATAGTCTAGTCCTAGTACCACTGTAACAGTACTGTTAGTGTAAATGTAATAACTCAGAATAACTGTTACTGTACTATGTAACTATCTCAACTATCTGTAGTAGTGTAGTAGACAAGTCACAAGTACTGTAGTCTGTACTATAGTCATAGATCAATCTAGATTATTTATTTACTTTTTGAATTTTTCTTTGAATTATCAGATTTTGCAGATTAGAATAGTACGTTTATTTCATTAGAGACTTAGATTCTAGAGCCAGAATAGATCTAGAAAATCTAGATGTAGATATCTAGTCTAGGTTCTCATTCTACAATCTATAGACCTCTCTGTTGACATTAGTTTAAGTAACTGCGCCTGCGTAACAAATTCAGCTTATTGCCAACTATTTTTATTGAATATGTTTGAGAAAAAACAATGAACCAAACTTCATTTTAAGATTTGAATACATGTAGATCTATTTTCTGATCATGTAGATCTAAAACTGCATGGCGTAGGCGTAGCCAGAATCTTTTTTTTTTTGGTGGAGGGATTTTATCCTTTTTTTTTACATATACACAGTCACACATGCATAATATTTTACATACATAGTCATTGGTTAATAAGATAAGATAATTTTATTGATCCAATCAAATGGAAATTCAGTTTGACTACAATTGACAACCTCAGTGTAACTAGATCTACTTTACAAAAACAATATGGATGAACAATTCGAACAACATTCACTCACGAAACACATACACATTCACAGCTGATCTTGTAACACTATTATTAACAATGCATAACTAGATTGACACACAAAATGCTTAGGACGTAATTATCTCCTTTTTTGAAGTATGTATCTTATTATATATATATATATATATATATATATATATATATATATATATATATATATATATATATATATATATATATATATATATATATATTATTTAAGTGCTTCTCTCTCTTTCTGTTTCTTTCTACAAGTTATACGAATTAGGACAAAAGAAAAAATATGATCTAAACAGCATAAGTTGGCAACAAAAAGTGAAACCTCCCTTCACTCAAATGATAGTTCAATTTCCGACGAAAAACGCAAATTATTATAAAGTTTAGCCAACACAAATGCCGTGTTAACAATACACCCACAAATATTCTGATTTAATTTATTAACGTTCTTTTTCCCCATCTTTACAGGACATTTGATACTAGATAGATTTAGCAGAATTAAAATATAAAAACGTTGTCGATTCATTTATTAATATTTTTATTTTATCATTGTGTACACTAGTCTAGCCTCTGTCACACTGTCGACTGTGCTGTCACTGTGACTGTCAGTGTGTGGTCGCCGTGACTGTTTCCAAAGTGGATAATCATTATAATGGCAGACACCGCCTACGAGAGAGTCTTGTGTGTTAAAAATGATGTACAAGTGTATAGGATACCACCAAGACCATCTAACAGAGGATACAGGTGACTATAGTCTATAGACACTATAGTAGATTCTATATAGATCTATATATATATTATATATATATATATATATATACATATATATATATATATATATATATATAAATTATATTTAATAATTGAATTATACACACACACATATATAATATATATATAATGAATATATATATGTATATATATATATATATATATATATATATATATAATATATATATATATATATAATATATATATATTTAATATATATATAGCATATATATGATTAAATATGATATTTAATTGAATTAATTGTAAAATATACAACTGTGCTACACAATGGTTGAATTAGTTGGTTTATAGATCTATGTTTATTTTGCCCAAAAACATTTTTTCATCCTTCAATAGAAAGACCTGCATTACAATGCAACCCCACTCCTAGCAAAAAAAAAATATAACACATATTTTCTGGCCCTCAAATTCTATCTCAATACTCACAATAGACTACACACAATTTATATGTATGTGTATTCCTCTAATGAAACTTTTTCAAGTGTACGAAATACTTAAAAATTATTTAAGAAAGACTAGCTTTAATGAACATTCATTTTAAGTAAATTTCAAATTCCAAACTTATTGTAAATTTATGTGAATAGAAAAGCAGAAACTTATTTTATAATTATAGATCATATATTTAATAAGTTTCTTTTTCATTTTAAAACCTTAATTGGCTTGGGATGGGGGTGGGTTTAATCATAATTTATTTTCATCTAGGGGACATCACGTGTAAATGTTTGAGAAACATTGCTAAAGATAAGTCATTGGTTTTCCTTGCTGACTTTGGCAACATGCTCTATATTCATGAAATAGTAAAATGTTAATAGCTCTTGAGAAGTACTTTTTTACTTTGTATCCCATGGAATAATAATTGTGTCTTTATCTTTATTTCTTTCTAACTATTTGATTTGTTTATGAATTTTCTAATTGTAAATTGTATGTATTATTGATACTTAGCTTTTTAATTTTCTGTTTTGAAGTGTCTCTAAGTTTTAACTAAATTTAAATACGGAAATTAATTCCGTTGTGGTGTTAATTTTAATAATTAAATTGAATAGTTTTTTATATTTTTTGTTACTAAGATGCTTATGCAAAATGTAAATCTGGAACTAAGTTTTGAAAAGAAATGGGTTTTAGACATTTTGGGCATTCCTTTAGAAATGAAGATACTTAGGTTCTAGTCCAGATCTTGCAAGATTGCAGGGAATGGCAGCTTGCAGGTTTCAAAATCAGGACCAACCTGAGAACAGTCGGGAGTGCACACCACATGACCACATAGCCATCCCATTGCAGCAAAAAATGTGAAACTGAAAAAAAGACTGGACATAAAGTTTTCCTTTTCAAATCTTGTATATTTCTGAATTTATACCACTTAAGAAGGTTTGACATAGTTCACTCCTCAAATGTGATACTAAATCCATAATATGCAAAATAAATGTACACTTATATAGAATATCATATAATAATGGCTAACATATTCTTTATGATTTTAAACCAATTGTTTATAGTAAAACTATCTCAGGCTCAGGCCAATATTTCTTTAGAATTCAGTCCTCCAGGACTCAAAGCAGCTACCTTTCAGATTGGCAGATGAGGGCTTTAAGGCTACCATTCCATAACCACATAACACATAGACCTTAAGTCCTTATTTCAAAGACAAAAAATTAATTTTTATAATAAAAATTTAAAAAAAAATCTATTTTGCTAAGTGATTTTGAGTATAAAAATTTTAAAAAAAATATATATGTTTGCAAAATAAAGTTAACTTAGGAAGACAGAAAATCTTTAAATTAACTAATACATATTTAAGTGTGACCCTGAGTTGGCTTACAAAATAAGTAAAGTAGCTAAAATTGTATGGCTTAGACAGTAAGACTTAGGTCACAAAATAATATTTTAAATGTTTCAGATGTTCCTTCAGATTCTGAAGGTAATTACATCTGCTCCCAAACCTCCTGCAATGAGGGATGGCAGAGGGCAGGTTTTGAACTCTGGACCTTCGTGACCACCGAACATCAGTCCAGAGCGCATACCACACGACCAGGCATCCATTGTTATCTACTGTTTGACAATACTTTAAATATTAAATAAAAATCAGTAAAGTAATACTGAATACTTATCATTCCATTTCTTCCTTTTAAAGAGCAGATGAGTGGAAATTGGAATGTCCAGACTGGACAGGACGTTTACGTGTGGTATCAAAAGGCAAAGAACTTATAATAAAATTGGAAGATAAAAACAGTGGTATGTAGTTTTTTAGCAAAACGTTTTTTGTTTCAAAGCTATGCATTTCACATTAGCAATTGATGCATTATCTTTTTTTTTTTTAAATTATTTTAAGCCATATCTTTTTTCCCATGAATATTTTTTTTGCTCATAATTTACACACTTTTGGAATATTAAAAAACAAATCATAAATTGCAGTCAAACTGAATTTCCACATTGTTTGAACCAATGAAAATTATTTATCTTAACTTAAAATAAATTAAATATCACACTAGCTGTGCGACACTATTTACTGTTTAGTGTTATGTAGCTTTAATATGAAGTGTGTGTGTGGAAAGTAAGGGGATGAAACAAGGACTTATACTAGTATTTATTTTAACTCTTAATCTCCGTAATTATTTTCCACATTCTGACAGAATTGTTCATTTTTCACATTTGTACATTCTACCCTGTTATCATTAAAATTCAGTAACCTTTTTGTTTTTAATCAGAAAACATTACTTTTGGTATAGAATTTTAGGAGGATGCATGCTCTTTTTGTAAAAAATACAAGTTTATATAGCCAAAAATTAATAAATGGGGTCAAATCAACAATACTATCATTAATTAGGAGAGAAAGAATTGTAATGTTTAAATGTATCTACAAATATGGGATTAAATTTTGTAATACTATTAGACCAGTATTTTTTTTTTTTTTTTACTGTTGTTTGTAGTCTATACATAGTCTCAAACTTTTGAAAATTGCCTGCCGTTTGCTCTTGTTTTGTGAATTATCTATATTTTTCAGTATGAAATAAATGTGATGTTAAGATATTTATAACTTAAAACTATGTTTAATTATCCGTTTTATCTGTTTTCATCTTAGCATTATCAATACCATTTTGGTTTCTTTACTTACACAAATTCCATAAATGAGCCGTTTTATTGTTGTAGGTGAACTCTTTGCACAGTGTCCTGTTGATGCATACCCAGGTATAGCCGTTGAGTCTGTGATGGACTCCAGCAGATATTTTGTCATAAGAATCAAAGATGAAAGTGGTGAGTATGTGAGTAACATTAGCAGCTATGTTGTTGTGTTTTTTCCTGCGCTAGATGATTTGTCAGTGTTTTATGGTATGATTTGCACTATTATTTTCAGAGTTGAAAAATGAGCATGTTTATTTAGGCTTCTTTGTTTAAGCCTATTTCATAGCTACCAAGTATTTTTTTTATTATGACAGTTATAATTTATGCCTATTTCCTAGCTATTATTTTAAAGTTGAGAAATTAGTCTGTTTATTGAGTCATTTTTTGAGAGATATAGTTCTTCCCCTTAGACAAGCTTTTTTTTTTAAACAAAAGTAATTTTACATTTTACTTGTTTTACATTTAATGACCTTCCTTTTATTTTTTTTTTATTTATTTGGTAAAAGAAAAAAATCTTTCATATTGCTAAGTAAAAAGTTCTCCTCCAAGACCTTGGGATCTATGGGGCAGATGATGTAAAGGTTATCTGTAAAGTAAAGTATCCCTTTCAGACCTAGCAATCTATAGGGCAGATGATGTTAAGGTTATATGTTTCTTTGGTCAACAGTTAACAAGCAGGGTGTCATGTGGCCAGCACAACGACTAACCGCCTTTACTTTCCCAATTATTGTCAGGTACTCACTAGAGCTGGGTGTTCTCGGAGGCTAAACCAGCATATTTTGTATTGGTTTTTCTTGTGGCAGGTTTTATATTGCTTAAGCTTTAGTTCAGCCTTTCCTAAAATGTGGGGGATGAGTGGGTGTAAAGTCCTGACAAATTGGAATGGGAAAAGCCAGCCAATTTAATTTTCTGGGAGCAAAAAAAATATTTAATTTTATTGTAATTATCAATCCATGTTTAAATAGTAACACTGCAAATAAACTGATTTGTTCCGTTTTACGTAGGTACGTTGCATATTAACGGCTTCCATACAATTAAATTTAAGAAGTTTGTTTCTCTCATATTGTTTGCTCAAAAGCAACATCAGGTCTCACAAGTGTACATCATGTAAAATGATAATTTATGTAAGTTGTGGTCCAATAGATCCTAAAGAGAAAGGGTGTTTTGTGCGAAATCTTTAACTCTATCTGTCTGTAATTATTTTCTGCACTCAGATGGAATTATTCATTTTTCCCATTTGTATTTCACTAGACTGTTAGGGTTAAATTTCAATAACGTTTTTATATAACACAAATCAAAGTTTTTGAACCCCAAAATTAAGTTAATTTAATGGGGTCAAATCAACAATGGTATCGTCAATCAGGAGAGAAAGAGTTAAAATGAATATGGATCAGAAAATACATTGTAATGAGGTCAACAAAATTTTAGAAAAGCAAGCAAAGAAAATGTAAACAGTTTGTAATGCAAGGCACCCAAATGTCGAAGAAGGTGTCATTTTGAGAATCAAAGTATCAGAAGTAGACAGAGCAAAAACTGATGCCTGTTTGATTTTAGCTGCGTTTCTGATAGTTATTATAAACTTGGTACTAAGATAAGAAAAGAGATAAGATAAGATAATTTTTATTGATCCAATCTAATGGAAATTCAGTTTGACTACAATTGACAAGCTCAGTGAAACTACTGTACAAAGGGGTATTTTAAAACTAATTGTATCCAAAATCTGAATTCAAATTTGCAAAGAGAGATTTTGAAAGATAGAAAATGGCCCTGTTGTAGAAATAGCTTAACGCCAAGCAGCAATAAAACTATCCCTTTGGTTGTGGTCCACAAATAAGTGTGGTTGGCTCCTCCCCATTAAGGCTGGAACAGAAAGATTTAAAAACTCCTTTATTCCACTTTCAGTCATGATGTTTCGAGGTCACTTATTGTCACAGAGAAGTACATAAAAGCCCAATTCATGAATCGCTGGTTGCGTGTGTATGTTTCGTGTTTGAATGTTGTTCATGTTCGCATCTAAATTTGTATTATTATTGTAGTAATGTCAAGAGGACAATTGTAGTTAAACTAAATTTTTTATTTGTTTGAACCAATAAAATTATCTTATCTTATAAAAAGCAATTGCTTTGTAATTCAAAGTGTCATCAATGCACAGGCTTCACTAAAAAATAAACATAATTTTGTCATGTGTTTTGTAAGCTCATTTCCTTAATAGTAATAATGTTTTAAACCATTTTATTCTTTGAATTAAAGTTTTTTAATTTGTTATTGATTTGTTTCTAATATGAGTATTTGATTGCATTAACTTCATTCTTTTTGATGTGAATAAATATTTAAACGACACCACTAATGATGTTATTTTCCACTGTTTAGTAGGTAATGTACAATTGTTTAGATAATTTGAAGAATGAAACAGTTTTTGACACAATAACGAATTACCCTTTTTTTTTTTACTTTAACAAGTGCCTAGCTGGTAATGCGCTATTTATCTAGGTAATTTGCACATTATCTAGGTAATAGGAAAAATGAAAAATTTTCAGCACATTAACGGATTACCTTAGATAATCTGCAAAATAACTGATTTCTAAATAACTAACATATATATTCATTTAAGCATATGAATCTTTTTTTCAGGCAGAAGTGCATTCATAGGAATAGGCTTCCATGACAGAGCAGATTCATTTGATTTGAATGTATCTATTCAAGATCATTTTAAGTGAGTTTTCTCAGCTTTCAATTACATCAGTAATGACAGAAAACAATAAGTAGACATTTCTTTTACAATTGGCTTACGATGATTATCAGTATCATTTTTATAGTGCAGACTTATTATTTGAATATGTATGATCTGTTTTAGGTGGCTGAAGCAGGAGGCAGATGAAGAAAAAATAGCCCACACATTAGATGCTGGCCCTAAGTTAGATCTTGGATTCAAAGAAGGGCAAACAATTAAACTAAATTTAGGGGTATAGCTGAATTTTTTAAAATTTAAATTTGTGATAATAGATTTAGATTTAGTAATAGAATATGCATCCTCTGTTTGTGACCCCTCAACTCATGAAAACATTAAGAAACTGAAACAGACACAAAATAGAGCATTTAGGTTCATAACACACGAATATTCACATTTGACTAGAGCAACACCTTTAGTAAAATCACTAAATTTAGAAAGCCTTCAGAAAAGGAGACTCTAAAGTAAAGTAGCAATTATACAATAAACACTGAACCATAATCTTCAAATACAAAATTTAATGAAATACTCAGAAAGACACAAAGATAAAGGCACATTCCTAATTCCATATGCTAGGACAAATTTATACAAATGCTCATTCTTCCCTAGTGCTAATAGAGCATGGAATGGGTTGCCTGAGCCAGCCAGGAAAACCAGTGACTTGGCATAATTTAAGTCAATGGTTAACATGCATGACACATAGGACGTAATCATCTTTTTTGAAGTAATGTCTGTATTATATAAGATAAGATTGTCAAACATTATGGTATCAAGTTGACCAGTATTGAACAAGGGAATTGAATAGGTTATATAGGAGTGCATTTTTTAATCTGGCAACAGGTCATATGCAGGGTTGTCAATAGAAGCCCTCAAAGTCTGCTATAACAATGAAAGACTATTCCATTTGCTAGTTTAAGATTGCAAAGAGATAGTGAATTTGAAAAGTGGGTGGTGACTTATAATAGATGTAAATAACACAGCAAACATTTTGCTGCTAGTAAAACAAATATTATTATTATAATTATTATTAATTATAATTATTATTAGTCTAACAGGCGAAAGGCAAAGGTTCCTAAAAATATGCTTAGCTCAATAATATTGTTAAATTTTTTGTTTATTTACTCATTCTGTTCTGTTATATATTTTTTTCCTTGCTTCAGACAAAAAAGGGGGATAATGTCAAAGCTCGTAAGCCTGCAACTAGTGCTTCTGGTATAGGTTTGCTGCCGCCTCCACCTGGTGGCTCTAAGTTACCTCCCTCTGTAGCATCATCATTCACAGTGAAACCCCCAGCGCAGCCAAACACATTCCAGCCTGTAAGTAGTTTTTTTTTTTTAAATTATCGCTAAAAAATATCCTGCTAATATTATATTTTAGTTTAGATATACTGTTTCTCCTCTTTTCAGCAGCAAAGCATGCATGATTACTCATTTGAGTTGGGGAGGGGGGCATTATTTCTAAAATAAAAAGTTAGGGAAAAAAATATATTTGAGATAGATAAGAGAAGCTTCAAGCTAGGATCTTGACCAGTCCATATGTAAGAAAAACTACTTATTTTATTCATGGTAAACCAGTTACACAAACTAAAAACTCAAAATATCTAGGTGTAATAATAAATGAAAAGTTATCAAACTCTCAAATTGATGAAATTGTTTAAAAATCAAATAAAACATAAAGGTTTATTAAAATAAATTTTTACCAATCAAATAAGAACATAAAACTAACATGCATTTTAACTTTAGTTTGGCCAATATTAGAATATGCATCCTCTGTTTGGGATCCCTCAACTGAAAATAACATAAAGAAACTAGAACAAATGCAAAATAGAGAGGTGAGATTTATAACAAACGAATATTCAATTAATGCATGTTAAGTCAGTGTGTAAAGGGACTGAAAAATCTGGCCATAATGTTAGAGTTGTTTATTCTTCTGTAGTGTATCATATTAGCTGTGCTATCTAGTTAATCATAAGCTGACAGTTAATTACACTAATGTTTTACTAACTTAACTTTCATTCATCTTAAATTGCTTTCGTTACTTTTATTTCTACTTTGTTACAACATTTGGACATTATTATTCTGTGGATCTGATTTAAAGGACTAAACTTCAAGCTTAAAAATTATCACAACTAGAAGGAAACTAGAAGAAAATGAGAAGGCTGACACACTCGCCAAGAGTGGGAGAACTAAATCACAAATAAAGTCTGCACTCTATCCAGAAGAAATGAAGAAATTTATTGTAAATAAAATAAATGAGAAATGGACGAGCTCTCATCCAAATCACAAGAAAGATGACACTTACTATAAGCTCTCCCGACAAGACCAACGTCTAATCTTTCCACTCAGGACCGGACACAACAGAATGCGACAACACATGTACCGGAAGCTCAAAATTGGAATCAGTGAAATCTGCCCATGTGGAGTATCACCAGAGAATGCCGACCATGTCCGCCAAAACTGCTCTCTTTACCAAGAGGCCCGTATAAGACATTGGCCCAAAATCACCCCAATAGAAAGAAAACTATCTGGAGAGCTCCCTGATTTGGAAACCACTGCGCATTTCATCCCATGTTTTGGTCTAGTCATATGAACACTCCAACATTAACAATGAGAATGAAGAAGAAGAAGAAATCACTGTGTGTTTCAGTTTTTTAACAAACTTATATGTTAAATGCATAGACTAATACACACACATTAACTCTCAAATAAGAATGTACCACAAAAAATTTCTCCTTTTCTGTGTTCTCATTTATTATGTTGTATTGTTCTGATGACTATACCAATATCTGAGATGAACAGTGCAGTAGTTTCCACATCAGGCAGCTCTCCATTTAGTTTTTCTTCTATAGGGATGTTTTTGGGGTCCTGTGTCTTGTTTGGGCCTCTTGATGAGAAATCCAGTTTTGTAGGACATGGTCAGCATTCTCTGGGACACTGCATAAAGGCTAATTTTACTGGTCCAGATTTTCATCTCTCATTCTGTTGTGTCCAATTCTGATGAGAAAAATTAGTCGTTGGTCGTGTAGGGATAGCTTATAATAGGCGGCGTCTTTCTTGCTATTTGGATGAGAACTTATTCATTCTCCCACACTTGAGAAGTGTGTCAGCCTTCTCATTTCTTTCTATTTCAATGTTTTCTTGCTTTTGTTGTTGAGCGTTACAAGAGCAGGCACATAGGAAGTATCAGAGTTTTTCATGCTTTGAAGGACAGCATTGGAAGTGCTCATAAAAAAAATAACTTTAGAGGATGTTAATTTTTATTTTTCCTGTTGGATGCTTAGAATTCTATTAATAGCATTTCTAATTGTTGATAGTTATTTTTTTTGTGTGACATCTTGAAGATTTCTTGGAGATCATGTTCTGTCATCATTAGGATAGATATACTTTCAATGTGTTCAATTATATTCTTGAGCTGATTCAAATGTCTATTTATAGCCACCAACACAAACGCAAGGACTATTGCTAGATCTAGGCTTGTCAGAACCCACTCCCAGTCCACAGAGACCTGTCACTGGCCAGAACCCACCAGATTTGTGGGGAGACTTTGCCAGTGCCCCTGGGTAAGTGTTGGCTGTAGTCTGTATTTTATAAAATACTTTTTTCTATGTTTTGCTCCCATTGAAGAGGTTCAATCTCTAGAACATTTAGAAGTCACCTGTGGCCAAAGGATTTATGATAATTTTTTTTTCTGTGTAGCCAGTAGCATGACCAAAAACCTTTACTTTTCTGGACAGATTTTTAAACATATTTGAAGTATTTAAGTACACACAAATACCTCTAACTGCATTGCCACCACAATTATAACAATATGTACAATTTATGTACTTATGTTTAAGAGTGTCCAAATTTCATATTGTCCTTTTTTTTTTCTACAGATCCCAGTCTAGTTCCTCCAACAGCAGTAGTAGTGATTGGGTTCAGTTTTGATCACATTTGTATATGATTTGTATGTATGTACTTGTTAGTTGTCAGCTGCTGTCTCATCCTCAACTTTAGGTAGGGAATAACATCTTTATGGAATTATGTACTTTACTTTGTTAGGAAGTCATTTTAATCATAAAGTTTCTATGTATTTCAAACACCATTTTCTTGTGTTGTTAATTAGACTATAGTTATGCATACAATTGTGCTATTGACAGAAATTGTATATGTATATTTGAATTGTTAAACATTGTGTGGAATTTATTGTTGCTGTTTTTTGTAGTCTCTATGTTTAGTATGTAGTTGAGATGATTCAACAACCTTGGAATGGTATTAGCCACAAATCTATCCAATATTATTCAAATGCTGAATATCTTGAACAAAATATATCAACAAATATGTATATTCATTATAAAGTTATTTTATTAGAGTGTAGAAGAAAGGGACAAGAACTTTATTAACAGAATACAAGCAAAAGAAAATAAAATTGGCCTACATTTTAAAATGACTTCTTTAACTTTAAATATTTAATTTATAAGCATTGGTAATTATGCCTTTTTTTTTTTGTTAATATTCGAACATTGATTGATAACTTACAATGAAAATACAACTTTTTTGCCCCTTGAAAAAAAAATTGAACGCTTTTGAACACCCCCCCACATTAGGATGTTGCTCCTCCCTTAAGAGGATATCCAGGAGTGGGCCCACAGTTTAACAAACCATGCTTTTATATTTATTACCTTTCCTCTTCAAGCCAAAAAATGTTTAGAGGAAATATGCGTTGGTTTTGTTTATGTTTCTTAAACGTAAACTTTCATTGGAGTCATACACGAAGGAGTAAAGTGCAATAATCCCTTGTGTAAAGATAAGATGACTACGTTTCATTGCTTCATTAAACATTACCTGTGTTACTTACAAACAAAATAGTACTTCAAAATGTATAACTTAATGAATAGACTAATGAAAACCAGAATATATCAGAAGTTGATACTAGAAACTCCCTCTAAACATAATTTCATCTTTAACTTGGTTGTGGTCTAGTAGGAGACAGAGGAGAGGCTCACACGTTTGTTTATTTATTTTTTTTTTTGATCAACAAATATGTCATTTTTTATAAAATGTTAGTCTGTAATCTGACTCATTTGTTATTAAAATAATTGTTAACTTGTTTTCTCATGTCCATTGTAGCCTACCATTTTGAACATCGTTGTAATTTTTGTCCTTGTTTGAATCTGTTCCTTTTGTTGAAAGTGATGAAGAAATGTATGTCACATGTGCCATTTCTTTTATTGTTGTTTCAAGGGTATGCTGGGGTTCCTATTTACATTATCTTTTTTTTTTTTGTGTGTGTGGGGCAATGTTTACCTTTTGATTTACTCATTACTTTTGACCTACCATGTGATGTCATTCTTGACTTTTGGGTCACGATACACAAAAGTTCCATTGAGTCAGGGATCACTTTTTGTCCTCAACGTTTTTATTTAAAAATTTTTTTATTTTTATTTGTGCGATAAAATTGTTTGATGCTCTGAATAGTTAAACGTGGACAGTCAATGTGCTGTGTTATCTGACAAAATCAGCCGCTTGGTGTACCAAACTGTAAAAAAAGTAATCAGGACTAACAGTGTTTAAAATGGGAACATCAAAAAAATGTTTTTATTTTTTTTTAAATCCTATTTAGATAGAAATAAATAGTTTTACTCTAATTGTCATTTGTTTGATTTTTGCCTTTACCCCTATTCTAATGGTACAGCCAACCTTGTTAGAAACCCAGGTTAAATAACTAAGATGGTTATTGCTGATGAATGGCTTTACTTCTGTTGGCTTGACATCTTTTCCCATGGATGAAGGTTGTATAAAAAAATCACTGTAAAGATGCCATGATGGTCCATGATAAGTTATTGATATAGTCAGCTAAGCACACTTATTTCAGTATTCATCTTGATGGAGCACAGTCTCACAATAAGCTACAAATAACAGTAAATAGTTAGGACTACGACTCATTTGAATGTGTGTTTTATGCATCTAGTAAATTGCATGATTGCCTCATAGTATTCTCTTCCTTTTGTTTTGTTTCTTTAATTAAAGTAAGTTTAGCTTTTAATGGCATATTAACATAATGGCATAATTACAATGTTATCACCAGTCTGCATTCTTAAAATAAATTTCATCACTACTAGGACAACTCGAGAAACTGTTAAATTTTGTGGTAAAGTTGAATTTAATAACTTGGACTTCTAGTTATGTTTCAAGCTCTGTAAATGTTAAGAATGTGGCAGGTTAATGTATTTTTTTTCCATTTGTGATTAAATTCAGTTATATAAATGTAATCCTTATTTGAGTCCAAAGATTAATGAGAAGTGCTGTATTTCATGTCATATTTTGCCACATCCAGAGCAGATATAACCGTTGTCTGCGGTGGTCAATTTTTTTTAAAAGTAATATAAGTAATAATAAACAGATATCACTTAGAATATTTTTTGCTTCTAAATAAATATTCAACAATATTCATACAGACAATTTTTAAGGAAAAAAACATTAGTTCACATTTTTTCACTTTAAATCTAAAAAGACTTTTAACTCAAGTGGAACTTTATAAAAATATTTCAAAGGAAATCCAGTGTGCTTTGCTGTAATGTTTTAAAAACAGTTAAGCTTTAACTAAACAAAAATTAGAGTAGTGACCACCCACAAATTGTCAAGAACAATTATGAACAGCTGTTTGGTGTTTTGTGAGAATCAAATTCAAATGACTGTTTATATGTTTGTTTGTTTGTTTTACATGTTTTGGATGTTCCTTCAGATTTGAAGATAGTTTACTTCCTAGTCCAAACCTCCCGCAGGATGACGGGGGATGGGAGCGGGCGGGGTTTGAATCCTGGACCATCGATAAATTCAAACGACAGTCCAGCGCGCAAACCGCACGACTAGGCAGCCATCCAATATAGTCATAATCAGACTCTTTTGTTAGTGATCAAGACACAATCTTAATAATCCTTTTTATTTTTATTATAAATCAAGGACCAGTACTTTTTTTTTCACAATGCATATTTTTAAAACTACATTTTTAATAATCTTTATAACTCTGCTTTAAATTCCTTGTCTATAATTATTTCACTTTTTAAATGTGTATGTATGTACATACTCATGCCTAAGCAAATATGGACAAATTAGTGAACAGTGAAACCTAGTGATCATTTCCTGGGAACAATCTTTAAAAAATTGGCTTAATATCAGCAAAATCAAATTATTCTTGGCCAGGTTATAACCGTTCCACTCTGCCAAGTGACTGCTTCTGTCGGAGTAACTTCACATCTGCTGTTAGGAAAAAATAGCTGTATAAAGATATAGCTACTATATCAAGATATAGCTTATGTTTGTTGAAGAGGATTGTACATACATTTAGCCACATTTGTTTCAACATTAAATTTCACCTTTAGATTTTTTTTCAGAAAGACGTGAAAGATTTGTTTTGGCTAATGGTTTTGTGGACTTACTGATTGATGTTTGAAAAAAAAAAAGGTTTGTCATTTCTGTTAAAGACCATTGGAATATAAAATTATCAAGTTTTTAATTAATAGTTCAATAACTGCTAATAATTCAGTTCAAAATTTTGTCCTAACCAAATAAAGTCTTGATAATTATGTTCCGTGTTGAATAATTCTCATTTAACTTAACTGAAGGTGTATAGTATAGTATGTATTTTAATTATTTTTATTAGTGAATGCATTTGATTGCATATGTTGAAGTCTTGAGTGAATGCCTCTGATAGCAAGAACTGTGAAAATTTGTAAGTCTTTTTCTTGAGAATGATCTGTGATTGAATTCAGCTGATAATAACTGTTTCATTATAGAACTATTTATAATCCCTGTCATGAGCATTGTGGGTAATGTTTCACCTCAATCAGGGGAATATTTTTTTTTTTAGTTTTCAGTGTTAGAAGATGTACATGCAGAATTCAGAATGTGTTCAATAAAATGTCCATTAGACTACACATCACACTATATCCCATTTCTTCTTTATTGTGTATGGTGCTGTACAATATAATTAAGGTTTTAAAAAAAATATGTTTTAATTATATTTAAAAATGTTATACCACTCTCATGTTAACCATTGGCTGCAGAAAGCAATAACAAAATACCGGTAACACAACACATTGGACAACTTACATATACACAAAAACATTCATTTTAACATTTGGGAAATATTTCTTTTTTTTTATTTTATTCAGCATAGTTAAATGGTACAACAAATTAAAATTTGTCTAACTGGAGTCTTATACACACAATTATAGATATACTTGTATCTGGGATACACACAATTTCACTTTCAAAAGTTCTCCAGTCTTTAAAGGAGAGGTGTGATGTTGACATAAACTGCCTGGCTTCCCATTAAGGGGTGTGGGAGAAAAAATGTGTACAAACTTTTGACCAGAGTTGATATAAGCTTTGTAAAGAAAAAACAGGCAAATTAGTTTAATTACTGTACTCATTAGGCATTTATACAAATATAGTCAGTGCAGTCCTAAATTATTGTATATGGTAATGTAAATGAAGGAAAAATGAGTAAATTTATCAGCAACAAGGTGATTAAATAAACTCAGGTTTAATAATCAGTAATGATCAGATAAGAAATGCTTGTCAACTAACAATGTATCATTATTTCTTTTGTAACTAAATCATAAATGTATTTATTAAAAAAAAATTTTTAAAAATGATGATTATATAATTTTGTTTTTAATTCTACAAGCCTCAGTGGGAAAAAAATAAATTGCACTTAAGCATTAAGTCTATCTCTTGGTAAGGACAGACAGCAATTTCAAATTTATTTGTGATAATAGATTCCAAAACCTTTGAATGCAGTGATGCTGATATGAACTGCAAGTGAAGAGTAAGGGACTCAGTCCAAAACGACACTGCTTATGGCTTACAAAATGAGCCAGTACATGATACAAAGAATGGTGGCTGTCTGGTTGAGAGGTATGTGCTTTGGACTGTTGCCACGTTGGTCCACAGTTCAAACAGGCTTTTTGCTTGCTCACTACTATCCTAGAGGATGTAAAAAAAATCTTCATTTCTGAAGGAATATCAGAAACAAAAAGAATGAATTTCTATAGACTTACTTGTCCCTAGACAAAATATGTGAAAATTCACCCAGAGTTGACAAACTCAATGAACAGAAAGAGTCAGAAACAAATATCTGCTCATGCTGCCTTAAGTACCAATACATCTCTCTATACAAAAATATATAAACAGTACTCCTTACTCATAGCAGTAACCAACATAACTAAAATACACAAATTTTAAAATGCTCTTTTATTATTAATGGGTGATTAAAAACAAAAATTAAAAAAACAATTATTGCAAGAATTAGTCTCTCAGAATGCTACATTTTTATATCAAAGCATAGCATGAATATTTAGTTTCATTAATTTTGATTCCACTTTTTATAAAATGTAAAATGATACTTATTCGCCGTCTTTAAAAATAAAAAAAACAACATTTCTTATTAAGCTAATGTAAGAAATGCTAGTGCACAGCATAAATTTACGATTTAAAAGTAAACATGTTTAAAAAATACAGTCCAAAATAAAATGTAACATTGAAGCAGCATTGTTTTCTTTCCTGCAGATAAAATATACTAAAAATTCATCTGCTAGGCAAATAAATCTATTTACTATAAGATGAATAAAATCAATATAGTATTCAGTTTTTAAAAAATACAATAATAATAATAATAACTTTTCTTCAATTATCAACAGGCATTAAAATGTTTAGTGAAAGCTAAATTAAAGTGTGGTTACATAATAGAGCAACCATCATCATTCTCATGAGAATTTAAAAGGCTATTTATTTTTGCAACAAGAGACTCACTATCCCCAAAAACAGGAAGTGAAACAAACTCTGTGAGTGCCTCGATGGTACCTTGCAGGTCTTCATCACTCATTCGCATGCGCAGATTTTTTCTCTTCACTCGACCCCGACACTGCCAAAGCTTCTCACGGAGCCCTTTGGGTACAGATATTTCTCTAGTGTTTTCGATGAAGCTGAGTGTGAAGCGAAAGTCTTCATGAAAGTCTGCAGACTTATAGTAAAGCCTATGAGCACGTGGAATGAAGGCTCTTGCCACCTCATAGGGATTTATTTGCCACTGTGATGAATGCAGCCTTGACCAGTTGATTTGATTTCTGTAATGTGGTGCACATATACTGAGAATTTCTTTACGCCATCTGACAGATTAAAAAAATTGTCCTGTAAAATTTCATGTGTAAGTAAAGATCTCTTCAAAGATGAAATAAAAGAATATTGCTGTTGTATTTATTATATTGACAAATCTTACGAATGAGAAAATTTGAATTGCTGGATGTTGTTATACCCAATTTTTGCCCATATAGCCTGCATATGCATATTATTCGCATATGCGTATACCCCACACAAATTACAAAATAAGTAAAAAAATTGTACAACTAGCACCCTTATATACCCTGCATGTGCACATTTTGAAATTACTGGTATTGGCAAATTAGTTTAGTTGCTTACTTGTCACATTTGATTACTGGTACATTAAGATTCTCTGTCACATAAGTACTATTTGTTTAATTGGGGTTTATAATGAGATGTTTATAAAGTATTCCAATGTACATTTCACAATCACACAGCAAACTATAGCTGGTATATCGACCAACGGCATGTCCTTAGTTTCTGTTATACTATGTTTATGAGTAAAGTAACTTTTGGAAACCCTGCACCTCTATATATACCGCACAGCAACCATTTGTTTGTAAAAACTTGTATAACTCATGGGTCATATGCTTAAAAAATATGTTAGTTATATTTCACACTGTTGACACATGTTTCTCAAGTGGTCTTCCATTTCTACCTTATATATAGCAGACAAAATTTAATAAATTTATCTCAGGTTTAAAACAGTAATATTGGGGATATTTTACACTAAAAGTTAATCACAGTAATCTCCCCTGTGTTTGCACTTTGATTTTAAGCAATAAAGAAAAAGAAAAAAATGTTATGAAGAAATGCTGTGGTGCTATAATGGAACCTAAAATGATAAGGAAATTTAAACAATGAGGATTGGGAGAGATTTTGAAACAAAAAGACAAAAAGGGCAAGGTCACTGTTGCCAACTAAATAATGAAAATTACAATGTGCTACAATTTAAAGAGCTCTGAAATTTTATTTCTACAATGCTGATAAGTGCACACAAATTTTTTAAATGCTTTATTACAACTTTTTGCTTATTAATACCTCCATATTCTGTAGCTGGGTCAGACAACTATCCTGCAAGGGAGACGACCGCATGCCAAAGATGATCTACTTTGGGGAACTTATAGGAGGACCCACTGTAACAGCCATAAAGATCAATTCAGGCGTCATTTTGCCCTCACTGGCATAGAGGAACATAGTTTGCAGTAGATTGCCTCTGAAAGAGACATGCAGGGCAAACATTTGAGACTTAAAGAAGCCACTATAGACAGGTGCACAAGATCGAAAGAAAACTTACAACAGATTTGTCTGCACAAGATGGAGGAAAATATGCATGTTGCAACTGGGTCTGCATAATCATCTGAAACTTTGCACTTATCCTTAATCTTTGGAAACCAGGACAATGCCATTATTATTATTCTGTACAACAGAAAGCCCAAAAGGCTTTCTATTTTCTTGTAGATTACAGATGTTTCTTCAAAGAAGAAAATAATTATATTCTATTTATATAAATGTGTCAATCTAGTCCTACATGTTAATTGTAAACTCATTGGTTTCCTAGCTGATTCAGGCATTAGGGAAGAAAGAGCACTTATAAGAATAAGACTTTGTCAGTATTTTATTGGGCTGTGTTTTCATATTTGTAAGTTATGGTTCAGTGTTTTATATATTATTGCTACTAAAGTTTTTTAGTCTTCTGTCTTGGAGTGTTAGTTGTAACTTATGTGATTTTACTAATGGTGTTACTATAGTCAAATGTGGATATATTCATTTTGTATAAAAGTCACACCTCTGTCCTACATGTTCTTGTTTCTTTGTTTTTTTCAGGGGTGACAAATAGAGGTTGCATTGGTCTAACCAAGCTTAAATAGCAGTTCATTTTTTTTTTATTTCTCTTAGTAAACCCTAATTCTATGTTTGATTTGTTAATGTTTAATCATTAAATACTATTTATGGATTTGCCTTTGTTTATGAAAATCTTCAAAGCAGATAAGATAGCTATTTCTATTTGTATAACAGAACCAGGGGCCTAGCTAGGAGTTTTCCATCGTTTGGGGGCCCGGGGGGCTTGAGCTCTTTGGGGGGCTCTACATTTTGAGTAATATTTCATTTTTAATGTATAAAACACTCATTAGGGGACCCCCTCAAGTGAGGGCCGGGGAAATTTTCAAATTCCCCCACCCCCCACCCTAGCTACATCACTGAACAGAACATGACAGTAACATATATATTCTTAATGCATGAAGTTTATAAAATTACCTGTCACATGAAGTGCACCATGGTCTTTCAGTCCCTGAACTACTGCAATTCTTAATACACACACCACTATCACCCAAAGCATGTCGCATAGACTTGTGCACTTCAGCTATGTGAATGTGCACACATCTGGCCACATGTTTTGAAACTTCCCTGATGGCCATGTTGGCACAAAGCCAGTTTCTCATTTTGGGATCTCCTACTTCTTTGTGAATAATTTCTTGCCTGGAAGTCAGTTGTCCCATGATTCATGTCAATGAGGGATGAATGCTTCTAATGAAAAAAGGTATCAAATGTTAAAAACAAAAGTTATGCATTTGATTTTTAGGACTGTTTTTAACAAAGCTTATATTTATATCAATTCACTCTGTCTGTTGGTCTGTCTGGTAAAAAATTTGAACATGTTTTTTCTCCCATTTCCCATTCTCGGATCAAGTTGAAACTTTGCACAATTATTAAATGAATCAATCAAATAAATTAACCAAATAGTTAATTTATTATTGGTGATTTATTATTTTGTTTGATATCAAAATAAGGAGAATGAATGCTACTTAATGAGAGATGTGGATGTATATTTGGATTTAATCCCCTTATTACGTTTTGACACACTTTTCTCCGTCTTCTTATTCTCTGATAAAGTTGAAATTTTTCATAATTATCCATAGTCATAGTCAATAAATACAAGAATCAATACAAAAACTAAACAATTAGTTAATCAATTAGTATAGATTTATAGATCTAATTTAGTAATTAATTTTGTATTATTATTAGCAAATATTAGGCATTAGCAGAAAAGGAGAAAACTAATTTAACTAAAGTCGTAAAGTAAACTGGTCTAAACTCTAAACTTATTAATTATGACTTAAATTGACTTAATAATAAGTAAGTTAAAACTTAAGTCTAATAAAATAAAGTTAATAAACTTTATAAACTATAATATTAATATATAACTTTAAATAAAGTATAAACTATAGACAATAGTATATAGATATAGACATTATTATAATTATATAAATAAACTCTGCCATTTTCAGATCATAAATAAATCAACTAAATGGTAGATCATAGAGTAATAGTAATAGACTTAATAGATAAATAGTAGATGATACTTATTGATAGATCTATTCTAGATTCTACTCTACTCCTCTAGTAGAGTGACTAGACTCTAGAAAATCTAGTAGATCTAGTCTAATTAGCGGTTCTTTCCTGAACATTTTTTTAAAGTAATCTTATCTTATCTTGTATAATACAGACGTTACTTCAAAAAAGAAGATGATTACGTCCTACGCGTCATGCATTTAGTCATGCATATTAACCAATGACTTAAATTCTGCCAAGTCACTGGTTTTTCTGGCTAGCTCAGGCAACCCATTCCATGCTCTAATAGCACTAGGGAAGAAGGAGTATTTGTACAAATTTGTCCTAGCATATGGGACGAGGAATGTGCCTTTATTTTTGTGTCTTTCAGAGTATTTTATTAAATTTTGTTTTTGTATTTGAAGATTATGGTTCAGTGTTTTATGTATAATTGCTACTTTACTTTTGAGTCTTCTGTCCTGAAGGCTTTCTAAATTTAGTGATTTTACTAATGGTGTTACCCTAGTCAAATGTGAATATTCGTTTGTTATGAATCTCACTGCTCTATTTTGTGTTTGTTCCAGTTTCTTAATGTTTTCTTGAGTTGAGGGGTCCCACACGGTGGATGCATATTCTATTATTGGCCTAACCAAGGTTAAATAACATTTTAGCTTTATGTTCTTATTTGATTTATAGAAATTTCTTTTAATAAACCCTAATGCTTTGTTGGATTTTTTTATAGTTTCATCAATATGTGGATTCCATGACAGTTTTTCATTTATTATAACACCTAGGTATTTTGAGTTTTTAGTCTGTGTTACTGGTTTGCCATGAATAAGATAAGTGGAATTAATTTGTTTTAGTTTTTTTGTTACTCTTAACAACTGACATTTTTCTGGGTGGAAAGACATGCTCCAATTTGATTCCCATTTCTGTAATTCATCTAATTCTCTTTGTAAAATATCTGTGTCTTGTTTTTATTGTTCTATATATTATGCAATCGTCTGCAAATAATCTGACTTTTGTTCCTGAACTAATGCAATTTGGTAAATCATTTATGTAAATTAAAAATAGTAGTGGACCCAAGACTGTTCCTTGAGGTACACCTGAGTTTACTGTTATTGGTGTTGATTTAGAGCCATTTATTATTACAGTTTGTTCTCTCCCTATCAGAAAATCTTTAATCCACTGATGCAGTGGACCGTTAATGCCGAAATATTTTAATTTTTTAAGCAAACTATGGTGGTGAACTTTGTCAAAAGCCTTGGAAAAATCTAGTAAGATAGCATCTATTTGTTCACTATTATCTAAACCTTTTGTGAAATCATCAATTAGTCCTATTAGTTGGGTTTCACATGATCTATATTTCCTAAAGCCATGTTGGTATGGGGTGAGGACATTATGTTTGTCTAAGTGGTTTATGATGTTGCTACATATTATGTGTTCTAGTATTTTACATGTGATGCTGGTAAGTGATACTGGTCTGTAGTTTCCTGGATCAGATTTTTCTCCTTTTTTAAATAGGGGGGTGACATTAGCTTCTTTCCAGTCCTTTGGTACTCTGCCCTGGTTAAGCGATGCCTGAAAGAGTATTTTGAACACTGGGGCTAGCTCATTGCTTAGTTCTTTGAGTAATCTAGCTTTTTTTAATGCTTGTTTTTTTAGTGAGTATACATTAGTTTATTTAGAGTCTACTGTCTATATCTAGTCAATTTTAGATTCTACCTAATATTACAAATAATAAATCCTTAAATGAGCACTGGTTCATGTCTATGTTGTTGTTTGTTATACTCTTTCGTCCTTGAGGGTAGAATTATGTATTCTGGATCACAAGCCTATATATATATTTGAATGTGGGAGAAAAATTATTACTTTTTTTAGTATTTTAAAGTATATTATTAATTTATTAGTAGTTAAAAGTTAGCCTAGGCAATCAATCACTGCATGAGTACCTCAACACCTTTTTTTTTTTAAAAAGCACTGTATATATATATATATATATAAATCCAGAATTACGTTTTAAAAACACTCAGAAATTAAGAATGATCTTAAAACACCACAGGTAGACTAAAAATAAATATCTATATAGAGAATTTAGATCTAATTATTTTTAGTTCGGTTAATGCGTGTCTCTCTTTATATAGGCCTAAAGGCTCTCATTGAATCACATTCTTTAATATTATTTGTAATGCACAATTGTAAAACAAATTTCCTCAAGGATAATTAACATTATTTTATTTTTTTGGTTTACCACTGTGTCGAAACCATTCGCTGATTTGCGAAAACGCATTCTTTTAATTTACATATTCTGAGAGATTTCAGTAAAAAAAATAAATTCATATAAACTTTATGAAGAGCCTCAAATAAAAGCTCACCACTTTTCACATCATGTGAACTCTTCCAAAACGTCGACCCTTTGATTCATTTTCTCTTGCGGATTTGAAGTTACGGTAATTTTTATAAGCTTCTGGTCAAACAACGGAGCATATATTGTTTAGGTACCGTAACCTATGCACCGAATAATCATTTAGACTGCGTTTCTGAACCCGAAGATATGAAGTTTATAATTTGATAGATGGTATAATATGCCATTGCTGTAGTCCTAATCTATCTTATCACAAGCCTATCTATAATCACAAACATAGTGAAAGCCGAATACTATTTGGGCTGATGCCTGCTGGACGAATGACGCGACCTCAAAACGGAGGACATGTCGGACGATACGCTAGCTAACCTTTTAAATAATAGGCCTGCCGCCTATGTATACCCACATATTCATGTGTTCGGTTTTCGATACATTTTATTATACCATAGATATGTACCAATCTGTGGTTAAACTTTATTATGAGGACTGGTGTGAATTGGATTGTAGGCCTATTGCAATGCCAGGGCTGATTTGAACACCCAGTCCACCACTGTTCATAAATAGTGTATGTATGTACTTCCTCGCTGACTGAGGTCCATTGTTTTTTGTTTTTTTTTTGCCTGCTTTACAGACCGCTAGGCCTACGTTACGGTCGAAAGGGATTTTGCTATTCTACTATAAACACATACACACGCACACACGGTGCTGTCCCGACCACGTGATGGATTTTAAAACTAGCTAGCTTGCTTCCAGGCAAATTAAATCCATTTTAGAATGAACCTTTTTGTCTCTAAACCCTGTGATAAAAATCAAGGCTTATTCAAATTAAAACACAAACAAGTGACGTCATCCCTGTAAACGCATTAATCACGTTACTTCACGTACATTTGCAGTTTAGTTATTAGGCCCACACTTCGTACAATGTAGATTTACAAATAGGCCTACAGTGATATATTTATATGTATATCTGAAATGGGCGTAGCCAGGTTAAGGAGTTCGGGGGTTCAACCCCCACCCCCGAAATGAAATTCCACTTTGTGACTTTTTTTTTTTTTTTTTTTTTTACAAATTTGTTTATTGTAGGTGATATTTTTATGTTAAACCATCACTTGCCCAAGTGCAGCCAAAGGGGTTTCAAGTTTAAGCCTCCCTCCACAGTTTTTTTGACGTTAAAAATGTAACCTCTTCTTCAATATAAAACTAAAGCAAATCACAGTCACCAAATTCTATGAGCGTAGCCAAGTGGAATTTTAATCACGACTCTTACTGGGTCCCCTTTTTATCACCGCATTCTATTTTTTATCGGACTCAATGCGGGTAGCACCACCATCTCCATATTGAGTAACGTGTCCGCCCAGCGGATATTTCGCCCAACCAGTCCACTCCTTGGCTCGTGAAGAAAACAGGCGGTAGTTTAGTAAAATGTTTTGTTGTACATATTTGGATGTTTCTTTAGATTTGAAGATAATAACATACCGCAGGACGAGGGGGGATGGCAGCGGGCAAAAATCTAACCCGGGACAATCGAAACCACAGAATGTCAGTGCAGAGCGCATCCCATTTCTCCGAACCGCACTTAACAAAAATCTATTATGTATGATATTCAAAAAAAAAAAAGCCCAACAAAACTAAATAGAGCCGTGAGATTTATAACAAACTAGCAATACGCATCGGCTACGCCCGTTGATTTGTTCCCAGGCTTTATATTGATAATTTGGCCGAAATACCCCCTTCTTCTTTTTTTTTTTTTTTTTGAATTGTAATTAACAGGCCATATTTTAATTTTCAACCTAAAATACTTTTTTAGCCAGTGAATTAGTGTATCTGTTGCAATGAAATTTTACGGCCCTTTTCTATCTGTCTCTGTTTCTCTCTTTTGTCGCTCTCTGGAACCCTCATTTTGTTTTCTTTCAACCTGCGCATCGTAATTTTTCCGACATAGACTTTTGACTTAATTTGGAAACACCCGCTTCATTATGCGCCCCCCCGACACATACATGCACTCATATGATTTGTTTCGGCTTCTCAATTCAATCTATATTATATTTCAACCGTGACCTCTTCCCCCTACCCACCTGTTTTTGATTACTTTCACTTTTTTTTCAACCTTTAATCTTAAAGTAAACAATGAACGGTATGACATTTATTTTGGTATTTTGTTCTCTAAATAAAAAGAAATATCAATTTTGTTTTGTTAACTGTAATCGTTTATCTCACTCTTTTTCAATGTAGCTAAAGTACAATAGATATAGATTTATCTTTATAATGCTATTAGGATTTTTTTTATAGTGTTACAAAATATCTACCATTACTTGGTTTCTCTCTTTCTCCCTCTCTTTCTCCCTCTCGAAAAAAAAACCCACTCTACATCTATCTGAACGCTATTAGGATTGGTTTAAATTTGTTTTATTTTTTATTAAGACCGCGTGTAAAAGGAAGTGGGAAATACATATTAAAAATAAGTAGAATTAGGGAACAAAAATTGCTTTAAAAATACAAAATGTGTGATACATTTCTATTTATGCGTTCTAAAAGACTGCGGCATTTTGGGAAATACCGAAAATAAAATAGCCCACAAAGGTTTGATAAAGCTAGCGTTTTTTCGCGAATAGCGGTCGTCAGGTTGCGAATCTGTCAAAAACTGTTCTTAGTGAGAACCTAGGACGTTAAAGGAACCTGTGTACGAAATTTGATGCGGATATATGTACAACAGCTTAATTAAGAGATCTCATGATCGAAGCATGAATATATGTGTCAACCTAGGACAAATGTGTACAAATGCTCCTTCTTCCCTAGTGCTACTAGAGCATGGAATTGGTTGCCTGAGCCAACCAGAAAAACCAATGACTTGGCAGAATTTAAATAATTGGTTAACATAAATATGAATGACGAGTAGGACGTAGGCATAATCATCTTCTTTTTTTCTTTTTTTTTAAGTAACGTCAGTATTTTATAAGATAAGAAGATATGTCAGTCAGTTTGTGGTAACTACGACACATTTCTTAGTCCACATGCTAGGGAACATTCTTACATCTACAAGAAGCCCTTCTTCCTTAATGCTATTTTTTATTTAGACTGACATTAAAGCATTGGTTCCATCTGGCCTGCCAAAATGTCGGCACAAAGTGTAGAAAATCCACACACTTCAAAAGAAAAAAGGGTCGAAAAAAGTATCTTTACCTTCGTTAGGGTCCTCAATTTTTTGGATTATTGGTACCATGACCTTTAACATTTGTGTGTTTATTATTTGGGACTGAATCTGAACGGATCTTTAGGCTACTTTTTTTTGTGAAACTGATAATAAGCCAACATATTTGTTTTATAAAGAAAGTGTGGCTGTTTAAAAAAAAAACAACCTATAACGGCATTATGTAACAAATATGACGGAATTCTTGGTTTTTTGGTTTGAGCCGCAAATAAAAAATGGTTAAACTAAGCCTATTTGTCAAAAACAGACAAGAAAGTGAGTCGGTACTAAAGTCTAAATAAAAAATAGCATTAAGGAAGAAGGGCTTTTCGTAGACGTAAGAATGTTCCCTAGCATGTGGACTAAGAAATGTGTCGTAGTTACCACAAACTGACTGACACATCTTCTTATCTTATAAAAGCTGCTCATATTTTAAGTAGAAAAATGAAGCTTTTTTCTGAAGCCTCAAAAAAATAAATAAATAAATAAATATCGGAATATCCCTTTAATTAATGTAAATACTAGATTCACGGTTTTCTAATCAAAGAATTTCAGGTCAATTTCATTTAACATTTGTAGCCTACGTTTTCGTTCATGTGGCCCGTGACACGAGTGTCGGAAATTAAAATGGCCCGCGGGTCGAATTAGGTTGGGCATCACTGACTTAGAAAACTCATTTGCTTTCTTTTCCTGTTCTCTGATACCCGCAGCTTTTTTTTGATGGTAGCAATTAGATATAGATACTCTCAAAAACTTCTTGCAGCCTCGATTGTCCAACTTTCACAATATAGATCTAGTAAAATCACTAAATTTAGAAAGCCTTTTTTTGTATTAGGTATATAAGATAAGATATAGATCTAGAAGTACAGAGACAACTAACACAGAAGTACATTATACTTTCGATGTAAAGTATATGGATCAAGTTTTATTTATTTTTTCCACGTCGTTTCTATTGAAACCAAAGTAGGCGGTTCCTAGACTATAGTAATGAACACTATTAATGAAAAAGCAAATGCATATAATAATTTTTTGTATAGGCTAGGCTTGCTAAGGCCTACCAAGAAGAACGATATCCAATGAAAATATGTTTTTGAAATGACGTCAGAGATTTTACCCAATCGCGTGCAAGTGACGACAAGAGAGGTAACAGGCCAACCCTGATATTTCATTGCGATTAAGGACATGGTAAGGGAAAGACCGTAAGATATAGTGGGTTTTTTTTGTAGTACCAACTGACGGCAATTACCATCTGCCATGGCCGACACTGAAAATCAGTCTGAGGTTGAAAACAAGCCGGCACCTGAACAAAAAGTAGAACAAAAAGAAAAGAAAATAATTGGTGAGTATTTTATTAAAATAGATTTAGGATACGTTACAATTATTTTTAGTCTACTCGCATGCTTTATCGGCGACCTACTTGCACTTTCAATCGCCTCTGTCTTAGTTTGTGTATACATTTAATGATTACACCTTACGTTAAGTTAAAATTAGATCCATCTAGTCATATATTTCCAAATATTTCAGCTGGCCACGTAACAGGGACAGTAAAATGGTTTAACGTTAAAAGTGGATACGGATTTATCAACCGGTAAGTCAGTGCAATGGGGTGGGGAATTGGACAAATGTAACGGCAAAAATAGCCGACACCGTGTCGGTTCATGTTCGATGCCGGGGTGTTTCGTGAGTCACGGGCAACACGCCCTTTGTTCGTTTCTTTTTGGTGTGTTATGTAGTCACAAAACTAGGCAACATTATCTAAAACAATGTTTAGCATCCAATGCCATAGTTAATAATTGATTTATAATTAAAACTTTTCTTGTACCAAATCCCACGTGTTTCCAAGGACAAAGAAGTGTGTGAATAAAATCGGTCATCTCGGTGTAGGTCTAGTCTAACTAACTAAAAAAAAAAGGTCACGCGATGTCTGGGCAACTGATTTAGATCTAGATATCTATATTATAGGATCTAGATATTATAGTCAAGATCAATTATAATCTAAATATATGTTACTAGATCTACAGAATCTCAAGATCTAGTCTGTCTATAATAATTAATATATTTATAGAGTAATAGAATTATCTAGATCTACTCTAACTCTAGATTAAACTTTCATCTCTATACTCTATACTAGTATAGACAGTATAGAATTAGTATTGATCTAGATTCTAGATTATTCTAGATCTAGTCTCAATTAAGTCTAGTTTATAAATATAGAGTCTAGATCTAATTCTACTAGTGAAGTCTTGTTGACTACTCACTACTGTCTAGACTAGTCTAGTAGAGTACTGTTAGTTAGGGCTAGAGGTTAAGAGTCTAGTTTGTACTACAGTAGTGTAGATATATCATATAGATCTAGAACTAGATTTAAACAAAATATATATTTGGTGAATTTATGGTGTCTAGAGAGTATAGTAGTAAGCTAAGATCTATAGTTATAGTATAGTATCTATAGAATAGTGACAATAATCTAGAATAGACTCAGAACTCCAATCTACTTTTATCTAGAATTATAGATTCTAGAATAGGTATATCTAGCAGCTAGCTAGTCTAGGTAAGACAAAGCAGATTCTAAAAATCTATCAAGGTCTTAGAGTCTAGATCTACATTTTGTATTTTATCAAGTGACCTGTAGGAGTGTAGGGCTTTAGCAAAGTGAAACTTAACTAGATTCTTACCAATCTAGATTCTAGATCTAGTCTACTAATTAAACTTGTGACCTAAATTAATCAAAATTTGTTAATAAAGAACTGGATCTAACATCTAAGTTTTCTTATATATACTAATAAATTATAGATCAGATCTAGATGTTCCTTCAAAAATAGATTGCCCCAGTCAGCCAACTGTGACTGATAAATGTTTTATTATATTTTTATCAGTTTAGTATCTAGAGTGAGATATCAAACAAACTGCTTACCAGGCTTACCCTTAGATTCATACTAATTATTTTAATCTTCTAGATTATAACTTTAAACTTCCAAGATATTTAGTATTTAGATAATAGCTCTAACACAATATATATATATATATACTGATATCAAATCCCCCCCCCCCAAAATTTGTAGACCAGAACAAAATATCTAAAATGTGGGCCTTCAATACTTTTAGAGTTTCAAAAATTCTTACTATGTAATGGCTAAATATGAAATTGACAGCTGCCACAAGTTGACTGATTAAAAAATGTTTAGTTGTTCATTATTTTTATTCTGAAATTATGAAAGAACAAAATTTAATTGGGTTGTCAAATAAAAAACACATTAGGTACAAGTGTTTTGAACTACTATTTTTTTCTTAAATATTTTAACATTTTTTAATCAGTAATCTAAATGGAATGTTTTTCTAGAACATTAATCATGGGTTTAATTATAATCATAAGATGTCAGGGGTTGTAATAATTTGATACACACTCAGTAATCAGATTCATATAATTAATGTAAACTGTAGAATGTATATTCTTAGAACATAGGTAGACTTAAATTGTAAATCGCACAGCATGTGAAAGCTAAAATATGTTTTGTATTTTTAGATCAATTAAATTTTCTTTGTCTATTTTATACCCACGAAAGTCTTAAGGGAATATCTTATTGCATCATAAATAGAACTTTCTAGACATAGACAGTTATCGTTATCAAACACCTTAAGTCCTATAACTGTCAGACTACAAAGAGTAAAATGTAATTTTTTTTTTTTTAAAAACTTTCAGTGATGACACAAAGGAAGACGTTTTTGTGCACCAGACGGCCATAATTAAAAACAACCCAAGAAAATACCTTAGAAGTGTTGGAGATGGCGAAAAAGTGGAGTTTGATGTCGTTGAGGGAGAGAAGGTTGTTTTTAGCACCCATTTTTTTTTCTCTTGTGCCTTTTAGAAAGTAATATGTTCTCATTTCCAACTTTTTTTCTTAAAATGTTTATTTCATTGATTACGTTTTTAAATTTTCATTTTACTTTCAGGGTAACGAAGCTGCAAATGTAACCGGTCCAGATGGTTCTAACGTGCAGGGCAGTAAATATGCCGCCGACCGTAGAAGATTTAGGAGGGGTGGATGGTATCCACGTTACAGAGGAAATGGCAGAGGAGGAGGTGGCGGTAGACCAAGACAGGTAAATCATTTAAAAAAATATTCTTAGCTTTATTTACTTTTAATTTTTAGATGTGTATATGTATATCTATATTTTGTGTTTGTAAACATGCATTTAAAAATGGATTCATTCATTTTGAAACAACTCTAAAATAAGTCACAACCTTATAACTAAGTTTGGTTTAACATCTCAACCTTTTTATAAGTGTGTGCTAGTAACAAAATGTAGATTGCCTAAGTGCAGACCTGCCTACCGTTACACAAAATATCCCCAAAAATGCAAATACGCATTTCGTATCCTTTTTCCCCCCCTAGCTTACGAGCGGTCACGGAGGTCACGCTGAGCCGTACTGTTGGGTGGGGGGAATACATTGCGTCCAGATCTATACGTTGATTGGTTCTTAAAAGCAATTAGATTTAGTCTAGAAATGAAGAGCGTGAGAGTGAGGGAGTGGCAGGTTGGTACCGTCACTTAGCTGATACACCGTGACTTTTTTTTTTTGGTTGTAAGTTCATTAGTAGAAATTATGTTGAATCCCTTATTCCCGTATTCATTTGTATAGAAAAAAATATGAAAGTGCTATCGATTCAAAACACATTGAGTGACATTGTAGATATCTAGTCTAGATCTAGATCTGGATTCTAGATTTAGAATCTAGATAACTTGTTATACAGGAATAGAGTCTAGCTAGTCATTACGTTATGCCTATGTCATGATTCTCTACATTACTCTACAATCTAGATCCAATTTAGTTCTAGTATGATTTAGAATGACTAGATCTAGATCGATAACATCTACTACCATCTAGTCTAGATCTAGACTAGATTCTTAGTATAGAATAGATTAAGGATGAAGGGAGGCCTAAGAAAAGTTTGGAGTAGACCTACGTTTGTAGCGGATCCACGGCTTCGGTAACACTCTTGAGCCCAGGTCTAGAGTAGATTATATTCATGATATAGACATAGAAAATGACATAGATCCAGATCTAGTCTAGATATCTCTATTGTCGTATTGATCTAGATCTAATGTTATATATATATATGACAAAATAGTGGATCACATACATGTTACGCATTCTGGTGCCAAAATACGCATTTTGATCATCAGCATTACGCATTTGGACTTTTTTTGGTAGGCTGGTCTGTAAGTGTGTTATAAATTATTTTAACAGAATTATCAGGAGGAGGAGCCCAATGTTCCTGAGTACCCATCTCCTAGAGGCCGAAGCAACAGAGGCCAGCCATTCTATCAGAACAGGCGCTTCTTTGGACCACCTCGTCGTGGTGGAGGCAATGGAGGAAGGCAGCAGTATCTCGAGGTTAGTCAAAGACGTGTATTGTTATTTAAAATAAACTCCCATGCTAAAAAGAAGTGTGAACCTATTAATATGGTATTCTATAAAATTTGCTTTTACAAATTTCAAATTTCTCCAATTTTAGCCAGAATGACTCTTATTCTCATTGTTGACAGGATTATTTTGAGTTTTTTATACAGATCAAATAGCCTGCCTAGTTTATACTTCTTTTTAGCCAAACTCATTATTTCATTGTGTTGTATATCCCTTGCACTCATTCATTAACCTCAGCTGCAAAAGTATATACATGTATTTAAAAATTTGTTTAAATAATTTAGTAACTGAAATTTATATTTTATTAAATATTTGAACTTTATACAAGTTTACATTAATACTTGAACTGTAAATTATTATTATTATTATAGATTTTTTAAAACCTAAGTTGATGAAAAACCTACCAGTGGCCATTGTATCTCAGCATAAATACACATCTAAATAAATTATGCAAGGCCACAATGTTTAAATTTTTGTTCATTGAAACTAGATAACAAACAAAGCTGTTAAAGATATAAATTGCACTCAAAACAAATTATGGAAAAACAAGTCATAACCTAAGACCTCAAAAGGAAATACTGATTAGATGCAATGCTTTAGTTTTCTAAGAATAAGCTAAAAGAGTGGGCCTAAAGTAGCTAAAATATGAACTATAAAAAATCCAAGACAATTACAAAGAAAAAAAGAAAACAGTCTTGAAATAAAACAAGTTTATGCAATGATTGATAATTCTACCATCTTAATACATGTATGGAAATAAACACATAAAAATTGCATAACCTTAAAAAACTATTTGTTGTTTTGAAATTGCAGGAAAGTTAATTTAAATGCAAATCTTTTGCTAACCTGTATTGTTGTATTTTACTCTGAATCTTAGCATATTAATTTTTTTTTTTACCTGTATTTTTAATAAGCACCATCTATTTACTTTTAAAAATTAAAAGAGAAAACCAGCACTCGTTATAAAATTAAAACTTTTGTGTTGTATATTTACAGGGTCAAGGAGAATTTCAACTTCAAAGAGACCAGGGCTATAGAGGACGTAGACCTTTTTACAGACGCTACTATGGGGGCCCACCACCCAGGGGATACTATGAAGGATATTATGGTTACCAGGGTGGACCACCAAGGGGAGGTCCACGGAGGCGAGGAGGTCGTGGCAGAGGTGGCTTTAGGCGTGGAAAAGGAGTAAGTCCACAAGATTTTCTTAAAAACATTTTAAAGGGTTAAGTTTATTGTGCAAAAGGGGGAAAAAGCTGTAATACTTTTTTTCTGAATACTATATAAAAATTTAATTTTATAGATCCATAAACTCCTTGGCTACCTATCAAGACGGCTCATGTTCAGCATGAAACCTAATCTCCAGATTCCCCTCCCCCATAAGTTTGCAATAGAGATAGGATCAGTGCACTGAACATAAAAAGATGCACTATATAAAAGTCCAGCAGAAAAATGTAACTTATATAATTTTGTGTGTGTGTGTTGATCTGTACATTAAAAAAAGAAAAAACAAATTGAAGTTCTTGACATGAAGGATGCCTTTCAAAGATTTTGATTGTTGGCTTCGTTTCTATTTCTTTGGTTTCTAGAGCTAAGTACAATTCTAGATGTATTATGAGATTTTAAACTTTGCTGGTATAAGTATGATTTTCTGTTATGTAACAAGTTAATATGATTTTAAAAAATTAGGCAAAAATACAAGCGCACATATCTTTTTTTCTTCAAATTTTATTGTGCAATAAGAAACATCTTCCTTATTATTGAATTTATTATGTTAAAAGAATTAGATTGAACCAAAGACATACAGGTAGATAAGGTCTGGATCAAAACCCCCCACCCCCTCTCAAAAAAAAAGTTATGGAAAGTTTTTAAAGTTCAGTTGAATTTGTTTAGTTTAGTTTAAATATATTTCAAACTTCTTGATAAAATTTTAGTTTAACTACTTTATTTTAACTGCAAATTAGTTTTAGTTTAACTTTTACAATTTAGTTAAGTTCTCATCACTAGTTGTTGTACTGGCGACATGACACCCTTATAAACATGGTTATTTTCTGAAACTTCTTTTAGGAATGTGTCTATCAGGTCACCTAAACACTAAAGATGATTCTTAACATTTTACATTTATCAGAGAATATTTAAAAAAGTACAAAATTTTGTTTTTCTTAACAAAAAGAATTTAAGGTGTATAACTTAGTTCAGAAATGGAATTATATTATGCGTCTGTAATACTCTAGTTTGATTTCCTCTTATTGAAAACATGTAAAGAAAAAAAAACCTTCCTGTTTTTGGAAATTTATTGCACTGAAAGGATGACACAATTTTAAAATATTGTTCTTGGTTTTTTCCAGAGAAACGACGATGACACTCAAACTCCAAGAGCTGAAATAAGCAATGACACCCTCAAGTCTGAACCCTCTTCTACCACCGTTGAGAGCAAAGAGGAGTAACAAGCAACTTTAGTAACAGAAACAAAGCAAACTTACCCAATTGTACGACCTGTTTATATTTTGTGTGTCCATGTGTGTGCTGAGACAACCCAGTGACTCATTCGAAACACCAGCTAGTTGGTTATCATCTGGGAAACAGGGCTGGCTCTTTGTCTTATCTTTACAACTAGAGAACTCTTTGTCTTGACAAGAAACAAACAAAAACAATAGTTCAATCCTATTCACTTTTGACACCTGAACAAACAATTTTTAAACTTACTGACCGACTTACCATATCACTATTAAATTTTTTTCCCAGTATGACACCAATCATAGACAGACTTTTAAAAGTTTGATTAATGGACGAAAATGAGCACATGTCTACGATGTTAGTAATGACATTTAACATTTTGTTAGAGACCAGAGACTTGACTGTTACAACTATGCAATTTTTTTAAATCTTTTTTTTTTTTTCCCAAAATTTTTTAGTGACTTTTGTAATGTTAGGGTGTTGTTCAAGTTAATCACGTTTGAAAGTCCACTTGCAAGTTAAGTTTTGGCTCAAATGTACGTCATGTTTTCTTGAAGTGTTTTAACAATTCTTCTTAAAGCCAAATGCATGTGCTTATTAAATTTTGATAGGTTTTTTTCACTTTGTTGTTTTCTTTTATCAAACAGTTGCTAGGTTATTGTATGCCTTGTTAATACTAGTCCCATTGTGTGTCTAAATAGGAAAATTTGATTTTTTTCTTCTAGTTTAATACATCAGTTTTATGGATTGGGAAATAATTTTGTGTAATTGTCATATCTTATGAACATGGTGAGAAGCAATTAACTGGTTATGGGTCCTTTCAATAATGCTTAAAAATTGATAAAATGCAAGTAAATATTTGTTGCCATACAATTGACTATATCTGAATGACATTGTGGTGTGGGTAAAATTCTTAGGTCATCAAATAAATTCAGTATATACTTCATTTTCATTGCAATACATGAAGCTGATCCAGCTTTTGGTTAAAAAAAGTAACAAATTGGACATGGTTTCTAAACTGTCCAGTTTAAATAAGCAATATGCTTCACATCAACTTGTACCCAGTACTAAAAGATGTATTGTTTAAATACTTAAGGATATTTTAAAATTTCCTACTTCATAAGTTGAAACTTTTGAGATCAATGTGTTTGAAGTGACATTGAACTGTTTCAAAGGTTTATCTTGAATACATATTAGTCTTGTCAAGAAATTCCTTTATCACTAACAGTACTCCATCAGAACAAGATGTTACATTTATTTATCTAATACCATGAAAATGATGAAACAAGCACATAAATCTGTATGAAAAGTTTTTCAAAAGTTCCTTGCCTAAATTTGTACTAATTAAAATTTTTGTAGAAGGGTGTCACATGTAATTTAAAATATTAACAAAGCATTAAAAAGAAAAAGCAATCAAGCTACCAGTACCAAAAAAAATCTCTGCGGCATTTAAAAAATTTTTTACTAGATAATCTTTTCCGTGTAACTATTAATCATTGAGCCTTTTCCAAATTTCACTATAAATATGTACCAATGTAAAATATTTAACTGTAATCATACTTCATGGTATTGTGTCCTCTAAGAGCATAACTTCGTAATATAAAGCACCATTTTGGTAAACTAAATCAAGACCGTTTCTATACTTTGGCATGGTTGACGTTGAGGAATAATGAAATCCTGTAGAGCAATTAAGATTAATGACAGCTTGTTTTAAAATATTTTGTGACAACTCTAAATCACAATCGTTGAACTTAGTTTTATATTAGGATCAGAATGTAGATCAGTCCATAGTGGTGTTCGATTTTTTGGTACCAAAAGCTAATAGAATCGATATTTCTTGTCTGCAACGATATGAAATAATTAGATATCGTTTCACTTGTTCTTTACGGTACTCCAAAAGTTCGCGGAACACTTTTGTGGGAAGCAATGTCGCCAACTAAAAACACTATTGATACCATGGTGAACGAGTTTCGTACTAATTCTGGAATAAGAAATGAAAAGTCACATTGGAAATGTAACTATCACCTTCATCGTGCTCAACTAAGTACAAAGCATACTGTTGTGTATTTAGAAGGAAGTCTTCATAATTAATGCACTGACTTGTAACCATCTTAAAACATGATTTAAGAACTTATTCTTCACCACCGGTCCTCGGGTACACTTGTCAAGCGACCCGAATGGAGGAGTCATAGTCTTAGTTATGCACTAGCTCTATGAGGCAGAAGTCCAAGTTCATCTGTTTTAGATCGCAAGGTCCTTTTATGCACCATCTTCCCAAGGCATTTTGTTACACAGCTTATATCTACTCAGTATGTCAGGTACAATTTTTGTAGCTACCCCCCCCCCCCCCCCCCCCCCCCCGCCTTCCCATACTAGGCTATATCGGATCAAGTTTGAAATTTTGCACAATTATTTCTTATACAAGATAGTTTGTGTGGAAACAAACTCAGAATTGGCCCCCGAAGTGCTCCACTCAGGCAGGTAAAAAGATCACTTTCAATCTTCTCATCAAGAATGTCAGTCGCTATGAACTACAAACTATGAACAACCACAAAAAGAAGACAGGTACGTATAGAAAGTTTGACCGATATTGTAAGGCCGACTAACGACATGATACCATATCAAACGGAGATACGTAGCTCTAAACTCAAGATTAATCTTACTATTACATTGTTAATATGCATATATATTTAATCTACTAATGATTGAGAAGATAGCGTTCAATGTGAACCAGGCATATCTGATCGATCGATTTCTAAAGAGTCAATATTTCATTCAAGGCCTCAAAAAAATTCCCCCCCCCCCCTTTTAGTTGAACTTCTATATTAATTTGACTGTACATCGCACTACACGTGTATAATATGAAACATTACTTGTTAAATGATGTTTTAAACTATATTCTACTTATATACTTACTAAATAGCTACATTCTTTCGCTTTTTAAACAAAAGTAAAAATTTTATTTCAAATATAAATAGCTTATATAAAAGAACAAACTAAATTTAGTACCGGTTATACAAATATTTTCTAAGCCTTTTTTTTTCAATAAAAGAATATTAACAAAAAAGTTCACTTTAATAATTAAACAATAGATTGCTCCTAAAGTTATTTAGTCTATTGTATTTTTACTATTAAAAGTGAATAGTTGTAAATATGTTGTACATGTATGAAGAAAAGCTGCTTAAATATTTCATTTAAAAGTTTAAATGATCCACTTTCAGTAAAGGAATAGCAATAGCCGTTGTATCAGACCCCAGGAGGGTCTAGAGTATCAAGATGTCGAATATTCAATATCTTTTCTAGTTTCTGTGATCTAAATGGGACGGAAAGACAGACCATATTTGGCCTATAGTGGTAATACCCTTTCGGGGGCCGCTAAAAATCATATTTTTAAATGTAAGAAATAAAGAGTACCAGTAGATTTAATTTAATTGTTTCTTTTTCTCCTGTTTTTTTTTAATAAATGGAACAGAAAAGGTAGGTTATATTAGAGTATCATTGTCATCTTATTTTCTTCTGATTATCTCCCTTTATTCACGCTCACTCTGATAGCCTTTACTTATGGTTTTAGAAGCTTAAAGTAAGATCATAGTAAGATCTAATAAAGCAGTCTTTCCAAAGTGGGGTACGCGTATATCTGTTGATGCCAAAAGAGTTTGATGGGGGTACGCGTTGCACATAGTTTATTATGCTGATTAAAAAAAAATTAACCATTTAGAATAAAATATCATAAGTTTTAAATCCTTTTTTTTATTATTATTATTTTTTTTTTACAAACTCAGATGCGTCGCTATTTTACATTTTAAACAAATTTCTACAAAGATCAGGAACTGGATAGGGATGTTACAAGTTCCGTTGACACGCCCACTTTTTCAATGTAAAAACTATATTTCCATTTTTAAAAGAATACATTCGACGTGTCTCTGAAGCATACAAAAAATAAACTAATTGAATACTTAATTGTAATTAAACAAATAAATTTGGATTGTTATTAAAATAAACCTCTTTTGGGGGAGGGGGCGGAAGGGGGCGAAGGGTACTGAACGCTACGAACATTCTAGAAAGGGCATGCATACGTGACCGTCAAATGTTTGGGAACAGGAGTACTAGACAGTTCATACGTGTCCGAAGCTGACATCGTTATGCTAAAGTGCAACTTAATCTCTTGAGTACATCCGAGTGACATCTGACCCGTATATGTGTGTTATTATCTTGTTTATTATTTTGTATTAATATTTTATCGTGATTAATGAACAATAGTAGAAAAAAAACAGCTTGAAAATTTCTCCAAAATATATACTGCCAACCACAACGCTGTCCAAGACTGAAGTATTTTTTTTAATTTTTTTTTTTTAACAAAGCTTGTATTAACTCTGCAAGTCTGGTAAAAATTGTAAACATGTTATTTCTCCCACACCCATTCTCGGATCAACTTTACTCAATTATTTATTGTAGCTGACAAAACAAGAATCAATAATAAGACATAATTAATTAGATTATTTTGCTTGGGTAAATTTAGAATTCATAAGACATTATTTTTTCGGCGGCGACCCGCGAAGCCTTAGTCTAAATCTGTGGAGTATCTTTTCTTTTCAAAGAACACATCTGTTGTATTTGCAATGTACTTAGGCCCTATACATATACATAACAATTTTTAAAAGTTAAAACATTATTCAAAGGGTTCTTAAAAATAAAAAAAAAAGAGACATTTTGCGCGCATCAAAACAGTCAAATACTTACAAAGCGTTTAACCATCATTCTGTTGGCGAATTATTCTGACCAAAAAAAGCCTACTACAAGTCTCGCTTAACATGACAATAATATTATGATAATTACGCGTAATTAAGATATACTTACACTACTTGAATCTCGATTGTCACTCACACTCCAGTTTTGGCCATTTGTCCCCACGTACTTTATTTTACTTAATTTGACCTGCCTTTTTTAAATAGGATGAATACTGAGCTGTGGATGTCAGGAGAATGCGTTTCTGGCAGTGAAGAACGCAAGAAGATATATATATTGTGCCGATGTGCCCAAAATCAAAATCTATATATATATATATATATATATATATATATATATATATATATATATATATATATATATATATACGCGTTTATACATAGGGTTAGGGTTCGGAAAAAAAAAATCGACCCCCCCCACTCTCAAAAGTTCTGGATTCGCTAGTGGAAAGATGTAAAATAGCTTATAAAATCCCCCAAAGTAGTTGAAAATAAACTTAGACTTTGTTGTAAAAAGAACCCAGATATTTCTGGATCGCTGCCAGGTCGTGCGGTATGCGCGCTGGACTATCGTTCGGTCGTCTCGATGGCCCGGGTTCACACCCTGCCCGCTGCCATCCCCTGTCGTCCTGACGGAGGTTTAGACTAGGAAGTAGATTATCTTCAATCGTGAAGGCACATCCAACACATGTCAAACATTTTAGTATTTTTACAAAACATTTTTGCATAAAAAGGAGCAAAAGTGAAACATCGGGGTCTTTAATTTACTGTACTTCATTGCAGCACTATCTCTGTAGTAGCGTGTATTAATGATTAAAAATGTTGTATATTGTACTACTATACTTAAATTGTGGAGGCGCGGTGGTTGAGCGATAAAGCACTTGGCTTCCGAACCGGGACCGGGGTTCGAATCCTGGTGAGGTCTGGGATTTTTAATTTTGAGATCTTCGGGCGCTTCTGAGTCCACCCAGCTGTAATGGGTACCTGACATTAGTTAGGGAAAAGTAAAGGCGGTTGGTCTTTGTGCTGGCCACATGGCACCCTTGTTAACCGTAGGCCACAGAAACAGATGACCTTTACATCATCTGCCCTATAGACTACTTTTTTTTTTACTATACTTAAATTGTGCTACTATACATGACGTGTGTGTTTAGTGTATGCTTATTTATTATACGATTGTCATTCTGGGGTGTCGTGCAATAAGGACAATGCCAATTCTTCGCGAAATAAAAAAAAAAACGGCATTATCCCTTAATTTTGGAATCTGGTGAAAGAAGCTTCACGCGCCTCAAACTAATGAAGAATTACTTTAGTTCAACAATTCTCGTTAGATAGATTGAAACATTTGTTAATTCTTGCTATTGAACGTGATCTATGTAGGAAATAGAATTTTTGTGCTATACTGTATGACTTCGTTACACGCAAGGCTCGTAAAGTTCGTGGGAAAACTCTATCCGCAGAAATAAAAGAGTGATCTTTCCTTTACTTCTTCTCGTCCAAACTCTTGAGCGAAGAAGAGAATTATACATATAGATTAAAGTTGATATAAAACCACACGTCAGTTTTGCATTCTACAAACACATCGTAGACTGCTACAAGCATTGGTCCTTTTTTGCGTGAAACTTTTTTTGTTAAATGAATCCATTCTTTGTTTGGCCTATACGAAGGCTACTATCATAAAGGTCTTCCTTCATCAGCACCTTGCGCTTATTCCATTGGGACTTTTCTATTTGGCTTCGAAAGTAATGCGCCTTGATTTATGAATGAAATAGAGATTAAAGGGAAACTCCGAAGGTTTTTCAAATTTGAGTTATTGACATATTTAAATTCTGCGTAAAAAGTTGTAATAGTACACATTTTTCCATTTTTTTTATTTAAATGCTTAGAAACATTTATATTTAATAAACTAGACAGTAAATTCTTGACATCTCCAAAAAAAAAAACGGGGTTCTATGATATTTTGTTTTTAGGTTAGGCATACGTCACTTCCCTCAACAATACTGAAAGGGAAACAGATTTGACCAATCGTATCGCTTCATTCTTACAGTGGCTGTTAGGCTTAGTGACGGCCTAGTCAAGCGCTATGGTACAGTTATATATAGATAGATAGATTCAAAAGCATTAGGACAACCAACTCGAGAAAAAAGTAACATTTTCATCTAAGCCCCTCCCTGTAAATATATATATATATAGATCGCAGGTCTGACTGATTTGAACAAACTGGTCAGTGTAAGGCTAGTCTAGACTACGTGCAGTCGGTCATGACAAGACAACCAAGCGATAGTGTTTGTTGTGTGTTGAGTGGTCAGGCGAGAAAATACACACTGCCGTGGTTAGTCAAGCATGTAAATCTCCTTTAACACGCATTTTTTTCTTTGCATACAAGATCTAGATCTAACTGCATAGACAAAGATCTATTTCTTTTACGAGAATGTAAACGTTACTGTATGGTTTTCTGTTATACAGTAAGTCAATAGATTGAATTAATAGGCATGTGTGACGTCTGTCATATACAAGTTTAGAATCCCTGTAATATTTGGTGACTAGTAGTCACTGAACTATTCCGTGCAGTTAACACGAGATTTTTCCTGGTCGGGGACTGACCACGAGGTGCACACCTCAGTTGATCTTGTCTCTCGTAGAGAGAGGAATATTATGCATATCTTGTCCAGTGTAGTAATGTATAGATATTAAGGTTGATTTTTGGACTCCTGAGAGCAAGGAGCATGTGTGATATCTAAAGTATTCTATTGGATTCTAATGTACAATGTTTTGTGTATATTTCTTGATGGCTGGACTTGCCAATATCTTTTATGAATTATATTTTATGTGAATATATGAATATATGACTATTAATTAAGAAAGTTTATTGAACTTGTATTTATTTTGTAAAAATACACTTGAGATAATTCTTACACATTCTTCCAGTGTAACATATCTATAACATATCTCATTTTTGCAACTTTATACTTTGATTAATTTACTTCTTTAACTACTCATTAGACATAAATTGATACATTAATAATAACCATGGCATCATATGATAAAATTCTAGAACTTGTGAAAGTAATGGAACTAGAAGGGGATGAAAAAAAGGAATTTATCAAAAAAAAATTTAGAAAAATTAGAAAGGGAAAAAGAAAAGGCAGAAAAGAAAGAAAAAGAGGATAAAGATAGGGAAGAAAGAGATGCGGAAAGAGCTCATCAGAAAGAACTAAAAGAACTAGAGACAAAACAAAAAGAAAGTCAGGACAAAGTAGAGTTAGCCAAATTGGAAGCAGCTAAAATTAACCCCAACATTATTACCCAGCAAACTAGTAACAAACCATTTATCTCCAAATTTCATAAGTTTAACATTAAGGAGGAAACATTAGAAAATTACCTAGTCCAGTTTGAACATATTTCATCCACTTACAATTTAAACAATGAGGATATGGCAAAACATCTGCTAGCCAATTTATCTGGAGAACCCCTAAACATAATAAGCACAGACTCACAACTGAACAAAAAAAAAAGACTACGTTGCTGTTAAAACTAGACTTTTGGAACATTTTGGGAAAAGCGAAGACTATTAAAGAAAACTTTAAAAAAAAATTAAACTAAACAAGGATGGAGACTTCAACAGGATTATCTTTGACATGAAGGCAAATATGCTTAAGTGGTTAGAGCTAGCTAAGTGTGACATACAAGATCCAATTCAAATTTTAGACATGATCCTAATTGATCACGTACTGTCTAATGTAACAGATTTAGTGTTCACTTTTCTTAAAGAAAAGAAAGTAAAAACAGAAACTGATCTCATTACTAATCTAAACCTTTTTAAGGATAGCCATCCTGGTCATACTATGGATAAAAGAGAACTACATCAATTGGCCGCAACAGTTATTACATCTAACAGTAATAGTAATGATACATTCAAATGTTCTATTTCAAAAACTTGCTTTAATTGCCAATGCAGACAAACTAATACTAGCAACTTCAGATATAGAAGTGACACTAATTACCATAACCCTAGCAACTACAATCAAAATAATTACAACAATCCTAGTAACTATAACAATCAATATAGAAACTATAGATCAAACCAGAGTGCAAGCCCCAGAGAAAGAAGGAGCCTTAGGAATAACAACTTCTATTACAATAACTATACATACTAATAGACAATCAAGGAGAGACACATACAACCATCAGTCTAACTACAACACTAACTATCAAAACAGAAACAGAAATAGAGGCAATAGCAATAACAACAATGTACAAAGACAAGAGAATGTTGCTTACTTACAAGCAGACATGTCTAAAGTAAATGTCTTTCCATCCTATGTAAATTCAGTAGAAATTAAAGCAATGAGAGATTCTGGTGCAACAACATCAATAGTAAGATCCAATCTAGTCAAACCAGAACAATATATAAAAGAAACTGTTAAGGTGATCTATGCCAACGTACAAAAATTCGACATATGTAAAACTGCCAAGGTCTGGATTGAGTCTCCCTGGATTACAGGTGAAATAAAAGTAGTTGTAATGGATACCCCTGCCCAAGACCTCATAATAGGGAACTCACATGGTGTTAGAGATTTGACAATAACTCAGCTAGATGCATGGATAAAGAATAGACAAAAAAATTAATTGGTATCTGGATCAACATCAAATATCAGCTGTACAAACTAGATCACACAAAAAAATAGTGCCAGAAATTGAATTGCCAAATATGTTATTCAATGAGTTAGGAACCACCAGACAAGAATTAATCAAAATGCAATATAATACAAGATTAGTTAAGTAAAGACTATAACAAAATAAACTTAAATAACCATCATATCTTAGCCAACAACCTAGCCATCAGATGTAATAAAAGCAAAGATAGCACAAGAATTCAAATAATAATTCCAGAAAGTCTACAACCCAAAATACTAAAAATGGCCCATGATGACCCAACAGCAGGCCACTTTGGCAAAAAGAAAACATATGCCAAAATTTCAGACAAATTCTTTTGGCCCAAGATGAAGACTCAAATAAAAGACTATATAGATTCTTGTCCAGAATGTACTAAACAAAAAGTCATACTTAAGGCACCTCTACAAAAATCAGATAAAGCCCATTGCTTCTGAGATAAAATAGCCATTGATATTATGGGCCCATAAAATACAAGTACCAAGGGAAATAAATATATATTAGGAATCATAGATATAGCTACCAGATGGGCAAAGGCTTTTCCTCTTAGGGATATTAGGGCAGAAGATATATGCACCTCACTAAGAACAATATTCCTAAAGTATTCCCAAACAAAATTCTGTCAGATAATGCGTCCAACTTTAAATCAAACTTAAATAAAGCTTTCGCAGGTATGACTAACATAAAACTAGTACATAGTACAATTTATTCGCCACAATCCAACGGTGTAATTGAAAGATGGAACAAGACAATCAAAGAAATAATTTATAAATTAGAAACAGAAGCAATGAACACTTGGGACCAGACTTTAAACTATGCTATCTTTGCTTACAACACTACTACTCATGAAACAACAAAATTCAGTCCATATGATTAGTTTTTGATATTGAACCTAAAGGTCCACTAGAACTATGGGCTGATAATATGTTAGACCTAGAGAACTATGAAGAATTCCATCCATGGATAACACAAACAAAACAAAATTTAAGACAGGGAAAAAAATTAGCTGACATAAACATGGATAAAAACTTAAAGAGTAATAGAGATATAAAAAATAAGAACAGAAAATTAAGGACATTAAACATAGGAGACCAAGTATATGTCAAGATAGAAAATAAGTATGTTAATGTTCTCACGCACCAGCAAATCTAGTGCGTGTGAGGAAGTATTTGGTTAAGAAAACAAAGACTATTATAGTAGTACCAGTACAGCACACAGAGACATTCGCGTCATCACGCCTACAACCAGAACTAGGCTGTGACAACGTCACATAGAAACCCGGTGAAAGTCTGACCGTTTTGGATGCACAGGAAAATTACGTCAGAAAAATATCAATTACTAAGTTATTATTGGAAATAAAAACAAAATAATAATATATTCATTATCAGTAAATTAAAACACATATTATATCAGAAATTGTCAAAACCATCGGAGTTTCCCTTTAAGGCCTACCTGCTATTCTCGTTAACTGTAGGCAAGTGTCTCTTCCATGGCAGCAGACCTAATGTACACTATAACTAATATTATTAATAATATTTTAGAACTAATTAAAGAAGTAACCAAACACCGTGAAACACTTGCATTCACACACTATCAATAAACACACCAACAAACATACATCTTATACCTACAATATACCAATAAACATACATCACATACCTACAATACACCTGTTATGGAGTGTGTGTGTGTTTCTATGGTGACGATGGTAAGAAATAAGTGATTGGTTGGTGGCTATAAGTGTGAATGATGCAAGACAAGCGGCATTGTCGTCAGCTATCTTGGATAACACAGACGACTCCAGAGTGTCAGAGAGTGAAAAGACTTGTTTTTGTAGTGAGTTGGATTTAGTTCAAAATACCATTTTTATATTATTACTAAAGTCTACTACATTTATTTATTTCATCTCAAGTTTAAATGTGTCTATAGTGTAATAAAAGTTCTAGTTCTATTTAATATTGTTCACAAAGAAGTTATTGCAGTTATTTCAAGTTTTATAAGTTAAGCTAAAGCGGTTTAGTTGTCTACCAGCAGCTTGGTCAACAACCGTCAAACACAATACCAACATAGTTAACACACACACACACACACACCGATATATATATATATATATATATATATATATATATATAAGGCAATGTTTTCGATTCCGAAGATCAATGATGAGTGCAGTATTTAACGTGACTATACAATCTTATTTGCGACTTGCACATTTTACATTTGATGCATACAAAACAGCTGTCCACCTGGGTCTGTTTAAGTTTTATTTTCGTCGACTGCGACGTTTTAAATGTGGGTCTCGCGGTCTTTGTGAGAGCTCTCCAGCTGTATCTTTCAGAGGTTTCAGCTGCTTCTTTATATGCCAGTGAGGGTAAAATGGGGCATAATTTTGATTTTTACAGCGCTTCGTGAGGGGGGTGGTGGTGGATGATACGCCGTCCTCCTTTGAGGCCGCCGAAAAAAAAAAAGCTTTTGGTTTGCAGTCACTCATCCCATATGCAGGATTTTTGTCCACGACCCAGCGCGCAGTCAAATGGTAAGTAATACTTCTTTACTTTTCACACCAACGTTCTGCAGAATATCACTATAGGTATTTGTTAGGTAGTCTTGCCAGCAAATGCCCAATACAAAGCGAAGGCACCTAAGTTGAAAACGTCGAAAGAGCCTTAGAGGCCTCCTCTAAAGTACCCAGGTCTCGAGGCCATACGGTACAGATAATACGAACAATAAAAGATATTTTTATTAAATTGAAGAATTAAAAGCAATTTAATCAACAAAATCAACAAAAGACAGATTATACAAAAAAATAAATGCGCACATTTTGTTGATGAAACATTGAATTCAATTTTAATTTTGTATTTTATGAAAGAAAAAAAACTCAGAAAAAAGATTCGAAATGATTCTATAGAATGGAAACTAAAACTTCACAGATAACGTATTACGACATTACATCATCATTGAACACAGTATCATGTTTTTTTATGACAATATATCTTGAAATACGGCATAATATCATGCAATATGACATTCTATCATGATTTACAGCATTATAATCAAATTTCTGACATCTTCTTTCCGCCATTTGAATCGCCATTTGAATGACACTACATTCAGACTTGATCAGAACCTTCAACATGTAATATTCTAGGAGTGAATAGACTGAAAACGATGCAGGTCTGGTGATCACAAATACTCAACCTGTGACCGCAGATGTGTATCTAGGATCAGTGGCGTAGCTAGGGATTAGGAGGCCCTGTGGGCTTGGCCTCTTTAGGGGCCCCTACATTTTGATATTCAACATCATGACATGAGATATGGCGCACTATTTAATATAAAAACAAATTTCGGACACTCTTTGGGGGCCCCCTTTTAAGTGGGGGCCCGGGGGGATTTTCAGATTAGGACCCCTCCCCCCCCTAGCTACGCCACTGTCTAGGATTGGTCTCTTTAGTCACACGAGACGTTGCAGAGGGAAAGTACTATTTCTCGAGACATAAAATACCACAGACAGTCGTTGCTGTAAGTCTGCTTCCCCCCCCAACCCGATACATTTAAAAAACAATGGGAGGTGACCCCCTTTTTTCTTTTCTTACTGGCCTTGTGCACGCCATGATTTCATTTTGTTTTTGCGTGGATGTGTGAATAACTCGCAACGGTACACAGGCGGATTTTTAAACATTTAAATTGAGAGCTTGGAGAGTTAGTTTTGTTGATTATATGTTAATTCATTATGGATTATTGTTCTTTCATACGGGATTATTAATTCATTGCACCAGACTAATACTGGATTGTGCTTCTTGAGAAGGAGTCTGTATTCAGAGAGAAAAGATTGGTAAGTTCTTTAGAAGCCTAAAAGTAGCACTATTTTTGGCCTATATGCATGTACTGTATTATATATCCATCCAGTTATACAAAAATATGTAGTTTATGTATGACCACTTCATTGATATTGATCTTTAAAATATACGAAAACAGATCAACATTGTTTGACTACATGGAACTATGGATTTGCGCACTGGTGACGCTTAGGCAGCGTGCAGCACACGGTGCTACACGCTGACACAACCTGCGGCACCGCTGATCCTAAACTGTGACGTTAATTTGCTATTCCTTGGGACACATTCCTGGCGTAACTGCTGTGTCAGCGACATCGTACCAACTCTAGCTAATGCCCCGCCTTTCATATTTTTAACGCTTTAACAGGCATAATAAAAATAAAATAAAAATAAAAACAAACAAACAAAGCTTATATAAGGAAAAAAAAACCGCCCAATTACTGACATATCCCCCAATACTGCAAGATATACCCTTTTCTATATATAAAAAATTTAATTAATTTTTTGATTGATTCGTGTGTTGACATAGACATTGAATAATTGTGCAAAGTTTTAACTTGATCCAAGAAACGGAAGTGTACAAGATTTGCACCTGACAGACAGACAGACAGACAGACAGACGAGTGAGTTGTTGTATGCTTTGTAAAAAGTTTCATAAATTATTATCGAACAAGTACCGACTGACTTCTTTAATTAAAACAAAGCAACTAATTAGACACACACACACACACACACAATGAATAACAATTTGACGGAAAAGCAAGCTCATTCCTGATTGACAATGTCACTATGTTAAATATATGGAATCACCTATTCTGTGACGAGCATAAAGCAACGTACCATCTAGTGTAGGGGAATAAACTCTATATATACAGTATAATTATATAATAGGTTTAAACCAACAAAGAAAAAACAAACGCATTGGATGAGGTTTTTAAACGTACACACAAATTCTATGCGACACTCATTTATAAGTATGTAGACCTTCTTTACTTATCTATATGTACTACTTACTTACTTAATCCTGTGCACTCCCAGGGGAGCATAGGGCCGCATATCTATATGTAGACCTTAAATTCTTTACTTATCTTTATATAGACCTTCTTTACTTATCTATATGTAGACCTTCTTTACTTATCTATATGTAGACCTTCTTTACTTATCTATATGTACTACTTTCCACCAAAATATAATGGGTACAGTGCAATTCAACGGTGCCAGCTCTGAAAGTTTCAATATAAACAGCGGAGTTAAACAAGGATGTGTCCTGGCCCCCAACCCTCTTTGGAATACTATTTTTAACGGCTACTCCACAACGCGTTTGACAAATCCACTGAAGGCATCTATCTCCATTCCAGATTTGATGGCAAACTCCTAAATATTGCCAGACTGAGGGCGAAAACTCAAATCAGAGCCACCCTCGTAAGAGATATGCTATTCGCGGATGACGCAGCGGTAGTGGCACAAACACAAGAGGAACTTCAGTTACTAATGTCCCGCTTCTCTCAGGCCTGTAAAGAATATGGCTTGATCATTAGCACGAAGAAAACAAATGTTATGGGACCACCTGCTACAGCACCACCCTCCATCCTCAAAGACGATAACAAGCTGGACGCCGTAAACGAATTCTGCTATCTGGGTTCCACAATTACAGATGACTTGTCTCTAGAAGAGGAGATGAAAAAACGCATAGGGAAGGCTGCCTCGACATTCGCTAGACTCAGACCAAGAGTTTGGGAAAACCATAAGCTAACTACGGTGACCAAAATGGAAGTCTACAAGGCATGCGTTATGAGTACACTGCTGTATGGCAGTGAATCATGGACCACCTACGCAAAGCAAGAGAGAAAACTGAACTCATTCCATTTGAGATGTCTCCGTAGGTCCTTGAATGTCACATGGAAAGAAAAAGTGTGCAATACTGAGATCCTTGCGCGATCAGGTATTCCCAGCATCTTTACAGCCCTCAGACAACGCCGTTTGCGCTGGCTTGGACATGTTCGCCGGATGGAGGACAAGCGCATCCCGAAAGTCATCCTCTATGGTCAACTCGCGACTGGCACAAGAAAAACTGGTCGCCCCCACCTCCGTTACATAGATGTAATAAAACGTGAACTCAAATCAGTGAACATCAATACTGACTTCTTATCTTATCTTATATAATACAGACGTTACTTCAAAAAAGAAGATGATTACGTCCTACGCGTCATGCATTTAGTCATGCATATTAACCAATGACTTAAATTCTGCCAAGTCACTGGTTTTTCTGGCTAGCTCAGGCAACCCATTCCATGCTCTAATAGCACTAGGGAAGAAGGAGTATTTGTACAAATTTGTCCTAGCATATGGGACGAGGAATGTGCCTTTATTTTTGTGTCTTTCAGAGTATTTTATTAAATTTTGTTTTTGTATTTGAAGACTATGGTTCAGTGTTTTATGTATAATTGCTACTTTACTTTTGAGTCTTCTGTCCTGAAGGCTTTCTAAATTTAGTGATTTTACTAATGGTGTTACCCTAGTCAAATGTGAATATTCGTTTGTTATGAATCTCACCGCTTTATTCTGTGTCTGTTCCAGTTTCTTAATGTTTTCTTGAGTTGAGGGGTCCCACACGGTGGATGCATATTCTATTATTGGCCTAACCAAGGTTAAATAACATTTTAGTTTTATGTTCTTATTTGATTTATAGAAATTTCTTTTAATAAACCCTAATGCTTTGTTGGATTTTTTTATAGTTTCATCAATATGTGGATTCCATGACAGTTTTTCATTTATTATAACACCTAGGTATTTTGAGTTTTTAGTCTGTGTTACTGGTTTGCCATGAATAAGATAAGTGGAATTAATTTGTTTAATTTTTTTTGTTACTCTTAACAACTGACATTTTTCTGGGTGGAAAGACATGCTCCAATTTGATTCCCATTTCTGTAATTCATCTAATTCTCTTTGTAAAATATCTGTGTCTTGTTTTGTTTTTATTGTTCTATATATTATGCAATCGTCTGCAAATAATCTGACTTTTGTTCCTGAACTAATGCAATTTGGTAAATCATTTATGTAAATTAAAAATAGTAGTGGACCCAAGACTGTTCCTTGAGGTACACCTGAGTTTACTGTTATTGGTGTTGATTTAGAGCCATTTATTATTACAGTTTGTTCTCTCCCTATCAGAAAATCTTTAATCCACTGATGCAGTGGACCGTTAATGCCGAAATATTTTAATTTTTTAAGCAAACTATGGTGGTGAACTTTGTCAAAAGCCTTGGAAAAATCTAGTAAGATAGCATCTATTTGTTCACTATTATCTAAACCTTTTGAGAAATCATCAATTAGTCCTATTAGTTGTGTTTCACATGATCTACATTTCCTAAAGCCATGTTGGTATGGGGTGAGGACATTATGTTTGTCTAAGTGGTTTATGATATTGCTACATATTATGTGTTCTAGTATTTTACATGTGATGCTGGTAAGTGATACTGGTCTGTAGTTTCCTGGATCAGATTTTTCTCCTTTTTTAAATAGGGGGGTGACATTAGCTTCTTTCCAGTCCTTTGGTACTCTGCCCTGGTTAAGCGATGCCTGAAAGAGTATTTTGAACACTGGGGCTAGCTCATTGCTTAGTTCTTTGAGTAATCTAGCTGGAATACCATCAGGTCCAGACGCTTTATTTGGTTTGGTGTTGGCTAATAGTTTTTTAATTCCATTTTCTTGTACTACTAAATCTTCTATGTTGTCTACTTGGTTCAAATTAAGAAATATGTCTTTGTCTCCTGGGGCTGAGAATGCTGATGCAAAGTATTTGTTTAGGATGTTTGCTTTAGTTTCATTATCATTATGTATTATGTTATGTTCATCTTTTAATGGCGCTATGCCTGTTGTTTCCATTTTCTTAGACTTAATGTATGACCATAGGTTTTTGTTGTTATCTTTAGATATTACATTGTTTATGTATTCACTCTGCAGCTGTCTGCTTACTTTTTGGGTTAGGTGTTTAATTTTTATATACTTTTTGTAAACTCTTTCTGCCTTGGTTTCTTTAAATTTTCTATATAGGTTTTCCTTCTGTTTACAAAGCTTCTTTAGTCTATTATTAAACCAGCATTTATTTATTTTGTTTGATGTGTATTTAGTTGGTATATGATTTTCTGTAATGCTTTTAAGATGGTTTTTAATGAAATTCCAGAGGTCATCGACTGGTTGGTTAATGTCTTTTTCTAATAAGAATGTTTGTTGAAAGTTTAATGCAGCTTGGTGTAGTTGTGTTAGGTTACATTTATTCCAGAGTAAGATTTTTCTTTTGGTTTTGGGAAGACATAGCTCTAGACCGCAACAGGTGGAGAGAGACAGTGACCAAGAAAGCTATGGACAGTGAAAGTACATGGGTCTCAGCCCAGGAAGAAAAACGCACAAAATAGGTGAACCATAGTCGTCCAACGACTGAAGGAGGCCAATGATGTACTACTTACTTACTTAATCCTGTGCACTCCCAGTGGAGCATAGGGCTGCATATCTATATGTAGACCTTCTTAAATTCTGTACTTATCTATATATAGACCTTCTTTACTTATCTATATGTAGACCTTCTTTACTTATCTATATGTACACCCTCTTTACTTATCTATATGTACACCCTCTTTACTTATGTATATGTAGACCTTCTTTACTTATCTATATGTAGATCTTCTTTACTTATCTATATGTAGATCTTTACTTATCTATATGTACACCCTCTTTACTTATGTATATGTAGACCTTCTTTACTTATCTATATGTAGATCTTCTTTACTTATCTATATGTAGATCTTTACTTATCTATATGTACACCCTCTTTACTTATGTATATGTAGACCTTCTTTACTTATCTATATGTAGATCTTCTTTACTTATCTATATGTAGATCTTTACTTATCTATATGTAGACCCTCTTTACTTGTCTATATGTAGATCTTCTTTACTTGTCTATATGTAGACCTTCTTTACTTATCTATATGTAGACCTTCTTTACTTATCTATTTCTCATTCCCTTCTATTACATTGCAATCTCTTCGTGGGTAGAAAGTGGATAGGAAAACATTGGAAGGAACAATTTCTTGTTCTAGGAAAACGGCACCAGCGAGTTTCCTAGAAATTTGACAGTTGATGTACATCTTTGGGAAAAACCAATCACTAGCTAAATGGTCACACAATGAAAACTCTGGTTTGACCGGTTATGATTTTTTTTTCATAAATATTTATTCATTTAGAAATAAATTTGGCTTTCGTCTTCTTATCAGTGAAATAAGTTCCGAATGACGTCATAGATGTTTCGTTTCGACACATTACGTAACACGGCTTCAGAGAGAACACGCCTTGCCATGGCGAAGAAAGAAAATACAATTTGATTTGATAGACCAGTATGAAATAGGAATTGATTAAAACCAACAACACTATGTAGTTGTATTTCCCTGCCCACATTGATCCCATCTGGACCTTTTATATGTTTTGATCCATTCATTCCATGAAAAGTTGGATTCAATTGGACTTAGTTGTAAAGCACACACGAACACGTTGAGAAAATGACACACTAACTGTATAAGGATACCACATACAAGAAAACACAAGTCACACACACACACACAATAAAAGAAATAAAAACAAAATATTGGCATGAGTGTATGACGTAGGCACAGAGGCGTAAACACAGTGTGTGTGTGTGTGTAGTATGCGAGGAGTACGTGAGGAGTTTGGAAATCGGAAATGACGTATGTAGCAGTTTAATCACGTGGTTTAATGACGCTACAGGAACTATGTGGAGACGGAGAGTTCAACAGATTTCCAGACCTATCAATAGACACAACACATATATACAACAGACATATCTACAGATATATTCCCAGACATATCCCTTAACCTCCCCAGATATATCCCTTAACCTATCTCCAGACATATCAACAAATATATCGCAAGACATTTTTCCACACATATCTACAGAGTAGTACAGACACACATACAGACATATTTCCTGACATAACTAAAACATCGCAAGACATTTTCCCACACATATCTACAGACACACATACAGACATATTTCCTGACATAACTACATATCGCAAGACATGTTCCCACACATATCTACAGACACACATACAGACATATTTCCTGACATAACTACAGAGTAGTACAGACACATTTTCTGACATATCTCACCATTTCTAAACCGTGTTTAAAAAGACACAGCTTTACACACTAGCCTGTCATTAAACAAATTAAACATAGACAGTTAGAGAGCAAAAGAGAGAAAGAGAGAGAGAGAAAGAAAATATATACATACAAAAGCAAAGAGAAGATGTGAGCTCTGGGCAGAGAGAGAGAGAGAGAGAGAGAGAGAGGAGAGAGAGAGAGAGAGAGAGAGAAAGAGAGAGAGGGTCAATAAAGTTCAAATTTGATTATTAAAAGACAGTGGCAGATTAAAGTGACTTATTAAACTGTTTCAAGTTGGTGAACAAGTTATTAAAGCAAACGGTCTCTTAGACACAACCTACTCCGCCCCACATTTTTAATGAACGTCTCCAACCCCCCTCCCCTCTTTTCCTCCCAAAGTTTTGTAGTCAATTCCTAAATGAGGGTCTAGCATCCGCTAGGCTGTCCCTTTTGGCCCTTCGCCGGCCTCATTCAGTGTTCGGTGGGGCCCTGTATCCGTCCGCTAAGTAGTCATTCGGTGTTCAGTCGGGTTCTGTATCCCTCCGCGAAGTTATCATCCGGGGACTCACAAACACTCAGCTCCGTCATTCCAGTCCTTGACACTCCGTGCTCGTAACTGGGTCTGTTTCTATGGCAACTTAGCTTGTGGCACTCTGTAGAACAAGAAGAAAATCATCAGTACAGGACAGAGAGATAATAAGAGAGAGATAATAAGAGAAAGAGTGAAAATAAGAGAGATAAAGAGAGAATAAGAGAGAGAGAGAGAATGAGAAAGAGAGAAAAGAGATAGAGACAGCGATGAAGAATAGAAACATATGTAAAGGTAAATGAGAGAGAGAGACTGAGAGAGAGAGAGAGAGAGACTGAGAGAGAGAGAGAGACTGAGAGAGAGAGAGAGAGAGACTGAGAGAGAGAGACTGAGAGAGAGAGACTGAGAGAGAGAGAGAGAGAGACTGAGAGAGAGAGAGAGACTGAGAGAGAGAGAGACTGAGAGAGAGAGAGAGAGAGACTGAGAGAGAGAGACTGAGAGAGAGAGAGAGAGAGCGTTTATATTATAAAAAAGTTAATTTAAATGAGTAATAAAAAAAGAGACAGAGAGAAAGACAAAGAGAAAAGATTAAGAGAGAATTAAAAAGATAGTAAAGAGAGAGATAGTGAGAGAGAGAGAGAGAGAGAGAGAGAGAGAGAGAGAGAGAGAACAAGTGATAAGAAAAGAAACAGGAAGTTGTACTTAAACTTAATGAGAATGAGACCTTTACTTCATCAGCCTTTAAAGTAAAAGTTACTTCCCCTTCCTTTTAAACAATCGCACGATATTAGCATTGCTTGGTTCATCATTTCAATAGTCATATTAGACCTACAATACATCCTTTTCTTCAAGTTTTCATTATAATTATTTCCCACTAGAGACTTCCACCTTTGTAATCAGTTCATAACTACCTTAATTACTTAGTAACAGACTCGCAAAAAGATTTGTAGAAATAAATGAGTACCAAACATAAATTGAACATCATTACTACTTATTTGAACAAATCAATCAATTAGTAGGCGATATGCCATTACAAAAATACACACATATGGAAGACATCCATAAATGTCTGCCTGGTCGTGTGGTATGCGCCTCGGACCGTCGAAACCATGGTCCCCGAGTTCGAGCCCAGCCCTCCGCCTCACCTAACCGGCCTGGCTAGGTCGCAATAACGCGTTGAATATTGGGATTTGCGTCACTAGTTCAACTTCTGAAAATATTACAACGCCTTCACCATCCAATCCCATAGTAACCCCCCCCCCTTCCTGCCTCGATTCCGAACAGCATCCAAGCAAGCTAGAGAAACCCGCGTGGCGTAGACTTGAACAGTAAGACTGTAATCCATCTGAGAGCGCACTGCTCCAATGTAGAGCGCTCTCAACACATCGGCTATTTCACCCCAATTAGTATCTGCCAGCTTCCTTGCGTACATGCTGGATATGGCTGCACATAGTCAGCATCTAATCGAGGACAAACCCGAGACACTTGGACTCCCTGTCTCATGACATAATCCTGCCGTCCATCTGTAGCCCAACTGGTTTCTTCACTAATTTTAAATTGTTTTAATTTTTTCTTTGTTTATTTTTTGTATTTTTCTATCTCATTTGGGGCCACCAAATTCACTTCGCCTAGAGCCCCCAATGATCCAAGGGCGGCACTGACGACTGTCTCCAGCTCCGAGACCCAAAGTGGAAGTATCAGTACGGCCACTAGATCTGTACAGAGATTAGGAGGCTCAACGCTCCACGACCCTATTTCTTGTTAGAGCATTACACAAGAAGTAGCCATTCCTGCTCTGTAACCAATCAGAGTTCATCTCGGTGGAGACAGCTGATCCCATTGCGCCAAACGGTGTGTGAGGATTGTACACCCGAAAGTGATATATTCATACCAAGCTTTATAGATTATTTGTGTCTGAGAGTATTTAGCCAGGCTAGTGATGCCTTTAAAAAGTGTACTTCAGTCAGGAAGAACATTAATCTTGCGACAAAACCGACCTATAAAAAATTCTTTAACTCTTTGACTGCCCCGAGGCAATTCCTATGAAGCATTAGGCAAAACAAAAAGATATATCTCCAATTAAACGTGCTGTATGAGTTGCATTCAATCATTAATGACCCTGATCATAGGTCATAGGTCAACTAGGTCATTCTCAATCGATAATAATTCACTGGTATTGATCAACTACACAGACTTTCCACGTGGAGCTAAAAATAAATAGCAGAAGGAGACAGGGATACAACTATTTCTGCATGAATTATGACTTTTGTTTGCGGTAAAATGCTGGGAATAGTGCTTCAAAAAACGTTTGTGAATATGGTGCGCAACTGACTGAATATTAAACTATGCTTATAATTTCATTACTTTAAGTAAATCCGTGACATACTTTGAAGGGAGACTATCATACTTAGCAGAAACATGGTGTACCAAGTAGTGTTGTAAAAAAAAATGTAGTTTTAACAGAAACCTGAATGGTACACGTTGTTCAGGCGAATAGATTTCATGGGCATTAGACATTTTCATCTATGGCGGAAAAAAACCAACTATAAATAGCTTTTTTTTGGTGTATCCGGTGTATAAAATAAAGAAAACGTATTAAGCTACGTTTTTTTTTAAAAAATTGTACATGATAATTTGTGAACTATTTAGCCCTGCAGAATTAATTCTTTATATCTTTTTCTTTTGTAACTCATTTTTGTTTTAAATTTAGGTGACACAATATCGAAATTAAATTAAGCGTCCTTGACATTGGTTAGTATTATAATGAAAGTCATTTTGTGGAAACTAAAAAGCTTGACGTTGATTTGTGAAAAGAAATATAAATATATATGTTGGTGAATTCTAATTATTTACTGAAAAATAATGCTTTGACTATATTTTTGAATTGCATGTATAAATAAAGTTTGTTTATACAAAATATTATAAGCAATTATTAAACTTTTTTATTTTTATTTTAAGTTTTCAACAAAAATAAAGATAAAAAAACACTCCGATGGTACGAAGGGAAGCAGGTGTTTACAATATCTCAGACAGGAAACAAAATACTTTCACAATAAAAAAAAGGAAAAGATGCCAAAAAATAAATATATATTTATACTTTGAATAAATATGAGGAGGTAAAGGGCTACTTACCACCCTGTGGCGTTGCATGCTAGCATGGATCGGATTAGGTAGCAGTGTTGCATGCCTGTGTCTGATGGAAAAGCTTGGTTTCATGCTAATCAGACATTTTATTTTTGGGTTAGCTTGATTGCATGCTAGTCTAGATTTGATTGGATAACTTTGAGCAAATTAGGTCAAGAGAGAGAGAGAGAGGGGGGGGGGGGGAGAAGCTGAGTAATAAGCAAACGATAAACTTTTTTTCAGTTTCCATTCATTTATTTTGTGCTTTCTTTTGTTTTATCTGCGCATGGGCTACTTTTTTCATTTAAAGGAACCAGAACTCTACAGCACTCTACACATGCATTATCAGACCTTTCTTATGCTAGGCTATCGTCTTAGTACGTGGTTCGTTAATTAAAAAAATTTCTTCGTATCTGAAGCCAGTAAGGGCACTGACTATACTGCTGTATCATTGAGTAGCTTAAGTGTAGAGAAATTGGGACATATCTTTTGTAGTAAATTAAAGATGTTCTTTCGATAACTGATGACTGATTAGTTCCAGACGAAATGCCATTAGACAAACCACAATGACATCAACGGCCTCTACCACTACCTCTACCCCTACAATGACATCGAAGACCAACACTATGACATCGATGACCTCTACCACTACAATGACATCGATGGCCTCTTCCACTATAATAGCAACAACGACCCCTACCATCACAATGACACCAAAGACCACTACAAACACCTCTACCAACCACAACTTCTTCTACCACCACAGTAACATCGATAACCTCTACCACTACAACGACATCGATGACCCCTTCCACTACAATGACATCTACGACCTCTACAAACACAATAACATCCACGACCTCTACCACCCACAATAACATCAACAATCATAAGTTTACTTTTCTCTTTTTATCGCAATATATGTCTGATATTCAAATCATCTAAAACCTGTTTTGTGAACTCTTCTCTGGCAACTACAACTTTTAACGCAAGTATATTTCACATACAGACTGATATATGAAACAATGTGATACTGCTGGACTATTATACAACACATAGATCTACTAACAGCTTTACTTGGACAGACGATGAAACAATGTGATACCGCTGGACTATTATACAACACATACTAACAGCTTCACTTGGACAGACGATGAAACAATGTGATACCGCTGGACTATTATACAACACATACTAACAGCTTCACTTGGACAGACGCGATACTGGGCATTGATTAAAAAAGGTCATCTGTTTTAATTTGCTTTGTGTACGATTAGCCTCGTTTCGAAAACAATGTGTGCATAATACTATTACACTTAACAAATGTGATACTTGAAGATATTAAAACGATGTAGAGGAGGAAAGAACAAGAAAAGAAAAGAGAGGGAGAGAGAGACAGAGATAGAGAAAAGAGAAACAAAAAGAGATATACATATGGAAACACGTAGACATAGTCACACATGCACACACACACACATTTATTCATCTGCTTAAACACACACGCACTTTCGTACTCAGTTCGTATTATATTTATATACAGTTATTGTTTGTATATTATCTTTTGAATATAAGAGGTAGTTTGGCGAAAGGCATTGTGCGCTATGGACAGATGGACAGAGACACAGACTCATAGACAGACATAAATAGGCAATTATAGACAAGCACACATTATATTTGTGTTCAAACCTCCGTTGGAATAACCGAGCGAATAGTGATCTTACAGCTCGAATAGTGATCTTACAGCTCGAATAGTGATGTTACAGCTCGAATAGTGATCTTACAGCTCGAATAGTGATGTTACAGCTCGAATAGTGATCTTACAGCTCGAATAGTGATCTTACAGCTCGAATAGTGATCTTACAGCTCGAATAGTGATCTTACAGCTCGAATAGTGATGTTACAGCTCGAATAGTGATCTTACAGCTCGATTAGTGATCTTACAGCTCGAATAGTGATGTTACAGCTCGAATAGTGATCTTACAGCTCGAATAGTGATCTTACAGCTCGAATAGTGATCTTACAGCTCGAATAGTGATCTTACAGCTCGAATAGTGATCTTACAGCTCGAATAGTGATGTTACAGCTCGAATAGTGATCTTACAGCTCGAATAGTGATCTTACAGCTCGAATAGTGATCTTACAGCTCGAATAGTGATCTTACAGCTCGAATAGTGATCTTACAGCTCGAATAGTGATCTTACAGCTCGAATAGTGATCTTACAGCTCGATTAGTGATCTTACAGCTCGAATAGTGATCTTACAGCTCGATTAGTGATCTTACAGCTCGAATAGTGATCTTACAGCTCGAATAGTGATCTTACAGCTCGAATAGTGATCTTACAGCTCGAATAGTGATCTTACAGCTCGAATAGTGATCTTACAGCTCGAATAGTGATCTTACAGCTCGAATAGTGATCTTACAGCTCGAATAGTGATCTTACAGCTCGAATAGTGATCTTACAGCTCGATTAGTGATCTTACAGCTCGAATAGTGATGTTACAGCTCGAATAGTGATCTTACAGCTCGAATAGTGATCTTACAGCTCGAATAGTGATCTTACAGCTCGAATAGTGATCTTACAGCTCGAATAGTGATGTTACAGCTCGAATAGTGATCTTACAGCTCGAATAGTGATGTTACAGCTCGAATAGTGATGTTACAGCTCGAATAGTGATGTTACAGCTCGAATAGTGATCTTACAGCTCGAATAGTGATGTTACAGCTCGAATAGTGATCTTACAGCTCGAATAGTGATGTTACAGCTCGAATAGTGATCTTACAGCTCGAATAGTGATGTTACAGCTCGAATAGTGATGTTACAGCTCGAATAGTGATCTTACAGCTCGATTAGTGATCTTACAGCTCGATTAGTGATCTTACAGCTCGAATAGTGATCTTACAGCTCGAGTAGTGATGTTACAGCTCGAATAGTGATGTTACAGCTCGAATAGTGATCTTACAGCTCGAATAGTGATCTTACAGCTCGAATAGTGATCTTACAGCTCGAATAGTGATGTTACAGCTCGAATAGTGATCTTACAGCTCGAATAGTGATCTTACAGCTCGAATAGTGATCTTACAGCTCGAATAGTGATGTTACAGCTCGAATAGTGATCTTACAGCTCGATTAGTGATCTTACAGCTCGAATAGTGATCTTACAGCTCGATTAGTGATCTTACAGCTCGAATAGTGATCTTACAGCTCGAATAGTGATCTTACAGCTCGAATAGTGATCTTACAGCTCGAATAGTGATCTTACAGCTCGAATAGTGATCTTACAGCTCGAATAGTGATCTTACAGCTCGAATAGTGATCTTACAGCTCGAATAGTGATCTTACAGCTCGAATAGTGATCTTACAGCTCGAATAGTGATGTTACAGCTCGAATAGTGATCTTACAGCTCGAATAGTGATGTTACAGCTCGAATAGTGATCTTACAGCTCGAATAGTGATCTTACATCTCGAATAGTGATCTTACAGCTCGAATAGTGATCTTACAGCTCGAATAGTGATGTTACAGCTCGAATAGTGATCTTACAGCTCGAATAGTGATGTTACAGCTCGAATAGTGATGTTACAGCTCGATTAGTGATCTTACAGCTCGATTAGTGATCTTACAGCTCGAATAGTGATGTTACAGCTCGAATAGTGATGTTACAGCTCGATTAGTGATCTTACAGCTCGATTAGTGATCTTACAGCTCGAATAGTGATCTTACAGCTCGAATAGTGATGTTACAGCTCGAATAGTGACCTTACAGCTCGAATAGTGATCTTACAGCTCGAATAGTGATCTTACAGCTCGAATAGTGACCTTACAGCTCGAATAGTGATCTTACAGCTCGAATAGTGATCTTACAGCTCGAATAGTGATGTTACAGCTCGAATAGTGATGTTACAGCTCGAATAGTGATCTTACAGCTAGAATAGTGATCTTACAGCTCGAATAGTGATCTTACAGCTCGAATAGTGATGTTACAGCTCGAATAGTGATCTTACAGCTCGAATAGTGATGTTACAGCTCGAATAGTGATCTTACAGCTCGAATAGTGATCTTACATCTCGAATAGTGATCTTACAGCTCGAATAGTGATCTTACAGCTCGAATAGTGATGTTACAGCTCGAATAGTGATCTTACAGCTCGAATAGTGATCTTACAGCTCGAATAGTGATGTTACAGCTCGATTAGTGATCTTACAGCTCGAATAGTGATCTTACAGCTCGAATAGTGATGTTACAGCTCGAATAGTGATGTTACAGCTCGAATAGTGATCTTACAGCTAGAATAGTGATCTTACAGCTCGAATAGTGATCTTACAGCTCGAATAGTGATGTTACAGCTCGAATAGTGATCTTACAGCTCGAATAGTGATGTTACAGCTCGAATAGTGATCTTACAGCTCGAATAGTGATCTTACATCTCGAATAGTGATCTTACAGCTCGAATAGTGATCTTACAGCTCGAATAGTGATGTTACAGCTCGAATAGTGATCTTACAGCTCGAATAGTGATCTTACAGCTCGAATAGTGATGTTACAGCTCGATTAGTGATCTTACAGCTCGATTAGTGATCTTACAGCTCGAATAGTGATCTTACAGCTCGAATAGTGATGTTACAGCTCGAATAGTGACCTTACAGCTCGAATAGTGATCTTACAGCTCGAATAGTGATCTTACAGCTCGAATAGTGACCTTACAGCTCGAATAGTGATCTTACAGCTCGAATAGTGATCTTACAGCTCGAATAGTGATGTTACAGCTCGAATAGTGATGTTACAGCTCGAATAGTGATCTTACAGCTAGAATAGTGATCTTACAGCTCGAATAGTGATCTTACAGCTCGAATAGTGATCTTACAGCTCGAATAGTGATGTTACAGCTCTAATAGTGATCTTACAGCTCGAATAGTGATCTTACAGCTCGAATAGTGATGTTACAGCTCGAATAGTGATGTTACAGCTCGAATAGTGATGTTACAGCTCGAATAGTGACCTTACAGCTTGAATAGTGACCTTACAGCTTCTCCTTCAGCGTTTTTAATCACGAAAGTGTTGACAAAAGTTATGTGTTTTTAAAGATATATGAACACGTGTGTTCACATTTTTAACATTTTTTTAGCTCTTCCGTTTGAAGCTAATTTTTTTGTGTTTAGTTGGCAGCAGTACAGTTTAGTGTCTTTTACAGACATGGTTTAGTTTATCGTGCGAATCCTCAATGGAGCATAGCCATTCCTTGCAGATTTGATGCTTTCAAACTTAGGAGAATGAAATTGTAATTTTTCCCCCCTGTGCATTTATTTTCGCCGAAAATTAAGGTAAGCGACAAGGTAATTAATGGAAACAAACTCTCCAAATATTGTTTAGTTTGTCTTCGAGCAATATTGTTTTGCTTTGAATAATGTCGTTATTTAATAAACAACTACGCGAAGGAATCGAGCATCGATATGGCAGATTTTTACTAAAATGAGAGGTAAAAAAATAAAGAAAAAAAGAAAGAAGAACTAAAACAAATATTGTACATATGAAAAAAGGGACTGATTAAATATTAAGCACTGCCGATAAAAAAAAAAGAAAAAAAAATATTTTAATATATATTTCTATATACACTTAATGTAAAATTATGGACATTATACAATAGGGATACTAGATGGCAGAAGTGTGAAAGGAAGGGTTATCCTACCCGGCTATACAATATCAAAAAGTTGGAACATAGGCAAAAAGCGAGCAATAGAAATGCAACGAAATAATATTTATTTATGTGGGGGGATAGTTTTTTTTTATAAAAAAAAAAAGCAGCCCATACTAGACTTTTGTTTATAGATGGGAAGATAAAAATTGGAACTGGAATTAAATAAGGAACAAAAAAAAACTGAAAGCTTTGATGAAGAAAAGAACACAAGACAATATGGCGAAACAATCTTGGGGGGAAATTAAAGGCCACATTAAAGAGAAGAGGGTGCAAGGGAGGATTTATTTTTTTCGGGGGCGTCATCCACTCCTCAAAAGGTGGGTACCTCGTTGAAACACTCGCTTCAGCTCTTTTCTGAAAGACTGGTTCATGAAGGCGTAGATGACCGGGTTGACCACATTGTAGAAGAAATGAGAGTAGAAGACGACCACTCGGTAGCTGATCAGGCGCACGGCCATCAACCACGCGGGGAGGAAACTGACGATGAACACCACGGCCACCACGAACAGCATGCTCGCCGTGCGGATGTTGGCCAAGAAGTTGAAGTCGCGCCGCTCCCGGATTGTCTTCTTCTCGGCCGAGCTCAGCGCGGACGTCTCTACCACGCCGTCGTTGGCAAAGTCGTTCCGGGTCACCACGACCATCTCCGCCGGTCTGGAAGAGTTGTTGGTCTTGGCTAGCCGGTTGTCGGCCACATACTCGCGTTCCTCCGTCTTGTCTCCGTTGGCCTCCCGGAAAGCCTCGTTGTTCTCCGGGTGCTTCGGGGACAGCTCCAAGGTTTGGCCCTCGGCCCCGTAGGTCAGCTGAGTGACACGATTCTCTGCGGTGGCCGGCATGGTGGAAGCCGCTGTCATGGTCATCGGGGAGTGGGACCACGACTTCTGCTTTCTCCGCCAGGCCCTGCGCTTGACCACAGACCGGTAGATAAAGAAATACAATGTGAATACTGATAGAAGAGAAATGATGTAAAACGAAATATAAATTTTTTGGTAAGTTTCAATAAAACCCAACGACAGGATCTGGTACTTTTCTATACACGCTCCGTCTCGTTTTGACAAACTGGTGCGCAGTTCCTTACACAGAGCCAAGTTATCAGGACCAGGGGAAGTAACTGTGAAATTATTCCATGGAAGATTATCTCCCGTGTCACTGTATAGTAATCTCGGGGAGGCGAAGCTACTGTTGCAATTGTGGGCGTTGTACTGCGTGAGTGTTTCATTATAGGAACGAATCCCAAACAGACACGAGGTTATGGAACCTGAAATGAAGAATGGGAAAAACATTAGCGAATACTTAAAAAAAACAAACGTCTCCTTTGTACATCTTATAGACCAGTGTTTCCCAAAGTGGGGTGCGCGTCCCCAAGGAGTACGGGAAGACCTTGGAGGGGTACGTGTTACACCTCATTAACTATGCTGATTTTTTAAAATACCCAGTCAATTTGTTTTGTTAATTAATTAAAGTGATTTGGGGAGGGGGTAGTGGGGGTACTTTGCATTATAAAAATTATAAAAGGGGTACGCATAGGTCAAAAGTTTGGGAAACACTGTTATTGACTATAGTGCGATTATTTTGCTCTTAAAAATGATTAATGTTAAATGGATAAAAAAGAAATTAAACAATTTCACCCCACCGAATTCCCACACCCCTTTTCCCAAGGAAAAAAAAACTGGTAAAGCGAATGTATAAATTATTAAATGTTCTAAAGTTCGACCTTTAGATATAGACTTAACATTAATTTATTAATTTATTAACTCTTGAATGCGGGAATATTCGAAGACTTAGAGACTGTCCAAGATAAAGATTTTTAAAATTTTCTAGCCAAATTTAAAATATTGTCTTTTCATACATGTGGAAATTATAGCGGCCAAACTAGAATATGTTATCCAGAGTGGCCAACGAGCTAGTAAATCTTTTCCCAGCTATATACATCAACTATCTAGGAAAATCTTTTGAGCCGTTTTTCGAGAAGAGCGTCCACCCAGAGTGTGCCCAGGTTTAAATTTGAAAGCGTGACTTGAAAAATAGGTATTTCAAAAACAGGCTCTGGACTGGAAGTCACGGGGAAAGAGAAAGACTGGAAGAAGGCGATCAAACGTGGAGGAGATGAGAACATAAAGCAAAGACGGTCGGATGGACAAGGATCTAAACTGGACAGATAGATTTCAAAAATATACACGGAAAATGTAGAGACGTTTGAATGAACTCTGATATTTTCAACCTTGTATTCGTTTATTAGGATCATCTGGAGCTTCGCCGATAGTTAAAAAATAGATTAAAAATAATAGCCTTCTGATTGTACGGATCCAGTGTCATCTGTTCGGATTGACCCAGATACGGATCGGATCGGATTGTTTAAAAACAAAACAAAAAGATTAGCCAGTATGGGATGGAACCCACGACATCCGCGTTATTAGTGTCAATGTCGGGAATTTTCAAAATTTCCCCCACCCAACCTTTTCTTTTCAATTTTCAGAAGTAATTTGTTTTAAAGGCTGACGCTAACAAGGATATTGTAGGGTCTGCACAACGACTGCTATTCTTTAAATTGTCCTAACAGATGGATGGGCTTTATCTAGTTTCAGATTAAAAACTGTCGGGACTTGAACTGGAGGCCTTTGCTTTGACAACTAGTTGAAATAATCACTACATGTGAGAATGGACCATTTTTGATAATTGGGAGGGTCGAGGTACAATGGAGGGACAAATAGGAGAAACATTGATCAGGAATTGAAAATCAAATCTCACCCAATGAAAACGCGAACACCACAAGGCATAAGATAGTGGCTTTCGCTCGCCTGGGAGTCATGATGTGTAGAAACGGATGGCAAATACTAAAGTATCTGAAACAAAAGATACAAGATACAAACGTATGTGATACGTAATGATACAATATACAGAGGTATAAATATTTATATCGATATAAATTCTCTCTCTCTATATCTATCTATCTTTATCTATATCAATATATCTCTCTCTTTCTCTTCACCCCCCCCCTCTCTATATTTTTTCCATAAAAAAAAAAAACACGAAATAATTTGCTTTGGGCCGTGCGGCACGTGAATAGATGTTTCGACTTATCTACCGTGATATATCCTCTTTGTGCACGCACTTAACCTCAGTTTCAAATCGAGGCATCCATTAAGCTATTGGACCACGTCTCAGGACCGACCTATAAGCATTCTCAAAAAGTGATATTGAAATGAAACTCGAGTCAGCCAGACCTTCTCAACACAGGCTATGCGATGGGAGAAAACCAGTTTGTTTCATTGGCTACCGAGGATCGTGTGTGTGTGTGTGTGTGTGTGTGTGTGATTGTATGTGTTTAGAAGACAGAGCAGACGATGTCATATTTTTCAACCCAGTGTTACCTATTTTTTTTTTTACTGAATAAACTTAGACAATCCAGAATTACTTTGCATAACCCCGTGACCTTAAAAGGAAGAAAAAAATAGTAAAAGTACTATTTTCAGAACATGCAATCCATGGGGCAGTAAAGTCATCGGTTAACGATTGTGTGATGTGGCCAGCACAACGACTAAACACTTTTACTTTCCCAACTTATAACATATCCATCAGAGCTTGGTGCGAACTCAAGGACGCCCTACAAAATCCAATTCCAAGTCTTCTCCAAGATAGGAATGTTGAAGCCAAGCGCTGTACGACTGGTGACCTTAGTGGAAATATAAAAACCACGCGCTTTACCACTGGTGGAAATATAATTACATTGACACTTTTATTTCAAGGCAGTCTTAACAATTCCTCAGTGGACACTGATAAATGGACTACAATAAATTGTGTTTCTCTTTAACGAAACTTGACCCTGGTAGTGCAAGGGAATGAATACCCTTTCGTTTCTAACATAATAATAATATTAATAATAATAATAATAATAAAACAAAGTGAACTAATCAGCATTTTGTATAACATTTACCTGTCCACTGCAATGGCGACCATAAGGAAAGCAGACAAGGGCACATTACTCGTGTTGAGGAAGTTGAAGAGCTTGCAGAAGAATTCGAAATGCACCACGCTTTCCAGATTCGAGTAGGTCACGGCAAACGGCATGAAGATAAGGCAGACGAAAAAGTCGGTCCAGGCCAGGGCTAGGATGAAGATCGTGGAGGAGACTTTGTCGTTCTTCTTGGAGAACACGTACAGAACCAGGCCGTTGCCCAGGCAACCAAAGATGCTGAAGCTGATCACCATCACGGTCATCGCCTTCAGCTCCCCAGGGGTCACGTCCGGGTTCTCGGTCGCCGCGAGATCCGGCGACGGCGTCACAGCGGACATGTCCGGTTGGCTGGTCAAGTAGTGAACGTGGCTGCCGTCGGCGTGGCTGCCGATTGACCTGCTGTGGTTGTCCTTGTCAATCACGTAGACCAGCTTGTCCACAAAGGCGGAAACCGTGGTGGTCATGGCGTCCAGTATGGACATGTCAAGTCTGACAACAAAAGCAGTGCACAAACGAATCACATAGATGCTCTCAATAGTCTTCGTTCCTCTAGAAAATTGTTACAACTTATCGAGTTTACCTTGAGCATTTTTCTGAGAGGTTTCTGTCTTTCCCTACGGAAAATATTAAGTATAACAGTTTAATTTTGATACCTTGTTTACCAACAGGTTTTACAACTAAATCTCTAGCTACCAGCAGTAAACGAAAACAGAAATTAATATAATATCTCACAATATGCAAGTAAATTCAATTTAAAGGCAATGTATAAAATTCACTAATACAAGATTTTAATAAAATATAATCCGTGCGAAAAACAACAACCACAACCACCTTCCAGACTATTCGAGAGCTGTAGCTGTCGTCTATATAAAAAATGATTTATAAATATTTATTAAATTCTTCTTTTATCTGTAATAAATAATTCTGCAAAGAAAAAATCTTTTCTCTGGAGTTTACCATGCTGCGCGCAAGCTCAAAAGTCTTGAAGAGGGATTTCAAATTAGGGATGCGGCGCTAAAAAGTAGTCCCGTCCAACTTGCGTAGTTTTAAAGCGGAGTAATCTGAGGCGTCACGAGAAGGTTTTGCTTCTTAGATCCCTGAGACTTGACCAGACGAATGCACGCTTGTAGACTCATGTGTTGGCATTGAATCGTGTACATGAAGGGCGTAAAAGAAAAAAAAATAGAAATTTGGTTTATACTTCCGGTGAAAGTAAATCCGAAGCCTAGAATTTCATGCTTTAGGCAAAGAAAGACATGACGTCTGGATATATTGTTGGATCACCAGTACCAAGAGTTAAAATCCTTAATGAATTATAGTAGATACCAAGTGTGTCTCTAGCATCACAATTATTCTCCGTAATGGCTACCCAGACCTGAAAATATATTTCAATTTTTTTAACGTGCTGGCACGTGCCGACTAGATTTAGACCCACGTCACGTGACTTTGCAACACGGCGATTTTTTTTTTTTAACACAGTTGTCGAATACGAGACCAATGTCAGAGTACTTTGACTTCTGTGCCGGCCCTGATTGATTGGCTGAAAGAGGCTTGATGAAGGCTTGGTTCTATTGAAGCCTACTAGAGCTTATTAGTGGCTTAGAGGTTTGATGATCACGTGGTCTGTTAAACAATCAAAAAATCTGAAAATAAAAATGAAACGAAAAAAGATTAAAACAAAAACATTCCAGGAGGCAGGATTTCAGTCTATCTTTAGACATTAGTCATCGTTTGGTGCTTTGTAAGTCATAAGTCTAAAGAGTTAGTCCCTGTTTGTTTGGTATGTTGCATACCAACGAACTACTGAAGCTAACTCAGAAGCACTACTGGGAGTCTTAGACTTCTATGTCGACTTAGAGCGAATGTTCAAATACTAACATGGTTTTAGGGCGATTGGTCTGAGCAATAATTAACTAAACTAATGAAATGTATTCAAACTTATCAATTCTGTACACTTCTATTCTGATTGCACACCAATGCTAATGATATTAAAATCATTAAATTTAGAAATCCTTCAGGATAGAAGACTTAGAAATAGAGAAGCAATTATACATGAAACTGTGAACCTTAATCTTCATATACGAAAAAAAAAAACCCTGGAAAGACACACAGATGAAGGCAGACTCCTTCTTCCCAAGTGCTATTAGAGCATGAGTCAGGCAGGAAAACCAATGACTTGGCAGAGTTTGTCATTAATTAACTTGCATGACTAGATTGTCCTAGGACTTAATCATCTTCTTTTTAGAAGTAACGTCTGTTTTTTATAAGATTAGAGAAGAGATTATATATATATATATTTGTTAGTTAGGCGGTTAGTTTACCTACGCAAATTATTTTTCTAAACTGTCTGTCTAGAGTATATATATTTGTGTGTGTGTGTGTTTGAATATTTAAAAATATATTAAAATGGAAAGTGTCGTGCGCGCGTGAAGTTTTCTTTGTATTTAATATTGATGTTCTAGCGTATAGGAAGTAGTTTATATTAGGTGCGTTTTAGGGTCTAGAATAGTGTGTTCGTGTGCGTTTACGTCATCCTTAGTTCCCGCAAGAGAGAGAGAGAGAGAGCTTCTGTTGTTGGCTGGTTAGCTGGTTTTTTGTTTCCCCGTTGTAACGGTACGTAAGTACATAGTTGTATTAAGTCGGCTGATCTTTTGGTACGGGTGTCGCTATTGAAAAGTCTTTGGTGTAGCGGCGTCGCTAGGTCTAGGTTTTCTTTTCGTTTCAGGGTGTTAGGCTTGGGCTATGGGAAAGATTGTCGCCTTTCCGCCCCTGGAGCCGATCGTAACTATCGTTGTTGAGGTGTAGGAAGTTGTTGGTCTGTATGGCGTTGCGAGCCCTGCTTGACTGTGGCACTGCATTTTAAGGTGTGCTATAGCTCTTGTAAATAATTTGATTATATGTACTTGCTTTTTGTAAATACCATTAAGACTTCATCATTGTTATCATAATACTTTATCTGTTCATTAAATTGTTAAACTTCCGCTTGGGCTGTTAATTGTCAGTTCACTTATTGTTAACATTAATAGTATTCGTGTTGAACAGTTGCCGTTTATTTACTAACCGTTTAGTTGACTGACGTTTATTTGGTGCTTGTAGTTCTGTGTATGGTATTACCTGTTGGTTCTTGCCTTATACTGTTCAGTGTGGGGTTACGAGACCGTAATATCATACCCTATCTAGGCGACTAACCCACCTGACAGAATGTACCCCCTTTAGACAATACAATGACTAGGGCAGATGATGTAAACGTCTTCTGTTTATATGGCCGACGGTTAACGAGGGTATCATGTGACCAGCACAATGATCGACCAAATTTATTTTTCCCAACTAATGTTAGGTACCCAATAGTGCTTTGTGGGCCTAGGCTCCTAGACCTCAACGAGATTCAAAAACCTTAGCCACTTCGGTTCAGAAGCCAAGCGCTTTAGAACTCAGCCACGTCGCCCCTGTGAAAATATTTAGTAGACTAATGTATTAATTGTGGTCCGACTAAATATTTAAATCAACTTTTGTGGAGGTTCATTAAAAAAATAAAATCCAGCTACTTTCTCTTTCTGTCCCTCTCTCTTTCTCTCTCAAACCGAGACCAATCATTATGGAAGGCCTGAACACTGACCTATGACGTCACAACCTGTAGGCAGTTTAGACCAATATCTCGTTGCCACGTCACAGGTCTGTACGGCAATGAGCTATTGGTGTAAACTGCCCACAGGTTGTGACGTTGCTAGTCGTGGCAGATGACTTCTATAGCGAAAGGGCTCGCTCAAACACACAGTCTCGAGAACACTCTCGCGATCCAACGTTTACGTTCAACATAGAAAAAAGGAACCTCGCAACTAAGAAACACGTCACAAGCTCATGAATATGTACGACAGGAAACAAAAGACACGCGCGACCTCTTTGACTGAAGGCTGGAACAGACAAAGGGAGACAACTAACGAGTTGACAGACGACAAGGAAATATCCAACAGCGATGACAATAAAAGTATGAATTACAGTTTTAGATCGAAATTTCATTGGCTATTAATAGATATGGCCGTTTTATTGCCTGTAATAATGTTATTTCATAGTTATTATTACTGAAAAGGAAATGTAATAATTATATGCATATATATACATATATATATATATATATATATATATATATATATATATATATATATATATATATATATACATATATATATATATATAATTATATATTGGAGTGATTATGAATTAAAAAGACAAAAACACTTGCGAACTTTATGCAACGTTCCCGCCATATAATCATGTACATCCTTAGAGATAATACATTCCGGATTAAAAGTTAATCATACAACTTATTGTGTCTCATTACAAAGTTGATATCAATTCACTCTGTCTGTCTGTCAGAAATTGTTTTGTACACGTTATTCCTTCCACTTCCCATTCTTGGATCAGCTTGAATAACTCCACATTTACACTTATGTATCTCAATATTGTTGAATTTATTTACCTTACATCCAATAACATCAGGTAGTGTCTTTCTTTAGACACTCTTATTTATTATTTATCATAAATTGTATCATTCAATCCGTTCTGAAAAATTATTCAAAACAAACAAAACCAAAAAAATATCTTGCATTTTTCAGATTTATTTTCTACAATTTCTAAACTTTTAAATGTATATATAGTTGTAAATAGGTATATACTTTTATCTCGGTGTTTGCATATGTAAAGTTAATTAACTATATTAAACATAATTTTCAGTTAATACCTAGTTCCCACTTCGTAAAACGATCATCTGGCATACAATGTATAACTGTGAGTTTCGAAAAGGGTTAACGTCTGTCCAGTGACCTTGACTCTTCAGTGCTCATGAATGAGGACCTTGTACTTTGAGATGAGCAATAAACACTGATTTCTTTCCAATCAACTTGCAGATCATATTGTTGTCACTCCAGTGGCGAACTGAAAGGGTTAATGTGTGTGTGGCCTACTGATACACACAACTCAGGCCAATCACACAGGTCAACGGGTCAACGGCTGTCGATAGACAAGGGACAGTACTGCTAACAACCGCAAGTATGACCTGTGTTGTGGTCATGTGATCAAGAGCCTTCACGGTCGAGAGACAGTGTGTTTACAAAGACAGTTGAGTCCAGGACAGCAAGGCAGTAAGGGCTGTGTGGTACCTTTGAGTCCTTGAAAATGTAGCTGTACGAGCTAGAGAGATTAGTAATGTTTAGTTAGGCAGTTCTGTTAAGTTCAAGAAAGCATTAGAATTTGATGTAGCCAATTGTGTTGAATTGGCTGTCGATGTATTTGTAATTACTTGTTGTCAAGTTCTTGTGTTAGATGTGCTATGTTGTGTTGTTCAGTAGTGTTTGCAGAAGGCCTGATTGAGAAGATCGTAACACTGGTGTCAGAAGTGGGATCTCTCATGGCTTCTGTGAAACTGCTTGCTGAACTTGATCTAAAAAAATTGAAACAGGAGCTTCGGTGTCGTGGACTGAAATGCTTTGAAAGAAACAAGGAAACCCTAAGAGAACGACTTCGACAAGACTTGCTGGACGAAAATGAAGACCCCAACTCGTATCTGTTCGAAGTACAACCAGATATCAGAGAGCTCATGAACGCCGTGAATGAACGGATGGACTCGTTCCTGGTACAGCTGGGTACGAACCCTAAGAGGTCAACGAGCATGTCTGTACCATAATTAAACAGATAGGTATCAGTACCTCGCTGAAAAACTCTAATGAAACGTTTGGTGCCATATTGAACAAGACAGAAGAACAGATGGCTACCATGTCAAGAGGTATTAACAATCCGTTACTCAACGGAGACGCTGTTGATGGTAGCGCTGTCTATGGCTGTGATAGCGAGCCTGGCAAGATTGGCTCTAATGACAAGAAGCCTGACATTTGTTGTGACAACGCTGAGCACAGATCTGAGCCCGTCAACGGGATTCCTGCCTGCACCCAGGCGTTCATCAAGAAATGTGCTGACGGGGACGCCTCACAGGGGGAGTGCGAGCACCGGAAGACTTTCCAACAAAGTCTTGACCAAACGGATGTTTGTCCTGATACCAATATCAGCAAGAGAAGCGCTGATTGTGGTGTAAGAGATGGATTTGTGCACATGGAATATTACCCACGAGCACCACAGACATGTCTTCCAGACACGCTTGAAGATTAAGCAGTGTTTGACAACCTGGTCTCCTGGGGGCTTACGGTGCATCGAGAAAGCCTGCTGGAGAAACGTGTAAGACCAACGGACTTGATGACCAATGCCATGACATCAAGTGCTGCGCTACTTGCCACGAGGCTGCGATCGGTGGCGAATGAGAGAAAGGCCAGTAAATCTAAACGGCTTCCTCTCAACCAAAGGAAGAACAACTGGTGCAGGAGGAAGCGACAAACACAGGTTGCACTGCAGATGGCCCCATCGAGGTGGCAATACAAGCCCACTGCCGCTCCCACCGATAGACCCCCCGCCTGCGTCGATGAACCTCCAAAGCCCATGTCGTGAGGTAGATTTTGTCCGGGACGGACAAATCTAAGAAGGGGGCAATGTTGTAACTCCAGTGGCGGACTGAAAGGGTTAATGTGTGTGTGGCCTACTGATACACACAACTCAGGCCAATCACACAGGTCAACGGGTCAACGGCTGTCGATAGACAAGGGACAGTACTGCTTAATAACCGCAAGTATGACCTGTGTTGTGGTCATGTGATCAAGAGCCTTCACGTTCGAGAGACAGTGTGTTAAAAAAGTCAGTTGAGTCCAGAACAGCAAGGCATAAGGACCGTGGTACCTTGTGAGTCTTCGAGAATGTAGCTGTACAAGCTAGAGAGACTAGTAATGTTTAGTAAGGCAGTTCTGTTAAGTTCAAGAAAGCATTTGAATTAGATGTAGCCAATTGTGTTGAATTGGCTGTCGATGTATTTGTAATTAAATCGCCACTTTGTTACTTGAAGCTCTTGTTGTCAAGTTCTTGTGTTAGATGTGCTGTTGTGTTGTTAAGTAGTGTTTGCAGAAGGCCTGATTGAGAAGATCGTAACAATATGCTTCTATATTTGCTGCTATATATGCTGCTATATTTTCTGCTATACTTGCTACTATATATGCCGCTATGTATGCTGCTATATTATCGACGATAAATCATGAAGTGTAGTGGGAATATACAAATTATTTACAAATGGACAGTCTAAATCAGAGGGGAGGGGTCGATTGACGATTGGCCAGGGGTCGCCAAAGACCATCGAAAAAATGGATTGTTATTGTCTATGCATCTATTGCTGTATGTGTGTGTGTGTGTGTGGGAGGGGGGGTCGCGGCAGAGTGGTGGATTGTAAAAAAGGGTCGCCGAGCATAAAAGGTTGAGAACCGCTGCTAAATGATCATGCAAAATGCACACAAATGTTGACAGCTTGACCCTGTTGTATAGTTTGGACGTTTTCCATTTTCGTAGATCCGTTAACACGTTTGTCTTGTGTTATTGTAACTCAAATTATTATTGAAGAATAAAACAAAACAAGATTGAAGTCTCCTAATTCTCGAAAAGAAAAAGACATTTTTAATTTCTACTATTTAAAATAAAAAACATTTGACTAGAGAAAATACGTTAGTAAAATCACTAACTTTAGAAAGCCTGAGTCAGCCAAGAAAACCAATGACTTGGCACAGTTTAAGTCATTGATTAACATGCATGACTAGATTGACCTAGGGACACACGTAGGACGGAATTATCTTCTTTTTTTTTTTAAAGTAACGTCTGTATTTTATAAGATAAGTGAAATATCAAGGGCTTTGATAAGAAGATTAAATGCATTTCAGACTTTCTCTAGATCCGAATCTAGCTTGACGTATCTGAGGACAAATTAAGACAATTGTCGAGTCATGTAACCGTCCGTACTGACCTTGACCCGCTGGGACTAAATGTCTCAGAAAGTGTGTCTCGAAAAGTGTGTCTGTGATGATTAAAAAAAAAGATATTCATTAAATATTTCTGCCTGTTCGTGTGCAATGCGCTCAGGACAGTAGTTTCGATTTACCGAGTTTGAACCCTGCCATTCCCCGCCGTCCTGTGGGAGCTAGTCTAGGATGTAATAACTATCATTTCTAAATGAACACCTGAGACATGTAAGATAACTCATCTTATAGTTGAGAAAAGTAAATAAGCACTAAAATAACTGAAATTGTCTCCCCCTTCTTTCCCCTCATTTATTTAACCGCCATTTCTTTGGCGAATGCGTTCTGTCAACGCTGAACAAGGCTGCCAAGACCTTTGACTGATTTCCGCCCAGAGTTCTTCTATGACCTGCGGTGACCTGACGTCAAGACAGGCGACTGACTTAGCAGCTCGTTAATTGTCTTGCCCGGACGTTGCCGTATCAATTAAAGACGTCCAGCTCGCCTGTCTCAGGCGATGAAGACCTATTTGGAAAGTCGCGGTCTTAGTCGAACCAACAAAACGAGTACTGAAGTACTTTGCATGACAGAAGGCATGAATTCTCTCAGGACAACCTTTCAAACATCACGTACTCCTTGCACAGAAGAGCGATACATTTTTCAGGCCTCCAATTTACATGTTTTGTTTTTCTCTCCCAAACATCCATTGACGTTACATGTAATAACATCACAGAGAGATAAGTTGCTTTTTCAAATTCTAATCAACAAGCTGAACGACGACTTCGTAATGTACTAATGTACTAATGTACTAATGATTGTCTTTAATCGGGAAGGAGGAAACGTCGAAGACTGTCAGGGTTCCTTTTCTCCTTTGCTTTGTCTTGCCTTGGCTCATTAGGCTCGTCACTTGATTACTTACAATTATTTATGATTAATAAACAAATCCATGAAATAACAATAATACTTTCCATGAAATAACACTTTAATACTTTAATGATATCCAAAGGAGCAAAAATAATGACATCAAGTTCAATAGATATTTAATACACAAAAACACCAGTCCAGGAAAACAGAAACAACTGACTACGAATTTCACTCTATCATCCAACGGAAAACTCACATTCAAAACCATCCCGTGTAAACTGTTCACATTCATGCCTGGGGAAAATAAAACAAAGGGATATAACTCTTTCATACTTATATAGTAACAAAGAAATAACACATTCACTCTCACCATACTTGCCCCTGACAAAGACAAATTGAACACCTTGTCAAATTACCAGCTAGAATTCTAAGACAGGTATTAGTTACCTGAAATTTTCTCGATCAAATCTATCTGTATATCTAGCTACGTATCTTATCAAACAATCAATCCATTTAACTAATCAATAAATCAATCAGTCAATCTATCTATTGTTCTATCCATCCACCCATCTATTCACCCGTATATCTACAGATATCTCTACAATCAATCAATCAATCAATCAATCAATCAATCAATCAATCTATCTATCTATCTATCTATCTATCTATCTATCTATCTATCTATCTATCTATCTATCTATCTATCTATCTATCTATCTATCTATCTAGCTATCTATCTATCTAGTCAATTTATCAACCAGTCAATCTATCTATCCAGCCATCTATCTAGCCATCTATCTATGTACAGAGCTCTCTCTTTACAATCAATCCATCAATCAAACAAGCAATCAATCAAACAATCTACCTACCTATCTACCTATCTATCTATCGTTCCAATGTTTTGTTATGTTAAATGCACAAACTGTAAAACTCATTTCCTCATAGATAATGACGTAAAACCGTATTATTATATTCCCCGTTCCATGACAATAAAAGTCTAGCAATAACAAAGTCTCCGACAGTCAGTGCTGGAAATCAATGTAAAAAATAGAAAGTAAATCGACCAGGCGTAATGAAATGAGGGAACCATTACTAGTCTTGCAGCTAGTCCACTAACTGCAATCGCCATTCAACGATTTACGACAGACTGCAGCAGGGAAAGAAATGCTAAACAGAACAATCGGCTGCTCCAGTTCCTGGTCAATAGGACAAGTGGCTGCTGGCACCATCTCATCGTAGGTCCAGGTGTAGACATCGGTCTCTTTGTTCTTTTCTCTTTGTTCTTGGTTTTACTGGGCATTGGGCAAAGAGAGAGAGAGAGGGGGGGGGAGATCAGAACAAAGGCACAAAACACATTGGACAAATGAAGGACATAAAAGTCAATTGATTTTGTTGGGGTGGGCCTTGCATGATCTCTCTTTCTCTCTCTTTCTCTCTCTCTCTCTTTCTCTCTCATACACTCACTACACTCACACACTCGCACAATGTTAAGCACGGCATACGCATTCCAGTAATTTTTACAAAGCTTATATGAACTCACTGCTTGTCTGTCTGTCTGGTAAAAAATGTGTAAATTTTATTTCTCCGACACCCAATGTCGGATCAAGCTGAAAATTGGCACACTTATTTCTTTTACCTGACAACACAAGAATAATTCTATAAAAAAAAGACAATTAGTTAATTAACTATTGGTAATTAATTTATTTTGTTTTGATATCTCGAGCAATGGAAAGAAGTTGTACTTGACTGAAGTGGTGGTATGAGCTGAATTAATCCCCTTATAGGTGGCTACTTTAAAGTAAGTTGGTGACAAACAATAGATAACTATACAATCTACTATTTTCATAGGTACCTCACTAGCAGAGAGGTTAGTATGTCGGCTTGAGCCATGAGTTGGAATTCAGGTCCCTCCCCCTTTTTGTTTTAAATAAATGCTTTTAAAAAGCGAATAAGTAAAGATTCACCAAGATATCCCTTTCGTTCTTATCCTCGCCTCCTTTTTCTCGCCTAGTCTAGAGACGTGATAGAAGCACGGCGCACCCAGACAATAGCATGAAATAGTGTTAAAGAAAAACAATTGTTAAAAAATATTTCTAATCTTACAGATGTATTGTTGTTGGTCAACTATTAATAATTTATTGTCATGGCTGATAGAAACTAATTGAGACAAGTACACTTCATAAAAGCTTTTTTTTTAAAGTGTTTTTTTTTGTTTTTTTGTTTACGTTTTCTTGTTAAAATGCAAAATGCAAAGGGACTCATACCTATATTCATACTTGGCGGAAAACTATAAATAAGCTTTTTGGTGTATCCGGTGTAACATACTGATCGCATCTAAACATTCAATTTACATTTCATTGCTAGAACTTCCTTTCGTTGTCCGTCCATAGGTCTAAATCAGCGATTCTCAACCTTTTCAGCTCGGTGACCCATTTTTACAATTTCTCTCTTATTCGCGACCCCAAACAGTAAATTATTCTCATTCATAAATATAAGTAATTGTGCTTTCGATTATGTTACAAAATTATAACACTAGGCCTAATGTAACTATCTGATTTGCATTGCCAAAGCTTATTGTTTAATCGCGGTAGAGTATGTAATTATAATCTTGAAATCTATAATTCCTCCTTTTCATTCAACTACAAAGAAAGGAAATAATTTTTCTATGACATGCATCTATTGACATATCTATTTCTTATTCACATTATTGACATTCCACACAGATTTGACGATTTTCTGTATTTAAAATTTTTAACTAACCGGCTGTTCTGAACAAAATAAATAATTACAAAATGGAAAAAGAAGGTACAACACAGACAAACGGAACATGGCTGCAAACGCTTGATCCAGAATTCCAGAATTGTGTAAATAGAGAGAGAGAGTCGGACCACACAATGATCCATCTTACACCCACGTACAAACTGGTTTTAAAAACTACAAAACCCGTAGTACAGTTGTCTGGAGCAAATAGATTGGGACATGTTTGTAAACAACTGCCCTTAATTCGTACATCCAGTTCTGTGAAAACATGATTGTACCAAAGAAGAAAATTAAAACATTCAGTAACAATAGACCCTGGATGACCAAAGACATAAAGGAAACGATTCTATACAAGAAAAGAATGTTCAAGAGCAGTTCTTCTGAATTCATCTCAGCCAAAAAAGCCCTTTAAAAAGAAATGATTTGAAGGGAAAGAGAGATTCAAGGATAAAATTGAAAGCTTTTTCAAGAAAAATAACTCTAAAGCTTGTTGGAGCGGCTTGAAACAAATTACTGGCTACGTACTCAAGCGCGAACCAATGTGTATCGATGACAATAACAGATTTGTCAATGAATTAAATGACTTCTACTGCCGATTCGACTGCCGCAACTTCGAGAAAGACCACCGTGATTTATTGGCATCATTTGAAAACAGTAATATAAACCATTCTCAAGAGCTATTTAATAAACAAGAAGTGACTAAAATATTTAAACAAGTAAACACAGCCAAAGCCTCGGGACCCGACAAATTAAGTGGCAAACTTGTAAAGCTATGTGCGGAACAACTGGCTTATATCTTTTGTGCTATCTTCAACACGTCCTGGCGAACGCACAAAATACCTTCCATTTGTAAGACATCTGAAAAAATTTCAGTACCCAAAAAGAAGATCATTGCTTCCACAATATGTAACAGTGAACGGGCATGTGTCAGGCACAAGAGAACTTAGCACTGGAGCGTCGCAGGGGTGCGTCCCGTCACCCTTTTGTGTACCATATACACAAATGACATTCAGAGCCTATCAAATGATACTCCCATCATAAAATTTGCTGACGACACAGCAATCATTGGCCTTATTTCAGGTGACGAAAATATGTACCATTTAACAATTAACACCTTTTACCAATGGTGTATAGATAACTTTCTAATTTTAAATGTTCAGAAAACTAAAGAAATTATTATTGACTTTAGGAAACATAAAAGCCATCTTGCAGAAATTCAGATAAATAACCAAACCATAGAACAAGTACAAGAATATAAATATCTAGGAACAACCATCAACAACAAACTGCAATAGGGTAATCATTGTCAAAACCTCTACACAAAAATTCACCAGCGACTCTTCTATCTCAGAAAGCTAAGAAAATTTAACATCGACAAAACAATTATTAAACTTTTTTATACAGCAACCATCAGCAGTCTAATTAACTTTGCTATCACCTGCTGGTATGGTAATACTTCACTGGCACAAAGACTTAGTCTAAATAGACTAATTAAAAAAAGCATCGCATATCACTCGAATACAGCAACCATGTCTTGAAGATCTTTTTCATGAAAGATGTCTTTCAAAAACACTCTCAATTCTTAAGGACAAGGATGTGAAGTAGATTTGGAAAGTAGCAGGACATTAGGTCCACATACATGCGCAAATGTTCTTGAACAGAAATTCTCATTTTATCTGTTTGCCAGGTTCAAAGTCATTTCCTTCATAGAGAGCAGATAAGGCTCGAAGCATGGAAATATTTTTTCCGGTACAAATGACATACTGTTTTTTTTTTTTAAATTTCTGCTTAAACGAACAGGAACAGGAAACAGTGGGGCATATCTTACAAGTGTCCATGTGCTGTGGGGAGACAACTGAAGGATCACTTGGGAGCTACGAGAAACTACGTTCAACAATAGAGTTTCTTACCAGAGCACCAAGAGACTCATGCTTTCCTCCCCTGCTACCATTTGGGAACAGTTCATTCAAGTTTCATGTTGCCCTATGACGCCCTATGCCTTTTGGATTTCTAAACAAAGTTTACATATTAAAAATCAAAATTATGGATGCCATACTTAACCTTTTTTAAAACCTACATCATTTGGTCCAAATATTACGAATTAATAACAAATCCCAGAGTGACCTCAATAGGCTGCATAAAATAAGCTCTAATAGTTTCACTAACATTAGAAGTTTGAATAAGTTGTAGTCGATATACCGGGGTCGGCAACCTGTGCGCGCGAGCCACATGCGGCTCTTTAGTTCCATACGCAAATATTATTAATTTTTTCGAAACATGAAAAGACACGGCACAAGTTGCCCATTTTGTCAGGTATATGTCTTCCCAAGGTCCAAAAGATCTTCTAGGATTGCTACTCTCATGACAAACTAGAGGGGACGATAGAGCGAATGCCGTGCAAAAATGCCCTGAACACATTAAGATCGAGTTAAATAGAAGTGTTTAAACAGCAATTGATGGAGCCAGAAGTATGACAGGAAAAAATAAACAAGCAACAACGATTCTTCGGAGCAAAATGTCTAAATCAGTATCGCGATTAAATAAGTGACATGAACTACTTAAGCACAGTAACAAAAGAATCAAAGATGAATTTCTTGACAGATTTGAGCAGTTCAAAACCAACAGAACCATTCTACCATTCCTGGTAAATCATCTCAACACAAATAGTAACAAAATCCACATTGAGCCATTTGGAATTGATACTGGATCTCTAGAAATTCAATTGATCGATTTAAAAAGTAAAGCTTTGTGGAGTGGAAAATTTACAGATTCAAAAAGCAAGTTGGAAAAGTCTGAGGTCCAGAAATGTATGAACGTTACGCAACAAAAGTGACAACTTTAAAAGAAATGTCTCGAGTTGAGGCACTTTGCCTATATTCGACGCATGGAATAGTCTTCAGTATGCTACAGTGAGGTGAAGTTGGCATTTGAATCACTGACTATCTTTGGATCGACATATTCGTGCGAGCAAGTGTTTTTTTTTTTTAATGAATATAATTAAAACTAAAGTAACAAGCCAACTAACAATCGAAAATTTAGAGTCGTGTTTGAAACTAAAAATAAGTTATGAGCCAAATGTATCCAAACGTTGCAAAATCTAATTTGTTGTAAAAAAAAACACGTATGTATGAATTAAAAGTTTTGTTGTTTTTTTTTGTAACTAGAAAATAGTTTGTGCTAGTACTATTTATTGTTGGCAAGAAAAAAATGTGTGGCTCTTTAAAAACTTTAAATTTGGTAAATTGTCATTTTTGGCTCTTTCAACACAATAGGTTGCCGACCCATGGTATACTGCATTCGTCTGCATTAACTTTAATTAAATATATCTGCTGTACAATTAAAATGTTCGAAATCAATTCTAATTCAGTCGTCTGCAACATCTGTCCTCGAATAACTGTATATTTAGTGAATTCCAATGGAAAAAACTTATATGTCAGAATGGAAAAAAACATATTTTCGCTGGTCATATGCGACCCCTGACACATTGTCAATCGACGCCCAAGGGGGTCAGGATCACAGGTTGAGAACCCCTGGTCTAAATGAAAGTACGAAAATATAGCTTACCAAAATTCATACCATTAAAATATCAATGCGCGTACCCTATATCATTATCATGATAATATGTCACGTGGTAGATACACTCGCTAGGTACAGAATAGTAAATATAAACACATAAGAAATATAATAACAAACATCAAACTAAATTTCGATTTAGTAATATGATTCTAAATAAGTAGATAAATGAATGTTTTTTTTATTGTAAAAAAAAACCCATTAACTCAACTGTTTAAAATATAGTAATACAAAAATAAAAATTTTGATAATATTTTACATTTTGAATTAAATTTTTTTTCTTAATCCAAATATCAAATTGATAAAATCTATTAGATTTTTTTTAGTCCGGTCATTATTTTATCAGCATATAATACCATATAAGCATTTTGTTTTTGAATGCTAGACTATATGATACATAAAATAGTGAGATTAAAAATTAAAATGAACAAGAGTTTTGTTACGCAATTAGAACTGCTGTGTAGAGAGACATATGAAATAAATGAAAAGTTATGATGGAATCCTCATATTGAGGAAACTATTGTTACGAATCTCACTATCCAGGCTCTCTGCAAACTGCACCATACACCACCAACTTAAAGAACTTGACAACTCAGGGCTCCAAAGTAACGTAACACTTTAATAGTTGAATAAATAACAGCCAATACTGTACATTTGTAACACGTACACTGTACAAATATCTCTCCGATAACACCGTACCGCCGTATCAACTCTTGCACTGGCCTCTCCGTCTCGTTCCGGGCTTGCACTGGGTTCAACAGTTCAGGACTGACTTCACACACTAGGCTCGTTGTGTCGGACTCGATCACAGACCAAGATCAAGACGCCGTTCGTCTCAACTGTACTTGATATTACTCCGCTCTGAACCGTCGTAATGTTAGGCCAATATTAGAATATACATCCTCTATTTTGGATTCCCTAACTCAAGAAAACATTAAGAAACTAGAACAAATACAAAATAGAGCAGTGAGAATTATGACAAACGAATATTCCAGTTTGATTAGAGTAACACCATTAGTAAAATCCCAAAACTTAGAGACACTTCAGGACAAAAGAATACAAAATTAAATGTAATACTGGTATGTCAGAAATCAGATTGTTGAGTTTCTTTTCAAGGGTAAAACAACACCAAAGTATTCTTTCGAATCGCTCTTCTGACTGTTGCTCTTCTGACTAATATCAAATTTTATAGCAAAAGGTCCAGAAGTCTCATTATCGATAATAGTTTGCTTAGTTTATTTTTCAAGTGAAAAAAACAATACCAAATATTTTTATTTAAAATCGCTCCAATGAAGTATTTATTTAATATTCTTGCCAAATTTATGTAAAAAAACACAGAAATCTTTTGAACTTTTTCTTATGACTTATATTTTATTTATTTTCTTGCCGAAAAGTCAAGAAGTCATATTATCGATAGTCGTTTAAAAAAGTTAAGGATACACATTTTTTTTTACACTCAAGTTTCAATACGCATAGGTTCGTGTTATTAAAGATCTTGGACTAGCTCTGTTGTTTTTTTCAAGACAAGACCATGGATTTGATTTTCCTGGTCCATTGATGAATTCGTCGGGGCCGCCTCTGAGTTTGAGTGATAACAAAAACTCCCCTAATAATCTTTTTTTTTCTTTTTTTTTTTTTTACAGATATCTACAGGCTTTTATTATCAATGTTGAAATAAACGAAATACAAACTAAATAGCAAGCTATTAAAGGATTTTCAACATTCTCACTTCAATCTAGTCTTTCGTCAGTCATGCAAACATGCTCTCCTCTTTCATCAACCGTCGCCGGATGTTATACATTGCGCATGTTGTCCTTTTTTCTAAAAATAGAATCTTAGACATGACATGTATTACATCAGTCCATGCATGCAAACACACAAGCACTCATTGATAATATAACAGACTCACAATTGACCTTTAAGTATTTACAGTCTGTCACGTCATGTACGCGTCAAGGTCTATTGGTTTGAATTAATAATAGACTTGAACAACAAATGAAGTTCCAGAAGATACTCATGCTTCTAAAAATAGACATGGATTTACCATAGTACTAAAAAATCCCCTTTCAGACCTTGTGGTCTTTAAGGCAAATGATGTAAAGGTCATCTGATTCTATGCCTACGGTTAACGAGGGTGTCATGTGGCAAGCACAACGACGAACCGCCGTTACTTTTCCCCAACTAACGTCAGGTACCCATTAGAGCTGGGTGGACTCAGAGGCGCCCAAGGATCCCGAAATAAAAATCCCAGGATTCGAACCCGGGACCCCCGGTTCAGAAGCCAAGCGCTTTACCGCTCAGCTATATACAAAAATGTTTTACATTGTTTCGGATGTTCCTTCAGAGTTGAAGATAGTTTACTTCCTAGTCCAAACCTCCCGCAGCACGACGGGGGATGGGAGCGGGCAGGGTTTGAACCCTCGACCGTCGATAATTCCGAACGACAGTTCAGCGCGCAAACCGCACGACCAGGCAGCCATCCAAAAGGGGAGGATAATAAACGGGGTCGGCCATTTAAACAAAATTTGTTGATGATGTCTACTTTGGGGAATCTACTCCTTCAATGAAACTATATTGTGTGTTTATATGAAGTGTTTAATACTTTATTATTTCCATTTGAGGATTCAACGTTTTGATTTCCTTATGAAGATTTCTTTTATGCTTTTTGTTTCACCTCGGCAGTACGGAAAGTTTAGATTCTAAAGTATAATTATGAATATCCAGAAACGTACCCTAGATCTTTTCTCAATCTTTTACAAATCATGTAATTAAAGGGGAATAACAACATTAAACAGTGGCTTCTCTATTTTAAATGGAGATTGAAAATATTATTATTAGTCAAGCAACATCATAGAAACAAAACAAAAAAACATTTGAAAATAAAAGAATATTATTTAAAAAAAAATATTTGAGAAGCGATTTGAGCCTATCTTTTTTTGCAAGACACATTTTTAGAACTTATGAATTTTTTACTGTCAATTTCGTAAAGCCTGAATGAAAAACTGAAATGTTGCAGAAGAGATTATACTGGCCACTGGTAGGGCCATGGACCCGCCCTACTACCCACTGACCACATTGGAAGCGACCAAACTACTTTACAAAGCAGAAAAGTCTAAACGTTTTTACTTTTTATTTAAAAAAAATTGGACCCCACCCAAAACCGACCAAAAACCTTGAGCTTCAGTTATGTCAATTTAATTTGGACTCTCCTTATAAACGTATCCAACTTTAAAGACGTTTTATTTATTTCTAGCTGTGTCATTAAAGAACTAGATTTATTTATCTTCTAGTAGAACTGAGGAAAAAAAACAAACCCCAAGCCTATTGTAATTAGGAGTTAAATTTAACACCGTGCTGCACATAGCGGGCAATAAAAACCCAGCCTCCGTAAACATTTGGTAAATGGTCCGTGATGCCAGGGAAAGCAACTCTCAGTTTTGAAGGAATGGACACCCTAAAACACAGTTATCTGCCTCGTGTGGAGGAATCGATTATACCAGAAGTAATTAGGAAGAGTGTATAGTCTATCGTTCTCGAGGAAGAACAGAGGGGTCGCTGGAGTTTTGTTTTGATCGGGAGGGGACATCCAGGTCTAGCAGATCTGTTAAGTTTTTCTTACAACTATGGCTACATGAACTCAAGAAGACATTATATTTCCGTTGTAGCAATTGCTAAGTCTGAATCATGTCAATGAATTATTTTGTATCATTAGCTCCTCTAAACATCGTCTGTTTTGTTATCTCTTATAAATCGTCTGATTGGTTAATTGTCTCTCACATATCGTCTGATTGGTTAATTGTCTCTCACATATCGTCTGATTGGTTAATTGTCTCTCACATATCGTCTGATTGGTTAATTGTCTCTCACATATCGTCTGATTGGTTAATTGTCTCTCACCTATCGTCTGATTGGTTAATTGTCTCTCACATATCGTCTGATTGGTTAATTGTCTCTCACCTATCGTCTGATTGGTTAATTGTCTCTCACCTATCGTCTGATTGGTTAATTGTCTCTCACCTATCGTCTGATTGGTTATCTCACTCCCACACAGCGTCTGATTCTATGTCTATATTTGTGTTCATCCATTTCTCTGTCCCATCATTCCCCTCGTCTGTTCTGTGAACAGAAGTCTTACAGCCATCAAAACAACAACAACAACCCAGCTTTCTTTTTCTGTATTAAAATATTTCGATGCCTGCTACATATCGTCCACTACATCCTCCCGCGTCAACTTCTCAAGTCTAGTGGAACGATAAAATAAAGTGGGTGACACAAGAAAAAAAAACAAAGAGGTCTATTCAGTGCAGGGAAACAGTAACGAATGAAATGTCTTGACTGTGATTCGATTCGACCCTTTCCCTCTGAAACGAGGACATCTTTCAATCTCTCCGCCTGGGTACTGATATCACGTGGTACTGCACTTTATATCTACACTATTATTGAAATATGTTTTCCCACTTGCGTTTGGAACGCTTTATAGAATTTATCGTTTGAAGTTCTCTTGCAGCAAAAAATGGAAAGGATATAAATCTGTATTTAGATGTAAGTAATTTAGTCCTCCGCCATCTGCCGGTCTCACGCCCGGGTGAGTAAGGAGGAGGGTTTGGCGTGGGGCTAGCGACCCCCACCCTGTAAAACTACTATTGCTACAGAAACGGCAAACTTGACACATAAAGAAAACAAGAAGTTTTGAAGGCCATTGTTAATTTTGCCTTATAAAGGTCCGTTATTATTAACTTTAAAAGTGCCTCAATTAGTAAGTCAGTATTCTCAGGTCAGATCATGTAAATCGTAATTTTTAGCTCGAGCTAGGGCTTAGGAATGTGCCAAACCATACTTTGGAAGCACTTAGTTTTCCTATTAAGACTTAAGTCTATCAAATATCTATTGTTACACACAGCGCCATCTGAAATGCAGAAGGTGCGCACCATCTATTGCACTGACCTAGACAGTAGTAAAACACAAGGTCTTGAGGATTCCACCCAAGTGGAGAAGATACAGAGCTGTCTGGCAGAGGAGTACTACACTGTGTGTGTGTATGTGTGTGCATGTGTGTGTGTTGATTGTCATCTCATCAATCATTCACATGAGTAAATAATCATCACCACTCACACTGATTCTCTTGTTTGCCTAGACTTACAGTATACATACAATCACACACATCAATAACAGTATTGGATTCAATCATGGGACGTGATGGCCGAGTAGCAGCAAAGTGCTTGGCTTCTGAGCCAAGGGGTTTTAAGTTAAAATCTCGGAATTTTAGTACACCCCACGAGTCAACTTAAATTCGAATGGGAACCTGGCATACGCTGGAGAGGTAAAGATAGTCGGTCGTTGCGTTAGTGACATGACACTCTTCGTCGCCTGTAGGCCATAGAAACAGATGAGCCTAACATCTGTCCATATAGGTCTAAGAATGATACATTTCCTTTTAAAAAATTCGATCAGAATTTTATCAAAGAATTTTATCAAAGACACTTATTTTTTTAATATCTACGAAATCTCAGTTCCTTTACTCAGTTCCATAGCAATGGAACTGAGATGCTACAGAAGGATTCTAGGTATCACATTCAAAGACCGCATCACAAACCAAGAGATTAGAGACAGGGTTACTGCAGCGATTGGACCCTATGATGACCTGCTAACTATCGTAAAAAAAACGCAAGCTAAAAATCTATGGCCCTATTACAAGATCTTCGGGGCTCGCAAAGACCTTCCTTCAGGGAATAGTACCAGGAAAAAGAAGAAGAGGCATGCAGAGAAAGGAGGACAACATAAAAGAACGGACGGGCCTGCCATTTAAAGAGGTTCTAACTAAGGCAAAGGAAGAAAGGAATGGAGGAGGACGGTCGACGAATCTTGCATGGTGCCCCAACGGAGCAACGGACTAAGGGATAGGTAAAGGTAATGTACACAATTATGCGTTAAGAGATAGAGATGAAGCAATTTGATGACTTTTAATCGATAATTTACACAGTCTTCTTCAGTGCTACGTGTTTTATAAACAGAGCATTTTTATTAGTTCCGATTTGTAATTTATCTTGTTGCTTAGTTGAAATGTTTAGATTTGTGTTTCTTGGATGTCAGAATGATAGATTAACTTTATTAGTATTGATTCCTAAAAAATGCTAATTCATATCCATACAGAGCTTGGTCGGTAGTCATTGGCGCCACCTCTACTGGAAAGGTCAAATGCTGACGTAAGAGCAGGGAAATCTAGTCCATCTGTATTTAGTGTCGCTGATACTGATTGGACAAAAAAAAAACAAACAACAACTGCTCCAATGCTCTCCCCGTCCCTCTGCTTATCGACGCTTAGCCACATCCGACAGATATGCCATGCATGGTTAAACACTTGACCAGCAGTGGCCACCACCGTTCGATCAGACCTGTCAGCAATCACTTGGATGGGAACGGAACGATAAGACATGGCAACGAACTTCAAGCCCCCCCCCCCCCCCCCATGGTTTAGATTAGAGAGGAACCTAACCTGACAAAACATATCCTGTCTCTTCAACACTGTACCCTATCTCAGAGATCTATAAGATTGATTCATTCATATAGCATTAAGTTCTAGCAAGTCTCATTTTAGAGCGATGACATATATTCGGAACAATGCCATATTTTCAGAACAGGGCCATATTTCCAGAACGAGGCAATATTTTCAGATCGAGGCCATACTTCCAAAACGAGGCCATATTTTCAGAAACAGGGCATATTTTCAGAAACAGGCCATTTTTTCAGAAAGAGGCCATATGTTTAGAAAGAGGCCATATTTTCATAGCGAGTCAATACTTTCAGAACGTGGCCATATTTTCAGAGCGAGGCTGTATTTCCAAAACTAGGTCACATTTTCAGAATGAGTTTTTTTTTCAAAACGAGACCGTATTTTCAGAAAAATGTAATCTTTTCAGAAAGTAGCCATATTTTTTAGAAAGAGACCCTATTTTCAGCGCAAAGGTCATATTTTCAGAAACAGGCCAGTTTTTCAGAAAGAGGCCATATGTTTAGAAAGAGGCCATATTTTTTATAGCGAGGCAATACTTTCAGAACATGGCCATATTTTCAGAACATGGCCATACTTTCAGAAGGAGTTTTATTTTCCTAACGAGACCGTATTTTCAGAAAGTGGCCATCTTTTCAGTAACAGACCATATTTTTTAGAAAGAGGCCATATTTTCAGAACAAAGTCATATTTTCAGAACGAAGCTATATTTTCAAAGCAAGGCCATATGATAGAGAATCAAAGCGATTCAAAAAGTATGAAAAAGTAGTCTAGACCACCTCTTAGGAGTAGAGCTATTTACCAATTAGACAGTTAACGTATCAAGTTTGTTTTGATGAAGGTACAACGTAAATATTGGACAGGTTCCATTATTCTTATTAACATGGCGTGACGTTACTTATACCCTAATGATAAACATTTGTATTTTATCCCCACCTCATCGCGGCTGTAAGTGTAAGCAATTTCTCATTTTAGCCTTTTCACAGACGTCTCAAATTCTCCATTATGGAGTGCTTCTTAGTTCCATGTATCTCTTGCCAATTGAGTTGTCATACGCCCTACATTTCTCTATGCCTCAGAATCGTGGACAGTATAAAAAAAAAACAAGAAAAAAACCCCAGTGATTTGTCTCAGCATAATAAAATTAAATTAAACTATAGCTTTTACATAGCGCTACTTTCATGCTTATAGTATGCTCAGAACGTTATAGTCCAATCTCATTTGAGGAGCAGTGGGGGATGGGAGGGGGTAACTGGGAGAAGGTTTTCGGTGCTGCCTTTAGGCGCTCAGCAACAACAACTCTGCTCGAGTCGGGTGTCGAACCTCGAACCCCCTACATAGCTAGCTATGTTCAAGCATAATTAGCCTCTTGACCACGCTTCCAACTGAATGTTAAATGGCAAGAAAAAATACCAGATACTGAAGTTCTTTGAAAAACATGCCTGCAAAGCATCTACACAATCCTGACGCAGTCCCAGCTGCGATGGGCAGGCCACATCTTAGGAGTGGAAGACCGCCGCATCCCTAAACGACTCTTGTGTGACCAGTTAAAGGGAAGAAAAGCGCTCACAAAGTGGTCAAAGAAAAACGCTTTAATGGCACTATTAAAGCTTCTCTAAAAGCTTCGGCTTCTCTAAAAGCTTCACCTGGGAGACGGAAGCACATGATAGAGCAACACGCTGTGAAAACATGCGCACAAATCACAGAGGACAAGCGCTGGCAGAAGAAAAGCGCCAGAGAAAAACAGCAAGGCCAATGACACTAGCTCCAGCTGGAATAACCTGCCCAGTGTGCAGCAGAACATTCCCGGCTTACATAGCTGAGTTCACCAGCCACTCAAGGAGACACAAATCCCCAGTGCTAAGCCCTAAGGGCTTAGCCCCTGGATGAGAAAAGTGTTCATCATCGAACCACGATGGACTAACTCTATATTTTTTTTTTTGCCAATTACTATGGAAACGTATCGCACTATTATTTATTTATTAGAAAACCTCAATATAACAAGTAGCCAACTAAACTAATACATCAAAGGATATCTTATATATTAATTCCCTATAAATAAAGATTAACTCTTCACATAGTACTCGGAGATCCTTAAATAGGAAGCACCATAAACTGTTGTAGGACATATAAGACTCGGTAAAAGGAACTTGTCAATACCAATATATCAGTAACTCTACTTGCCAAGTCATTGTTTATAATGGCGCCAACGAAGCGATATTGGATGCAGTTTACTGTAAACGAAAGAACTTAGATCAATTTTCTCGTCACGTGTTTTCCCACACATTTAACCTCGGAGCAAATGTTTCCATGTGTTTCCCCAACCCCAGCTGCTTACTTAAAATATGTACACACACGATGCTAATGTTTCTCTTCCCAGGATGCCACGCTGTCTGCCACTACGGAAATGTCTTTCGAATTATTCCATGCAGACCGGCGCATCCCTAACGATCAGTGGTTCCTGGTTTCACTTTGAGGCGTTGAATCATTTGTGTTTAATGCGAAATATCGAACAAAGCAGCGGTTTTCAACCTTTTATGCTCGGCGACCCCTTTTTACAATCCCTCACTCTGCCGCGACCCCCCCCCCCCCGGCAAACACACACAGCAATAGAAGAAAAGACAGAAACAATTAATTTTTTCGATGGTCTTTGGCGACCCTTGCAAATCATCAATCGTCCCCCAATGGGGTCGCGACCCACAGGTTGAGAACACCTGGAATAGAGTATGTATATAAATATATATTATATATAGGATACACGTTGTTGGTTTTTTTCCAGTCAACTTTCTTTTGCCTACATTCAGGAAACGTCTCTATACGCGGCTCTTAGAGATTGTAGCGGCTCGTTGAGAGAACTATTGAACATGCATGTAATCAAACTTAAGAGGATGTTAATTCACATCGGCGGATTTTGACTGCGACTCTTAGAACCCAGAGCCACCGCTTAACACAATTTTGGGGCAGTGGGTAGACTAGGGGCCCGTGGGCGTAACCGCAATTTTGAATGAAATCATATTATGAATACTACTGACTTACATTTAATTTTTCAAACACTATACATTAGAACACATTTTTTTTTTATAAAAGAGAATAAAAACATCGATATTACGTCATTATTTATTGTGCATGTTTTTGTGAACGTACTTGAAAGGATGTGACGTCATAAAATGATAGTTTTCAATGTCTACATTTATCAACACGAAGTATCTGTTAATTAATTGTTATGTTTCATTGTCTACCGTAATTTATTTATTCTCCGTGAAAACAGAAATAACAAAGCTGTTAGAAACACATCAATTAAAAGCGAACAAATCGAATAGAAACAGCTCGTCAGTAAGAAACACATTAAATAGAAACACAGCGATTAGAAACAAATACATCTTTTAGAAATCCATCTTTTGTAGTCTTATTAAACGATTCAAAATTTGAAAATACAACTTTCATCATTAAATGTCTTAGGCCTACAACGTGATTCGACAAAATATATATCAGATCTGAGCATGTCGATTCACACCACCTTCCACTCGAACAAAGATACAACTCGAACAAACACCTTTGGTTCACAAACACTTTGTTTTGTTTCCAATCTTTTTTAATTATTTCGAAGCCTCACCAAGTAAACGTGACAATTAGAGATCTTCATACATGGCGGCAAATCAAAAAGAAAAGCAAGCATCCGAGTGTATCCGAAGTACAGAATCATGGCAATGTCTTCGATTCCGAAGAGAAAGGATGCGTGCAGTGATTCCCATAACTATGCAGACCCAGTTGCGACCTGCATATTTGTCCCGCACGTCATGCAACAAAGCCGTTGTCCGCTGACGATCTATTTAAGTTTTCATTCCGTTTTCTGCGCCTGTCTTCAATGGTGGCTTTTCTTTAAGTCTTCTTTGGTTAGCTTAAAGAAGGAAGGCGTAACAGAGTTGCCCCTCAACGTAAGCGCTATAAAGATCAACTCAGGCGCCATTTAGCCCTCACTGACATAGAGTAAAGCAGCTGGCCTCTAAAAGGCTGCGGGACAACCATTCGAAACACTGGAATGACGTAATCGTAAGACGCGTAGAAGTTGGGTTTGATTGGGTACCTCCTTAGTGACGCGCCAGTACATTTAAAAAGTTAGACCGGAAATAGGCTAAGGAGATGAACGGACGAACGGCGGCGAAGAGACCGCATTGTATCAGATAGAGACGAAGTAGACTATGCCCTTATTCTCTAGAATAAACTGTTGGTCATTTAAAAGCTGGATTATTTGATTATATACTGTTTTTTTTTTTGGTTTTCACGAGCTCGCAAATAACATCTGACATAACTAGAGTAATCAACATCATCTGCACTCAACTAGATCTTCAACTAACCCAACTGTAAAGAATAAGGAAGTAGGCCTATTGAAAAAGCGATCTATTTTAATCCCCGCGTAATAATGTGTATGCACTTTTCAGCGCTCTTCAATCCAATGTATAAGTTCTTTCTATTAAAGCACAAAGTACTTTTGTTTATTAAGTCGGCAAGTTATCATTCAATAAGGCGTCCTTGACATTGTTTATTATGTGGGGCGAGATAGGACACATAGGGAAAAGTTGGTCTTTCTCCTCCCCCACACCCATCACTATAAAACAGCATTGTGAAAGGCTGATCTAGATAGGTCATACAAAAAGAAAAAAAATGTCTTTTTAGTTTCCCAATCTATCTAAAACTGCATGTCTCTAGAGGGGGAGAGATGTCCTACCAAATTATCGTTTCATCGGCGCCTTGGCGCCCTGATAGCAATGAAACTGTCATAAGCAGTAATATAATTACAGCCGGGACATGAACCTCTGGAGATCGCACTGTGATAGATCTTAAGAGTTGACGCCTAAATAAGTGTAGATCAGATTTGGTGTGATTTAGAACAGGCACCTTCCCTCCTTTCTGAAACAACGACAACCATTGGAGTATTCTTGCAACCAAAAGCTTTCTAATTAAAAAAAAGATTTTTAGCAGCATCTCCAGTGAAAACCAGCCCTTTCTAATTTTTTTTTTATTTGCTCGTGCCCTTGACCTTCTGCTGTAGATCACGTTTGGATTTTAAATTAAAATGTTAATAATATGAGATTGTGAGTACGTTTTTAAATATAGTTCAAAGTAGGTGTGAAATTACCATTATATTTAAAAAAAGGAAATATACATTTTATATGCTCTTACATATAAACCAGTTTTAAAACAAGAGTAAATAAAGCTTCGTGTAATAATGTAATTTAATAGATACATTTAACACACTACTCCGGATAACTAAACAAAAAATGACATAATTATTCTCCAATAAATTCTGTTCATGATAATAATTATCTCGTGATGGTCAGATCGAGAATGTCGTGAATGTAATTTTAATAGTGAGTCTGTTACTTTCGTAATGTGTGTTTGTCTCAGGTACCGCCTACGAACTTGTGCGTCACTGTTACGCGATGTGTGCGAGTACCATTGCCTTTTGTCAACATGTATCTAATCTTATACATTACATACGTCACTTCAAAAAGGAAGATAATTACGTCATACCCATTTCATGTGTCATTCTAGTCACCATGTTAATCAATGTCATTTGACATTTCCCTTCTTAGCTTTCAAATTGTTGACATGAATCCCAAAGAGTGAGATAGTTGTGTCTCATTTCGTCATTCTAGATGTTTATGAGTGTAGGATTCAATGGGTGCTGTAAGTCACTAAAGGGAAGTAAAAGGAAATGAAAATTCTTTGTTCATAATTGATTTTGTTTTGAACTAGATGTGACTTGAATATCAAAATAAAGTTCCACTTTCAGACCTTGAGATCTTTAGGCAGATGATTAAGGTCATCTGTTTCTTTGGCCAACAATTAACAAGCATGGTGTCATTTGGCCAGCACAACGACCAACCGCCTTTACTTTCCCCAACTAATTCAGGTAACCATAAGAGTAGGGTGGACACGGTGAACTCAGGGGCGCCTTAAAAGTCCCGAAATTCAAAATCCCAGTCTTCACCGAGATTCGAACCCAGGATCGCTGGTTCTGAAGCTCAACTCTTAACCACTCGGCCACCGCGCCCCCTGACCCTTAATTATCCCTTTAGATGGGAACAGACGGTGGACAAAAAGATATGTCAAAAAAGATGTCACTGTTCTTAGATATTTTTTACCAGATTTAAGTGTTCAAAGTAGGCTTTAGAACAGGTGTTGTTCGGCGGATCCCAAATGTAGTTCACCTTTGAACAAAATGCTAAAGTTTTTAGCATATTTCGGATCTAAATGACTGGAGCTGATGATGGTTTTAAATCAGTGGTTCTCAACCATTTATACAACCCTAATATAATTTCCCATTAGGCGGCATCTCCCAACGGTAATGTTATCTTCATTTACAGATAAATAAATTTGTGATCATAATTAAATTTAAGAAAAAGTTTATTATTCAGACTTGCATTTATTTACTTTTCTATTGTGTATTCACACTATACAAAAGATTCAGGTCTAAGCCATTTCTGAATGTTTCATAGTGATTCATCACAAATATCTCAGTAACAGGGAATGGGAAGAACCAGGCTCGGGAGGCGCCTTTTTCGAAACCCCCAACCCCCAACACCTTTTTCAGAAGCACACTAAACACTGTCACATTACCAGTGATTTAAAAAGTCAAAACAGGAAGAAATGTAGTTCAATGTCTATACTTAAAGATGTATTTGTAGTGGACATACTCTTATTACTATTGTTTTTTGTTGTAATTACTCGAATCGACTGGTCAATCCCTGGTTAATCTCTCATTCTATCCTCCTCTCTTGAAGCCCAGAGCGACACCTTTGTGCATATGAATGTTTCATGTGTTTAATTTGGATGGTGACGCTCAGAAACTCTCTCACTCTCTCTCTCTCTCTCTCTCTCACTCTGTCTGTCTCTCCTTCTCTCTCTTCTACACATCATTCTATCTCTATAAGCAAATACGTAATTCTAGCGACACAATTTCATTCATAAATGATTGAGTCACGCGCTAACCCCCTCTCTCACCACGAAAAAAAAAAAAAACAGAAAAAAAACAACGTACGAATGTGTTCTGGCACAGGCCAGTAAAAAACCACGTCCCATGTTGTTGGCTATAACGTAAGAAGCTATCTGGATTTTATTCACTTTTGTTTTCAATCCCAAAGTGTTCTCATCGATTTAACAAACAAACAAAAATTAAAGAAAATTTGTGGCGTACATGGGGCGTCAGATTCATGCTGGACACAGGGCGTCAGATCAATTCTGGACATGGGGCGTCATAGTCATGCTGGACACGGGTCGTCATATTCATGCTGGACACAGGGCGTCAGATTCATGCTGGACACAGGGTGTCAAATTCATGCTAGAATATATACGACATTAGATTCATTCTGGACACAGGGCGTCAGATTCTTGCTGGACACAGGGTCTCAGATTCATGCTATATACAGAGTATCAGATTCTGGTTGGAAACAGGACGTCAGACTCATGATATACACAGGATCCAATCTTGCATTGTCTCTACCGCCATCCATTTTATTACTAGAGGTCAGAACTCAGAACCAATATTTTCCGCTTAATAACCTCCCTCTGGTACATGATAAATAGGTCGACCTGTCATGCTCTTGTTTTCTTCTCCCATTCTATTCTCGTGCTTTGACACGATCTGGTCCAGTCACTTTAGTCTCAAACACTATCGAAAGGTTTCATCACAAACAAATTAAGCTGACCATTCAAAGAATGTATGTCTACAGACATCGAAACCCAATGTCTTTATCTCTTTGTCTCTACCATTCTCTCCTTTTCTCTCTCTCTCTCTCTTTTTTCTCTTTCTCTCTCTCTTTCTCTCTATTTTTTCTTTCTCTCTTTGTTCTCCTCTCTCTTTTTTCTCTCCCTCTCCCCTTAATAAGAGAAATATATTACATCCTACACGTGTCCATGTGTTGATGTGTGGATCTAGTTGTGTCTTGTTGTTAGGAGACTTCAACTCTGCTTCAACTCTGCCAAGTCGTTCGATTTCTTGACTGATTCAGGCAAAATGTTTCATGCTCTATCGGCACTAGGGAAGATGGAGAACTTGAACGAGTTTATTTGGTTGTGTTTGTGTATTTCTAAGGCAGTGTTTCCCAAACTTTTTCGTCAACGGAACGCTTCTCACATTCTGAGTGTTTAGCGAAAACACTGTGCTTTTTTTTTTTTTTTAGAGAAATCAATTCACGTGGTGGTCTGCGAGCAATTATTTAAGTAGTTCGTGGATTGAAGTGGAAAACCTATTCAGGCCTCGCAGAACACCAGTGTTCCACTGAACACATTTTGGGAAACACTGTTCTAAGTTATGGCTCCAGTGTTTCATTGTATTCTTGCTACTTTTTTTATAGTTTAAAAATGTCTCTAAAGTTAGTGATTTTACTAAATGTGTTAAAATGTAAATCTTTTAGAGATCTCTTGGATCTCTTGTGCAACTTCTCCATGTACGAAGGTTCAACATAGTTGATATAAGCTTTGTCATGTGGACTCAACGCTTACTTGGGAAAAAGAACTAGGTCACGATCGATCTACAGAGGACAAAAAAAATAAAAAAATATAGCAAGACCAATAAAGGCAAAGAAACTCAAAGCTAATGCAAATCTGGGTGAAACAGACCCCCCCCCCCCCGAATGTAATCGGCTTTTGAGAACGAAGATTGGTCTCCATAACCATCCTAGTGTATCTAGAAATATTTTTTTCAAGGAGGAGATCATCCAACACCAAGCCATTTGTCTTTCTTAAACATCTAAATAACACAGCCTTCCTTACAGTACAGTTAGCCACACATCTTCGGATCTTATAGATATATAAATAATAGAAATCAAATGTCCACATAGACAAGAAGCAAGATTAGTTTTCTGTCTTTTTTTTTCCTTTTTTTTTCTCCACGAAAAGAAAATAGACACGAGAGATAACTCCATAAAAAAAATAGAGAGAAAAAAAAAAGAATAAGATTCCCCAGTTTCTTGCACTTGTTTAACTTAATGATATGTCCCAATCTGGACAGTGCCATGTAAATAAAAACCTTTCTCAATGTCCGTCCTTAGAAATATTTTAAATGTGCCAGGAGAAATAAATATCGCTAAATGTAGTTTCAGAGTTGGCCGTATGTACGAACAAATATTATTAGTAAATAAAGCCCATATAAGGATTTACACATCTCATTTCAACATTTGAATTACGCCTACGACGGTTTTAGTTGTCTACCAGCATTTTGGTGCTACAAATCAACGACCAGTAACAGCGCCCGGCTCAGAGAGTATGCGAACCAGAATTAAGATTTATACCTTTTTTTAAAATTGATGCACATCAGAGAAGGTGATAATCAGAGGGCAGCAGAGAACGACAGAGTGAGTGAGAGCCTGGAATGGCAGAGTAGCGGGAGGGAGAGACACAGATAATGGGTAGAAGGAGATAGACAAAAAGACACTTGTGCAAATGCTGCGAAAATAAACACACATGCTTTAATTATGGTGAACTTAAATCTACAGAGCAAATGTTAACCAAATCTTACCCGAGTCTGCAGAGCTTATTTATTTCCTTGTCTGTAACGTTCACTTTGTCAACAGAATCCTTCTTCTGTAGAGTTTAATCTAGAAGTAAAACAAAATATACAAAATACTTTAATCAAAAAAATAAAAAAAAGCTTATATATGATATATAAGAGAAAGAACTGCACATTTGTAACCATAGATCTCAATACTGTTAGATTTATTTTCTTTTCTCTATCAAACACATGTATTAATCACCACTAATTGATAAATTAATTTTTTTAAGGACAATAAATAATTGTGCAAAGTTTTAAGTGGTAGAAAAAACGCAAATAAAATTTGTTCCAGAAAGACAGACGGAGTGAGTGGATAATATAAACTTTAAAATAAAAACCGCATAACCCTCCATGCAGTGTATATATGTATTTTAAAAAATATTATAATAAAAAATTTTTCTTTAAAATTCTGCTTTAAAGGCTTCTGAATATATTGAGATAGTTGTTTTCAATTTAAGATTATATAGTATTTCCTTCCTTAAAAGACCTGCATTATATATATATATATTATTGGTCTCCAATACATCAAATATATTCCTAGAAATGTGACTTGAATTCTTTGACCCCAAGTTCACACCATGAGCGATGAAATAAGAGGCAAGATAAAGGAGGAGCCGCGTTTTATTCGTCTCGCCCTGCTCCACACACCATCCCATGATTCTCTCCCCCCTTCTTATAGTCACCACTTTCAATCTTCACCAACCACTTCCAATGAATCGCCCAGACTGACCACTTGACAATGACAGGTAGGTGACTAGGAAGTGATACATTACACACATTTATTGACCTCTCACTTTTTTCTCATAAAAGGAAAATATTCATTGTCGTCATATATGGCTTAATATAAAATGTTTACTGTAATCTACAGTTTTTACAAATCAGCGTTAGTTTGGGCATATTAAGACATACTTGATAAAAGGTAAAATATGACACACACACAAAGCGGGACTTATCCTAAGCCTTGAAATGTAGAAATAACTAACACATATCTAATAAGTGTCTACATTTTATATGCCCAACTTGGTCACAAACATCAATGGAGATAGTGCTCAATAGCAGCAAATGGACAACACATTAACTCTTGAAGTACTGAGCTGTTTTAGAATGAGTGCATGCAAAATGGAATTACAATTCTGATGTTTAGAGGCTAAATTACCATACGCGTTTTAAGGGTTAAAACAACGTTTCTCAAACTGTGCTAGTGGCGTGACGTAATCTCAAGGAAAGCGACGTCCTGACAAGAAAAAAAAAAGGGTATAGACGAAGCCGGTCCGCTTATTTTTCTGGAGTCTAAAAATTATTTTATTTTTCCTGGAATTATCAATCCATGTTGAATATACAAGGAAAAGGACATTAATGTAAAATATAATTAGAATATTGGAAATAAGAGATGGCAGTGCTTCTTCCAATAAAGGCCTTTTAAAATGTCTACCGTTTTGGTGATAAACGTCTATAAAATATCGACTCAAAAATCTTTGAAGAAGAAATTTCCAAACGTCTTCTTGTGGCAGAATGGTCGAAATCGTTATCTTAACGACTTTTGAGTCCGAAAATCAGAAATTCATCACCAAACCCAAATGAGACAGTCCTAGACCATACTATACAAAGAGATATGGTGGTGACTAGGCAAACTATGGACCTAGGGTCGGATTTTAAGTAAGTGTAGGCCCACGGGGAAGGATTTTTTGTGGAAGCCCTTACAATTTTTTTCGTAATTTAAAAAAAAAAAGATCTACTTGTGAAAGAAAATACATAGAATCATGCTGTAGGTTGAAATAAAGAAAACAGAGATCTTGTAGATATTATCTCACTTTCCTTTTTAAAAAATATCTAATATGCATATTTTACTTTAACTTGTGTATATTTTTTCGTTTGTAGAGGGCAATGCCATTGCTAAACGCACTGTCGTAATGTCGAAGCTGCATTTACTTGTTCTCAGCCAGCTACAAACATACACTTCTTCATCACATTTTTGCCAGCCGTGAAAATGTGGGGGGAAAAAAAAGAAAGAAAAAAAAAGTTTGAAGTTTCTGACCCTTCGAAATTCCTAATGTATTTTTATCTCCTTTGTGGAGGCAACCTTCTTATGGAATGCTTCAGAGCTGTTGCCCCGCCTGCCCACCCTTAAATCCGGCCCTGCATGGACGACGATGGCAGCCATATCTGTTAGGAAAAACTAGCCAAAGGGAAATAACTGGCTCCTATAACTTTGTTGCAGACGGCACCTTCACGGATGATGAATGTTCCTCCAGAATTAGGCTCTACAATTACAAGAGAAAGTATTCAATAAGACGAGTCAAAGCCGTTCTACGTCTGAGCACGCAGGCTTACAAATACAAAACATATTAGTATAACTAGTTACTTCTCGGCTCAGCGTTTAAGCGCTTGGCTTCCGAACCGAAGGACCCGGGTTCGAATCTTAGTAAAGACTGCGATTTTTAATTTCGGGATCTTTGGGCGCCACCCAGCTATACCTGACATTAATTGGAGAAAAGTTAAGGCGGTCGTTGTGCTGGCCACATGACACCCTAGTTGACCGTGGGTCACAGAATCATGACCTTTACATATCTGCCCTATAGATCGCAAGGTCTGAAAGTGGAACTTTTTTATATATAACTAGTTACTCCTGGGATTAGTTGTAACGTGAATGAGATTCTTTAAATAGATCAAACTCTGGAGAAAATAAAAAGGACATCGACTTTGTGAACTGTGGAACCGTGATTGTTTAATTCAAACGACAAAGTGTCCTTAGTGAGTTTTAACGTTTCTTCCTAATCTTTCTCCACTTTTTGTTCAGCGACAGGCTATTGTTTCTGAAGACATTGTTGAACTGTGTGACGCTCACAAAACTTTTCAATCTCCTGAAGGAAGGGTCTTGTTAAATTGATAGTTTCTTTTCTTCTTCTCATTTTTTTTTTTGCCATGCCAGAGAAGAGAACCATTTTTTTTTTTGGTTGTTGTCCTCCTCACTCGCCCACCCTAGCTACGCCTCTGATTTCATGTGTAATTTAGAAAACACAGACACTTTAAAATGTGCAACAAATGATATTATTTTATTTATTACTAACTAATGTCTTTATTTCTGAAAATACACTCCACCTTAGTTGTGTTAAGTGTTTCATGTGTATTTGAAGTAGACACAGCAATCAATTGACATCTATAAACCATATACCAAATTTCATGATCAATTTGGCAACTCATCAAAAAATAGCATAAGAAAATGTGATTAAAATTAAAAAAAAAATTCAATTTAATTTTGGCATCGCATCTGCAACCCCAGCACCCTTAATAAACATTCCGAAATAGGCCCAGGTTCTGGCTAGCTAAACATCTACATCACTCTCGACTTGCATACACTTGATTAAGTCGGAAATACAGAAAGGGCTGTACAGAGGTCATCCTCTTCCTTTTCCAATGTTGGGATCCAATGATATATATTGAATTATAGATCTACTTTTGAACTGTTAAGTGTTCATAAAAAAAAAAAGTAACAAAGATCAATAACTCGTACTCCCAAGCCGTTACTTGAGTTATAGGCCTTGAAGGGCGCAGAATAATAATTGTTAATGTGATTGCTTCCAATCTAGAACAAGTCTAGAGAACAAAATTGGAATCTAGCAGTGAAGTCAATTAGTTTAATAACCTCAATCCAGTTGGTAGGGGTCATCCCCATCCTTCCCGTCCGTTTAAAGTGTGACAATGTCCAGCTGTCACTTTGTTATTTTACCTATCAATGCCAATTAGTCCTTCAAGATCTCATACATTCAAGAAATTCAATCTGCCTACCTACTTATCTATCTATCTATCTATCTATCTATCTATCTATCTATCTATCTATCTATCTATCTATCTATCTATCTATCTATCTATTTCTATCTATCTATCTGTCTGTCTGTCTGTCGTCTGTCTGTCTGTCAGTCTGTCTGTCTATCTATTTGTCTGTCTCTCTGTCTATTTATATACATAAACTACTTCGACGATTTCTTAGAAATGTGACTGTTGTTGTATATCTAGAGAAATGTTTGACCGTTATAAATTTTTCAAAGTATAAAAATAAAATGTATTTAACTGTGGCTGGAGGACTTGGATATCTTTATCTTGAAGACATTACGTCCTCTGGTATTTCCGGATGTAGGCCCTATATAGTAAGGAGTTAAATCAATTAAATCAGGAACATTTCGCCACCGTTTTCTAAGTCTACAGGCCTAATAGATTTATTATTCATGCATTCACTTTTCTAGGGAAGGGGAGGAGGGGGGGGGGGGGTAAGCGGGAATGGTGCGGGGTAAAAAAATGTTCCATTTTAAAAATGTAGCATTCAGTAGTTATTAAGATCAAAGTAATTGCTTTATATTTTTCTTGTTTGTATACTGTCTTGCTAATAAAACTCAATTGTTACAGAGTACAAATGCAGCTTTGATTAAACAAAATGATTTGTCTACATAAAAATGTCCACACCAAAACTCAATGCTCAAAACAATCATATCTGTTGATCAGACGGTAACTGTTAATATTTAATCGGTGTTTCTCGATTGTTTTTGCTTGGCAGTGGTTACAATGCGATCATCTGGCAGACGACGGTGCTTATCAGACCGAAACAAAATATAAATCGTTGAAAGTTAGTGTCGTCTGCTTGGAAACAACTTTCATATTTAATTATAACTACACAGGAACTGACGTAAGCAAGCAGGCTTTGGTTCCATTAGAAAATGGGGGGTGGGTGAGAATGTCTCCAAAACAGTTGCCTCTATTTGTGTTTGGGTGGAATTTCCGATTATCTTTCAAAAACTTTAAATGATAAGCTTTGAGCAGAAGACCATTCTTTACAAACACAGAATTTATATGTTAGCAGAAGTCAAGGCGGTTTAGGGTAGATCACATGTCGCGATGACTCGATTCCGAGAATTATTTGTTCTCACACAAGTGTTACACAAATCTGTAAAGAATTCAACACAGAAACAAAGTGGCACAAAAAAACACAGAAATATACATCTTATATTGAATTCTTTAATTAAATTCAAATACTGATTGTTATGGACTGTGTGTGTGTCACTGAAAAAAATAAACATGAGTAAGGGTGAGCGGTTAGGTTTGGTTGTGTACGCTGAATAGATTCTGATGAAACCACGGGGTGGTCTGTCTTTATTCCACTGAATAAATACGGATGTGAAAGTTATATTTTGTTTGAAATTGCTCAAGGTTATTTTTAACTTGTCTCTCTACATGGAAGTTGAAAGTTGTGTATAGTAGTACATAAAATTTGTAACAAGTTTAAGTTTGAAAGGAAGCGTATTCAAATTAATTTCAAGGGTATAATACGCCGCCGCCACTGGTTGAGCTGTACTAGCTGATCGAAGCTACAAACCAACGATCGAGTATAGCCTCTAATGTATCTTTGAATTACAATACCCAATCAATAGTTTCGATAGTGTTAGATTTATCAAGTGACACTAAACATTCATATAGATGAAACTGTGTAACTCATTGTGTTTTTTCCTTTAGCTAAATTTGCAGATCATACTCATAGCAACCAAATTTCGAAATGTCTTGAAAAAGTCTTCTAAGCTATTTTTAGACATTCCAAAACGAGTGGCTGATTACTGGAAATGTGAATGGAGCCTAAACAAAAAGACGCTTGCAAAATTGATTTGTGGCGTTAGAAAACAACACCATTATTAAATAGTCCCGTGACCAAGTTTCTTGAACTTGCTGCTACATTTGTTCATTTTTTTAACCATAGCTATTCAATTGTATCATTAGGCAGTCCGACAATTTTATATATGAAAGCCAAAGCAAAGGCTAACTGACTGTACATTTAAAACAAATGTAACTTGAAGCATAAAAATAACATCCAAAACTCTCCACATTTTTTTTACAAGCCTCATCTCTTCCAAAAACCTGTGGGGGCTGTTTCGCACCAAAAGTTTTCTTGTCTAATCCAATTCTTTAAGAATCCAATAATTGTTATTTATTTTCCATTCTTGTTAATTGTGTTTTATTACGGCGTAAAAAAGGTCAAAATCAACACTGAAATACTTCATTAGGAGAAAGAGATGCTTAATGCTTCTTGCTTTTGAAAATATTTATTTGCACTGTTAGTCTGGAGTAGGTGTGTGCGCGTGCGGGTGTAAGGTTGATAAGACTGCGTTGGGTTGTAGCTCCAGACAGCTATTCTAATGTAGCCCTTGTAGGGGTATTACTTAATGCAGAAGCTGGTATAAAGAACATTGACTTTACTGCAAGATATATACAGCTTTCTAGTTGAACGTAGAAAGACGAAAATATGGTCATTATATGTTTGCGAATCTTGTGCGCTGACTGCAGAGCTAGAGAGGGGGAGGATCCTAACAACGGAACTGAGATGCTACAGAAAGATCCTGGATATTATGTACAAAGACCACACCACAATTGAAGAGATTAAAAACAGGATTAATACAGCAATTCGACCCCACAATGACCGTCAGAAATACGCATACTTAAACTCTATAGCCATATCACAAGGTCTTCAGGGCTCGCAAAAATCTTCCTTCTGGAAACAGTACCAGGAAAAAAAAAGAAGAGGCTGACAGAGAAAGACATCAAAAATGAGCAGGCCTGTCAGTGACTGAAATTCTGTCCATGGCAAAAGATAGAGAGGAATGGATAAAGACGGTCGACAAGGAGAAAGTTTAGGTCTTTGGTGAAGGTCTGTATAGTTAATACTCTCATAGGTCTTTGGTGAAGGTCTGTATAGTTAATACTCTCATAGGTCTTTGGTGAAGGTCTGTATAGTTAATACTATCATAGGTCTTTGGTGAAGGTCTGTCTAGTTAATACTCTCATAGGTCTTTGGTGAAGGTCTGTATAGTTAATACTCTCATAGGTCTTTGGTGAAGGTCTGTCTAGTTAATACCATCAGAGAGGCTCAGACACGGGAGTGACGTTTGTTTCATTGGAGAAGTCAAAGCAAAGGTATTTTATCATTAAAATTAGATCTAGAACTGACGAGCTAATGAAATGTTTATGTTCTGTATATGTATGTTGAGTGTATGTGTGTTGTGTGCTTGTTCTGTGTTAGGGGAAATTTTCTCTTGGGTGTTTTCAAAAAAAAAACTGCAGCAGAATGTGGAGGTTTGTTTATGCTTTGAAAGGGTAAATATCTGTGTTTAATATCATTCTGAAGCAGTCCCGTAGTCCCCCTGCACTCACATTAACGAGTAAACACACACGCACGCACACACACGCACGCACGCACACAAAATAACTCAGAACTCGGAACAACTACTAAAAGTATGTGTCTTCTTTCGTTTACAAATTGTTTCTCTCATGAAATACATATTCCAGGGCCCTCCAAACAGAGATGTTAGAATCTCAGCCAATCAAAAAAACAAACTTTAACGTACATCGATAAATCACTTGCCTATTTTCGGCTCTATCAATTATTATTATTTCTTATTTGCTAAAGATATCCGGGCCGGATCACATAATTAGCACATGATTGATTCATGGCGATGGTGCCACTGGACTCTATTGCTTTTATGCTAATGAGATGAATGTTTTAGTTTGTTGTTTAGATAAAAACAAATTTGCAAATAACTTTTTTTTTTTTTTTCTTTTAAAGGAAACCTCAGAATTTGCGCTATTCAATTTTAGCTTTATCATCATAGGAATCCTTGGGCCTTAGGCCTCTTTTCTTTTCTTTGCCTCTTTTTTGGGCTTAATGTGTCTCTTGTATGGGCCATCTTGCCTCTTTTGTGGGCTTTTTTTTTTTTTTTTTTTTTTTTCCAATATGTTTTTATTCTTAAGTTCTCATACTTCACAAGTATTAAATCATAAACAATTGAAAATTGATTGATCTAAAAATACAACAATAGTAACAATAACATTATTTAATATCAAAGACATACTACCTAACCATCCTGGCCATTGAATCCATAAAAGACACAACAATGATACAAGTATCCTCTACCCCAGAACAATAGCACATGATTGATTCATGGCGATGGTGCCACTGGACTCTATTGCTTTTATGCTAATGAGATGAATGTTTTAGTTTGTTGATTAGATAAAAACAAATTTGCAAATACTTTTTTAAGAATCATACAATCGGTGTCTGTAGTAAACACTGATTAAAATGAGCCTAATTATATAATAAATAAATTGAATTCTTTTTGGGTATCTTTTATTTGAATATTTACGCTCGTTATTGTTGTATTCTTGTTTATAGGATTAGTGAAATTGCTACTACAGAAAATGAAATAAAATACATATTCGGTATTGACTGCGATTATTTGATTATTGTCACCAGGTGTAGGGTTACTTTCTCACAGGGCCTACTTTCTCACTGATTCATGTACATGCGCGTGAAAAATACCCACCTTGACTTGATGAATGTGCTAAATCTGTTTCAGGCAAACCGTTATAGAAGTGGACCGGACCAAAAACTTAACGGGAAAAATTTTGGCAGGCCTTTATAAAAAACATAACAAAACAGAAATTGTACATTAAATCTAAAACTATCCTAATTAAGCTAAAGCTGTGTATGAATTCATGCTGCGAGTGTTTCGACAATTGTTTGTCTCAATTGGGATCCGATTGGGAGGTTGTTTTTCTTAAGAGGAAACTGAATTCTTCTTCGTCTATTTCTGACACACACACACATGTTTCTAGCCTGCTCATAAATAAAAGTAAATAAATAAATAAGTAAATAAATAAATATATGGCTCCTTCTGCTTCGGAAGACAATGGATACGCCCAGATGAGTCACTGGTTTTGGTTTCATCTTGAGACGGGGCAAAATCTAGTGTGGCTAATGAAGCCAATTCGTGAGCGGCAGATTTTGCGTACATGTGAATGCATCATAAATATATGAAGATTCAATCGTTTTGAAAATTGGTTTTCGTTCGATCAATTCAAGCTGCAAGTCTGGTTTAACTTCCTTACAAAGTACACTTCAAAACATTCTGAAAGTAGCCAACTCCTTTTCAATAAGACAGAAGTTTTAAAAACTTTCTTTCAAATTCCCTATGAGGTTATCAAGCTATACTAAATGATACCTACTCTTGTATTGCTTTACCACAGTCTTTGAATTTCAACTCATGAATTTAGACAACACATTTTTAGCTCGCTGATTTTCAAATAGAAGCTGTCGTTTAAAACCCTATTCGTAATTGATTTTTTTTTCTGGTAGCCAATTATTTAATTTTGTTTACGTGACATAGTAATAATAATAATGTTTGTCGAGTCCGAAGATTAATGAGGCTAAGCAGCCCTAGCTGGGACATACATATTTTGCTGCATCTAGCACAGGCATAACCATTGTCCGTCGGAGTTCGCTTTAGATTTTCTTTTCGGCGTCTACGTCTGTCCTCGGCAACGAAATTTCTTTTGGTCTCAAATGTGTATCCCGCAGTCATTGTAAGTGACCTCCAGTGACATAGAAGATCAGTGAAAATGCAGAATTTTCAAATATTTTACCATTTCGCAGATTAAATTGTTCTCATGAAGAAAAAATATTTCGTTTCATTAGCTCCTAAACTCGATTGATATAACGTCATGCATTAAGTCACTAAGTTACTTTCGTGCACAAAGTCATCTTCCTATTTTGCATTAAGTCATCTTACTTTCGTGCATTAAGTCATCTTACTTTCGTGCATTAAGTCATCTTACTTTCGTGCATTAAGTCATCTTACTTTCGTGCATTAAGTCATCTTACTTTCGTGCATTAAGTCATCTTACTTTCGTGCATTAAGTCATCATACTTTCGTGCATTAAGTCATCTTACTTTCGTGCATTAAGTCATCTTACTTTCGTGCATTAAGTCATCTTACTTTCGTACATTAAGTCATCTTACTTTCGTGCATTAAGTCATCTTACTTTCGTGCATTAAGTCATCTTACTTTCGTGCATTAAGTCATCTTCCTTTCGTGCATTAAGTCATCTTACTTTCGTGCATTAAGTCATCTTCCTTTCGTGCATTAAGTCATATTCCTTTCGTGCATTAAGTCATCTTCCTTTTGTGCATTAAGTCATCTTACTTTCGTGCATTAAGTCATCTTACTTTCGTGTATTAAGTCATCTTACTTTCGTGCATTAAGTCATCTTACTTTAGTGTATTAAGTCATCTTACTTTCGTGTATTAAGTCATCTTACTTTCGTGCATTAAGTCATCTTACTTTCGTGCATTAAGTCATCTTACTTTCGTGCATTAAGTCATCTTCCTTTAGTGCATTAAGTCATCTTACTTTCGTGTATTAAGTCATCTTACTTTCGTGTATTAAGTCATCTTACTTTCGTGCATTAAGTCATATTCCTTTCGTGCATTAAGTCATATTCCTTTCGTGTATTAAGTCATCTTACTTTCGTGCATTAAGTCATCTTACTTTCGTGCATTAAGTCATCTTACTTTCGTGCATTAAGTTACCTTACTTTCGTGCATTAAGTTATCTTCCTTTAGTGCTATAAGTCATCTTACTTTCGTGTATTAAGTCATCTTACTTTCGTGCATTAAGTCATCTTCCTTTTGTGCATTAAGTCATCTTCCTTTCGTGCATTAAGTCATCTTCCTTTTTTGCATTAAGTCATCTTACTTTCGTGCATTAAGTCATCTTACTTCCATGCATTAAGTCATCTTACTTTCGTGCATTAAGTCATCTTACTTTCGTGCATTAAGTCATCTTCCTTTCGTGCATTAAGTCATCTTACTTTCGTGCATTAAGTCATCTTACTTTCGTGCATTAAGTCATCTTCCTTTCGTGCATTAAGTCATATTCCTTTCGTGCATTAAGTCATCTTACTTTCGTGCACCAAGGCATAGCGGAGTATTCAGATAGAATTAAGGACCTCTTGTACTAGTCTATAGGCAGTTTGACAAAGGATGTCTTGATGTTTGATGCAGAGCAGGAAAGTAGCTCTACTCAAGGTGGTTTCCCCAGCGATTCCCGATTTTCCTATATCATATTTGGAGCTCTTTTTCGTAATATTGCCTATTCAAAATTCCAAGACCATCCTCAAATTTGAGAAAAATATCTATTATTGTTCCCTTCAACGCATGTTTCTGTTATGGTAGTATGTAATTTAAATTTAAATAATACCAGTTGCGCAGTGTCATTCGCACTGATACGTCCGTTGTAATTGGGCAGTACTTTCAGATACTAATCTTTGAGATTAACAGTGATGAAAAATTAATATTTATTCATTCAACTCAAGATGTTTTAGTTTTTCGAGATGAAATTACAGTTTTTTTTTCTTCTTTTTTATTAAAAAGGCATACACCTTGGCAATATTGAATCATGCACTGCGTAACAAATTCCGCTATTAGACAGCATTTATTACTTTTAGCAATACACAATATAATGTAAAGCAGCTTCCGGAGAATCATGAAGTTTTAAAAAAAAAAGATTTTGATTGCCTAATAAATCTTCTGTTTAGTCTCTTTCGCCATGGTTTGTATATGTATAGTGAGTTTTATTTTAATCAGTCAGGAGTGACGCGTCGGATTATGACAAATTAAATTACATAATTGATCCAAGCTAATTGCTATATTTATACAGTTGTAAGTGTTTTTAAAACGTATTTTTTAAAGTTTATTTATTTTAGAATGTTTTCAAATCTTCCTTCTCCACTGTTCCTACTTTTGCTTCAGGTTCCATAATAAGCCTTCTCCCATTCAAATGACTACATAACCCTCTTTTCGTAAACTGACTCATAAAACTGAAAAACTAAACAAGGTGAAGTTCGCTGTGTTTAAAAATTATCATGAAACTCACTGACAAGCCCTTTTTTAAAGACCTTACGTCTAACAATTATTCCCCTTTGATTGTCCTTACTAAATGCAGGGAAACAAACATACATTCGAATCAAGATCACAACGAAACAAAATTAAAGTGATTGCCAATTTTTATATTTTTTTTAATTTAAAAAATAACCAATTACATAAATCCAAGAAGAATAGTTATGTTTAAATCATAATTGATTTCACATAAAATAGATTTTTTAAAAGCTATAGTAGAATTTTCAATTAACTAAAAGAATTCCTTGAACGAATTAACCGAGATGGTGTGCTCGCGTCTCATTAGATAGTTTTTCAGTAGTGACATAGCGATAGGTTTCTGCCCTACATCTATCAGCACTAATCGATTCTAGAGCACATAAATAAATGACGTCATAGGTACATTTGTATCCCTTCGTTACCACTACTAAATGGCGCCATTCTAGTTGTTTTGTTTCTGCGTCTGCGTCAACGAGGTCCAAGGCTAGCTCAGAAAGCTTTGCCTACTAGCGAGACAAATCGTCATGGAAGGCATGGCCACTGACCTGCAACGTCACAACCTGTTGGCAGCTTAGCTCGTTGCCACGTCACAGGTATGTACGACGTGGGAACGAGCAATTGGTTTGAACTGCCCACAAGGTTGTGACGTTGCAGGTCAGCATTGGGGTATTCTATAACGAATGGCCTTGCTACTATGCTTGTTACACTTGCCCACAAAATAAAAATAATAATAAAAAAACCAAAACAACGAAACCAAGGTTAGAAAAACAAACAATGAAAAGTCGATAAATAATTCAAAGCAGCGTATATGTAAAAAAAAATGGCGTTGCTTTTTATTTTAAAAAATCCCTATCTAGTTTATATATATATATATATAAGCGTGTCTTCAATATTCTATAATCTAAAATCTGGATCAGGACATAGAAATGTAATTAAAGGAAAGACAATTCAAAAATTTCTTGATATCCCAAACCTATCTTTTTTTTTAAAGTTTAAATGTTTTCTATATGGTAACCGAGAAAAAAGAAACTAAAATGTCCTCGGAGAATGACACATATGGGTGGGAAAGGAAAAAAAGAGGTCGAAAAGTAAAGAGAAGAAGAGGAGGACAGAGAGAGGAGGAAGGACAGAGAGAGAGGTGGTTTAGGAGTGACAGACGATAAGAATTAGCCAATCGATTCAGTTCATAATATTTTGTTCTGGAAAGGAAATAAATTGTATTAGTTTATTGATTGTAAGAGTGAGTTAATTTCATTTTCACAAAACCTTGTGTTTTTTTTTTGAGAGTTCTTAATGAAAAAAAAAATGCGATAAAAAAAAACAAGGTTACAACGACAGTTTGTGTGGAAACACAAACTCAAAGTCGGCCCCCGAAGTGGTCCACACAGGCAGGTAAAAAGGCAGGTTTCAATATTTTCAGAAATAACAAAGAACATCAGAATTAAATTCGATCAAAGGCAAATGACAGAGAAGAATGGAGCAAGAAGGCTGAAAGATCTTGTGTGGCGCCCGATTGGCATTAATTAAAATGTCCCGATTCAAGGAGATGCATAAAAAATAATTCACTGGTGAACTTTGTTCTTCAAGTTGTGTACACTTTGGTGTTTGTTTTGTCAGAATATCAGTTATTATATGTAGTTCCCCCGCATCAACACGAAGTTATATACATTCATTAAACTGGATCTTTATTAGGTGTAGTTTTTTTTCTTTTTGCCCGTAGTTTAAATTTTCTAAAAAGTTCCGCTAGTTTCTGCATTCAAATGGGTTTGTTCTATATTTCTTGTTGAAATTAAGCGAGTTTTTTAAATATTTTCTTGGGTTTATTTAATTTGTTGATTTTATATATATATATATATATTAAATATTCAAAGCATATATGTTTATGTTTAAAATAGAAGATACATTTTGATCCCCACTACAATTAGAGCTTTGTTTGTAACTCTTTTCTGTTGTCGTGTTACATTTTTTGTTATCTTACGTGTTCTCTATAAATCTTTTTGGAGTGATACAAAAAACACGTATCTTGAACAATTAAAAGCTAATGGAAAGAAATACAATTTAGCGAATAAAAACATAACTTTTCATTTGTTATAGATCTTATTGCCATGGAGTGTGAGAGTGTGTGTAGCTCCAAGGTAATGGTGAAGAAAGGGAGCATCAATTGCGTGTCTTGTAGAATGATGCAAGATATGGTCTAGTCATAATCTATGTTATGAAGGGGAGACTACGCCTCCCCCCCCCCTAAAAAAAAAAGCGAGAGTGTAATGATGTGCTTTGTAGTGAGAATTGGTTAAAATACTAGTTTAATACTATTAGATCTATACTTAATCTCATGTGAAATTCGTGATTTTTGTGATAAAAATAATTTTTAGATTTGTTCACAAAGAATTTATTCTAGTTATTTCAAGCTCCATAATTTAAAATATAATACGATTACAGCGGTTTAGTTATTTAAAACTATTAGTCAATGACTATTATAGCACAAGATTGCTAGTCAACAACTAAACCGACAGAGACTCTTCTCTTGCTCCCTTTCTTCAAAGAGCGATTATCTCACTGGTAAGACACTCTAGACTTCTGCGACCCGGCCACAAACATTTCTGCAAGGAAAATAATTATTGTTTTAAATCGCTGTTTACTGAAGGCGTAGAATAATGTCCTATAATTAACAAATTTAAAATGAGGCTGCAATGTTTTGTTAAACAAAATAATAATCATGCTTGTCTTCGGGCTTAAAGATGAATGAGGAGCAGTTTTTTCACGCAGCTACAAAAAACAACGAAAAAAACAACAACAAAAAACAAAACAAAACAAACGCATTTCGACTAGGTTCAACTGCTAGCTAAAAACAAGTAAAATATAAAAATACTTATAAAAACAAAACAAGAACAACAAAGCTTGTATCAGGGAAAGAACTGCACATTTACAGTTATATATTTAAATATTGTAAGATTTACTTCCACTTTCTACATGAAACAAAACTAATTAATTACCACTAATTAATTAATTGGTTAATTTTTTAAAATTGATCAATGTTTTGTTATGGACAGTGAATAATGTGCAAAGTTTTAATTCTATCAGAAAACAGAAAGTGGTAAAAAAATAACATGTAAAAAATGTGTCCCAGACAGACAGACGGACAGAATGAGTTGATAAAAAGAATAGCGTTATCCTTACAGAACTTGCGATCCATGGGGCAAATGATGTAAGGTTCATATGTTTTTAAGGCCGACGGTTTATAAGGGTGTCATGTGGCCAGCACAACGACTAAGTATCTTTTCTTTCCCAAACTAAAGCCAGGTACATATTTGAGTGTGGTAGACTCATGGGTGTTTTCCTAGATATCCCGAAATATATATCCAATCTTCACTTCTTCTAGCCAGCTTTTCGCTGCTGAGCTGCTGAGCTCTTTTGCAGACTGTGCCAAGGAAAAAAAGTGTGCTGTTTTCTTCAGTTGTTCAGCACTGCCGTACAGGGTGTTGGTTATGTTGGGCTGTAGTGGAAGTAGGGTCTGCCTAAGGTGGATTAGGGAGGGGCATTCAAAGAGGATATGGTTTACGGTTTCAAAGGGGTGGGCGCAGTGTCTGCAAAGGGGTAGTTGTGTGGAGTTTATTTTGTTCAGGTGGTAATTTAATAGTGGTGTGTGTCCTGTTCTGAGTTGGAAGATTGTAGATTGTTCTTTGCGGGGGAGGAAGTTAATACTGTCCAGTTTGTTAGGCGTAGTCATTTCTCTGTACATGGCTCTGCCTGTGTTTCCTGATGTCCATTGGTTGAGCCACTCCTCTTTGTGATTGTTGACTAACATTGACCTTAGGGTGAGGTAGTTAACAGGTCTATCTGGTTGTTCCATAGATGAACCTGCCTTTGATAGCTTATCTGCCTTTTCATTTTCCATGATGCCAATGTGTCCAGGGATCCACTGTAGTGTGATATTGATATTTAATTTTGATATCATCTGGTGGATTATCACAATGAGTGTTGTCAACTCTCTTGGGCTGTTTGAGGTGCTGCTGTTAAGTGCTTGCAGAGAAGATTGGGAGTCTGTAAAGACAACAATATCTGATGGTGGTTGCACTCCTTCATATAATTTGTTTTCCACTGTCTGAAGTGCTATGGTAATTGCCTCAATTTCGGCTTGGAAGTTTGAGCAGTAATCGGCCACAGGGTGCGCTTATCTCAAAGTGTTTATTTTTAGGGAAGATCAGGAAGGCACCAAGACCAGCATTAATGATAGCTTTGAAAGTCGATCAGTCTGTATAAATATGGATAGCTGTTTTTTGATAGCTTTCGATTGTTTCAAGCTTGCCTACTTTGAGATCCAGTGGATTTGATTCTTTGTTAAAGTATTATTTAGTAAATGTGTTTTGATGGTTGGTTGTTTGTAGTTTAGTCCGGGTGTAATGTTTGAAAACCTGGTAATTTTTTCTCTGTTATTGGGTAGGTGGTGTTTAAGGGCTAGTTCGTCAGTAAGTTGGATCAGAGTCTTTTGCTTTTTTTTGGTTGTTTTTCTTATTTCTCTGTGCTAGTAGTTTATTAGGATGATCGTCCTCCAACTTTCTATATTTCTTAATAGCTTCTAATGCTGCTCTATTGCGCCTTAACTTAAGAGGTTCAATATTGGAGTCTCACAGGCTGCTGAGGGAGTAGTTCTCATACCTCCACTAATTAGCCCCAAGGCTTGGTTTCGGATTGTGTCTAATGATGATTGATAGGTTTTGTTGGCAGCTACTTGTATGGAGAGACAGTTATCTATTACAGATCTGACATATCCAGTGTATAACTGTCTTAAGGTTTTCTTTTCAGCTCCCCAGGATGTTCCTGCTAGGTGTTTTATTATGTTTAATCTTTGTGATGCCTTTTTTTAAAAATCTGCCATAAAGTGTTTTAGAGACAGTCTTTGGTCTAGTTTTACACCAAGATATGTTGGATTTTTTTCTTTATTTATTGGCTGAGAGTTTATTTTTAGAATGTAGTTTCTTTTTGCTGTTTTGTTGCTGTGGCTAAAGATTGAATAAACTGACTTTTCTTTGTTTATTTCCATTTTCCATAATTTTGAATATGTGGAGATAGTTGTGAGGGCTCTATTTAGTTTGGATCTAGTCAGCACTGGATATTTCTCTGTAGTCCAAATTAAAAGGTCGTCTGCATAAAGTGCCTTATGGACCGAAATGAGGTCCGGGAAGGTCATTCATGAAGAATAGAAAGAGAGTGCAGCTAAGGGCTGAACCTTGTGGTAGTTCTTCTTCCAAACTTTTTTTTACTAGAGATGGCACCTTCGAATATTAGATGGTTCTGTTTTTTAAGAATGCCCTGATCCAGCTGTAACATTGTTCCATGGATGCCCATTTTGTTCACCTTCAAAAATAGACCTTTTCTCCACACTCTATCATAGGCTTGCTGCCAATCTATAACTACTGCTGTAGTGTGCTTGTTTTCATGAAACCCTTCTACTGTGTCCTGGATAAAATGAAAGAGGTGGTCTTCTGTTCTACTTGCTTTCCTGAAGCCAGCTTGTGCATTGTGGAGTGAGCAAGTACTTTCTAGCCACCAATAAAGTCGGTTATTGATCATTTTTTCTGCCATTTTGCCAATGTTGGATGTTAGAGATATTGGTCTATAACTTTTTGGGTCCACAGGTGGTTTATTGTTCTTTAAAATGGGTATTATGTTTGCAGTTCTCCATTCCTGTGGTATGTCTCCAGTTTTCCATGTATGGTTGATAAAGTTAAGTATACAGTTTTGGGCCTGTGGTCCTAGTCCCCGAATCATTTCATTTGTTATTTCATCGGGTCCAGGGGATTTTCTTGACTTGAGGCTTTTTAGGGCAGTATTCAGCTCATTTAGAGTGAAGGGAGTGTCAAAGATCTGACAGTTGACTGTTGGAGCTTTTTCTTCTTTCTTTAAGATATAACTGAAGGCCTGGTCCAGTTGTTTTCTTTGCTTTGACTTGTTAATGCTGGCAAAATATTTATTGATTTCAGCCTTTTTAAGGTTTTCTGTTATTATGTCGTCAGTGCCTTTTATAGGTTGGGGGGTTTGTTATTTGTTTCTTTCCTGCTAGCCGGTGCAGAAGGGTCCAGGCCTTTCGACCATCCTTGTTTAGATTTAGTTGTTCGCATGTTGTGGTCCACTTTTTCTTTTTTTCTGTTTTAATTTTGTATCTTATAAGCCCTGTCAATTTGTTGTACGTTGTCTTGTTCTCTCTAGTAGGGTTTTGTTCTATAGTCTTCCTGGCCATGTTTCTTACTTTTACTAATTTATCTAATTCAGGTGTCCAAAAAGGTTTGTATTTCTTAACTTGGCCTCGAGGGATGTGTTTTTTTGCAGCTTGTAAGATGTTGGAGACTATAGTTGTGTAGGTTGAATTAACGTCTGTCTCCATTATGCTTGATAGTCTTGTGTCTGTTTCTTGTGAAAAAGCTGCCCAGTTAGCTTTTTTATAGTTCCATCTAGTTGTTTTGCTGGATTGGTATCTACCTGGCGTTCCAATATTGAGGAGTATAGGCCTGTGGTCACTACCTATGTCTTCAAGTACTGTTATTTTAGAAAACTCGGTAAAGTCTGTAGAGATAAAAGTTAGGTCAGGTCTGCTAGTTGTGTTGTGTGCTCTGATGAGGAAAGTTGGAGGTGAAGTTTTGTTTTGCAGAAGTTGTAGGTTAGAGGCATTTGTTACATCCTCTATTTCTTTGCCACGCTTGTTGTAGTGTGGGTAGCCTAGGGAAGGTGTGTGTGCATTGAAGTCGCCAGCTATTATTATCCAATCTTCACCAAGATTCAAACCCGAGACTTCTCTGTTTGGAAGCCGAGCACTTTACCACTCAGGCTAGCAAGTGATATAAAATATTGCATGGCTTGCGCAGGCCAACACCTTTTTTACACTCTTTTACATCTCTCTCTTTTTCTCTTTCATTCTTACATATTATGAAAATTGTCATATTAGTATATTTAGAGGCCCAGACTCTTTTATAAATAACTATAACAATAAATAACGAAGTATCACAACAAATACAAAAGCTAGGGATCTATTGAGCTGTCATCCTGCCTACATTGCTCTATGCCTCAGAAACGTGGACAGTGTACTGAGGACATGCAAAGAAACTTAACCACTTCCACATGACATGTCTAAAAAAAATAAATACTGAATGTCCAATGTCATGAAAAAAAACAGATACTGAAGTCCTTCGAAGAGCGGGTCTGCAGAGTATCCACACAATCCTGCGATGGGCAGGACATGTCTGCAGAATGGAAGTCCGCCGCATCCTTAAACGACTTTTGTATGACCAATTCAGGGAAGGAAAGCGCTCGCAGGGTGGTCAAAGAAAACGCTTCAGGGACACTCTCAAAGCTTCTCTGAAGGTGTTCAGCATAGGCCCAGACACCTGGGAGACAGAGGCACATGACAGGGCATCATGGCGTCGCCCTGTGAAAACTAGCGCACAGGTTGCTGAGGAAAAGAGAAAAACGCTGGCAGAAGAAAAACGCCAGAGTAGAAAAGCAAGGGCCAATGACACTAGCTCTAGCTGGAATAACCTGCCCAGTTTGCAGCCGTACATTCCGGGCTCACATAGGTCTCACCAGAGCAAAGCCCTCAGCCCCCTGATGACAAAGTGGTCATCATCAACCAACGATGGACTAACTATATATATATATATATATATATATATATATATATATATATATATATATATATATATATATAAATAAATAACTTATTTGCTCATTCTCTAAAAATAGCATACTAGTTTATACTTTTCAACAATCGTCACTCAACAACATTCCAAAAACTGTATAAGCACACTTCAAAACAAGATGTGTTGTAAATTAATGAAATCTTTGACACTTTTTTCTGATGAAACAAATAATGACTATAAAACACAAGAGAATATCTCACGGAACTTCTGCTGAAGAGACAGCCAATCACATAAGTTATGACATGATACTTTGTATGTCCCCGATTTTGATTGGTTTTAGTATTTTCAAAATAAAAAGTGAAATAGAAATCCATTTAATCCCTAAGAAAGAAAAAGAAAGATTCAAAACGATGAAAGAAAGAAAACAAAATATTTTCACGTCTGCCACTTGAGTTGATTCCCAAGAGATTATAATTTCATTACTGTCCCGGGAAAAAAAGTCGTCTCAAGAGAGCTAGAGTCAAAATAATAAAGAGAGAGAGAGAGAGTGACAGACAGATAGATAGATAGATAGATAGATAGATAGATAGATAGATAGATAGATAGATAGATATGTATATTATTTACTAAACCAAAGTTTTGAAGACATTATTCACTTGGGTATTCCGAATGGGTCTTGAATCCTTTAACTCCCAATCACAGATTGATCCATAGTACTACAGGAGTATCTGATTGAAATTTCCTTAAACGAAGAAAAAGGATCTAAAAAAATTTATAAAGAAAATATAAAAAAATAAAAATAGACGCCATTTTGGGTTGAAATCTAGCATTATGGGTACAGAAGTTGTTAACTCGCTTTCGTGTCTTCTGGTTTGGTAAAACGTGGATTCATTGCCGCATTGAAACCGACTAAAAATTTGGGCTCGTTGAGATTTGTGGTTGCTACTTACAAATATTGAGGGGGACATACATACACTCATAAGATCTAATCTATTTCATCCAAGTCATTAATTTTTAACATTTGTATTTTAAACAAAAGTTATAATCTCAATAAACAATCCTTCGATTAATTTTTTTTTATTCATTTGTAACAAACATACTATGGACTATGTGTTTTGTAGGTTTTTTTTCACTACGGGGTCCGTGGGAAATTTTAGAATATATAATGGGGGTCCCCGAGTCAAAAGGTTTTGAGAACCTCTTCTGTTGGGTAACTGTTCTGTTACCAGTGACTTGGCAGAATTTGGGTCATTGGTTGATATGCATGACTAAATGCATGACGTGTAGGACGTAATCATCTCCTTTTTCAAGTAACGTCTGTATTTTATAAGATACGATATAGACTAGTCTGTAGCCGTTGATGACTGATGTAGTGTTAGAACCATGGAAGCGAGAGTCACGGTTTTAAGGAAGTCTAGGCAGAGCCAGCAGGAGAGTTGTTTGTTGAACTGGGATGTGACAGGTCATTTATGTGACATATGTTTATAATGTATATTATTATTACTTTTCATTTGGTGTCATCTTGATTATGTGTTTATATTGTTATTATTTGTCATTATGACTGCCTTTGTTACACTTGTGCTTTGTGGCAAAACAAATAGAATTGTTCAAATTGTTCAAGTGTTGTTCCCGTGTCGCGACTGAGGTAATGCTGAGTATTGGTGTGGTCACGGCGGAGGTGGCCGAGTCCAAGACTAGACAAAGAAGCGAACCTGAGAATTGGACTGTATCGGCGGAGATGAGCCCAAGGCTGAAAGACTTTGTTTGTGTCTGTAATGCTTTTTCGTATCATCTACATGTTCATAAATATCTTCATCTTGTCACTTGGTTTGAGTTGGTTGCCATAGATTCGCAGCAATATTCTCCTAGCAATTTAAGCTTAAAATTGATTTTAATATTTAATCATTTCAGAGAGAGAGAGAGAGAGAGAGAGGTGAAGAGAGTGCCCGTGAAAATACATTTCAACAGATACACTAGTTCACGGGCTAAAAAAGTATGTCAGGTTGGTCGTTAAAAATGTGGTTCGGGCATTGCCCAAGCAGAAACATTTAATTACCGAAAAATAAAAATTTAGTTTTGAGCGGCCCTCGAAAGGGGGAAAGACGCTATTAGTTGTGTGTGGTATGTCTGTCCGTCCGTCCCGTTTAGATCTCGTAAATTAGAAAAGATAGTGAAAATTCGATATCATAATATTTTAGACCATTCAAAGTTCTGATGCAACGGCTACTTTTTTCTTTTCTGAAAGTGAAAAATTTAATTTTAAAATCAATTATGCAAGCAGTTTTTTTCATAAAAATACGACAATTTCATAACTATTTACTATTAATAGTAACAAACACAGAAGGCTATTTGGTAAGGGAGATGACCATTTACAATATTTTTAACAAATTTATGCTAATGGTTTTAGATTTTTTGTAAAATATTTTTTTTTCTAATTGTATTGCTAAGTCAGATAAGTACTGTCATTCTAGCTTCTACATTTACATAAAAATGTTTCCTTTTTTCTAAAGAGGAAAAATCTATTTAGTATGCATATAAGTGCATGTATAAGTGGAGCATAATTTCAAACATTAATTATTAAGTAGATATTCATATTACCAAGTGTACACCATTACATCACCATTTTTTTTCTTTTACAGAAATGTTATTTTTCTTGAGGCTTTGAATTAGTGATTGACCCTTTACAAAATAAGTAGATGAATTAGATAATCATTTAATGACATCAGTTAGGCCAGGTTCAAATCAAAGTTCACCTTCACTTTCTCCCATCCTTTGGTCTTTTAGACCGTTGGAGCACCAGACATGATCTGTCAACATTCTTTCTCCATTCTTCTATGTCATTTGCCTTTGATAGAATTTCATTCTGATGTTCTTTCTGAAAATATTGAAACCTGCCTTTTTTCTCTGCCTGGGTGAACAACTTCGGGGGCCGATTTTGAGTTTGTGTTTTAACACAAACTGTCTTTGTAACCTTGTTTTCTTTCTAAATTACTGTGCGTGGTTGATCTATAATATGTTAGCAGTTTTTGACGCATGCTGTAATTTTCTTTCGCACTCGATATTAACCTTTTAGCAAAATATTTAATGAGACTATAAGTTTAGGTGTGTGTGTGTTTCGTGTGTGTGTGTGTGTGTGTGTTGTGTGTGTGTGTGTGTGTTTATCATCTTACATACGTGTGTGTGCGAAGGTGAGGGGAATAAGAAAGGCAAGTGTTCGTCACAGGTGACCACTAAGTGCTCTCCCTTACTCTCTCGTATTTTTTCTCTCTGTCCCCCCCCCCCCTCTCTTTCTGTTTCTTCGTAAACTTTTTATGTTCTAAGTTAAGACGATCTATCAAAAACAAAAAGAGAATTACTTTGTACACATCTTCACGTGTTGTACATGTAATTAGAGACAAACACTCGAAGTAATTAGTTCCCTTTGGCTGATTCAGGCAATCTGATCCACACTCGATTAGAACTTGAAAGAGTAGACGAGTTTATCCTAGCATATGAAATAAGAAATATGTTTTTATATTTGTGTGTACTTCTGAGTATTTCATTCGGTTATGTTTTTTTAAATAGGTAAGTTATAGTCGCTAGCATTTTAAATATTATTGCTACTTTGTTGTTTGTCTGTCTGTTTGTTTGTCATACGAAGTTCCTTAAGAAACCAACACTAACACGTCCTAGTTTAAGCTGCTGCAAAACGTTGAGGGGGGTGTCGATGGGCGAGGTTGGTGTTGGAACTTCATGGCAACATTAAGTATCTCATTGCACTCGACATAACAGCAATATTTACTTTTTAATGTTCTTTTCTGGAGAATCTCAAAGAATATTCACATTTGACTATCAGTAACATCTTTAAAATCTAGATCTAGTTTGAGATCCTTCAGGACAAAAGACTGACAAATTAAGTAGCTGTAAAACATACAAAACCACTGAACCATGACTTGTAAATACATAAGGACAACCTGATAAAATTAGAAAGATAATGATAAAGATAAAGATAAAGACACATTTCTTATTTCATATGCTAAGAAAAACATATTTGTACAAGTCATCTTTCATCCTTAATCCATTATGGCATGCAACGGGTTGCATGAATCAGCCAGGAAAAACTTAGACATAGCAGAGTTTAAATCTCTAATTAACATGCGCGAAAAGATTATACACAGATACGCGTAAGACTTAATTCTCTTCTTTTTTTTTTGGTTTAAATAGGAAAGCTTGTAATTATAAGATACGAAGAAGATATGTTAATTTGCATTTTAGTTTGCATTCTTGCTTTCCCTTACCTAGTTCACATGACTCTTACATATACAATGGGATACCAATCTTTCATTGGCCATTCTCATCAATTGCCATTGAAACCGTTGACGAACTATAAAAGATAATCGATACTTTTATTTACTTTGTTGTCATCGATCCGAAAGAAAAAAGAATTTCAGTGGAATCGATTCTCTTTTATTTTTTCTTGTATCGCCCATCCATTCCAGGACTTTCTTAAAATGTAATGAACAAACACGTGGCTGAACTGATTACACAGCAATTATTATTTCATAATCTGTCGCTGTTAGTTGATGATTGGAGGATCATTAATATTTCAGCGTTGGAGGAATCGCCCAATTAACGTCTGGGAGTTGGTCTTGGAGATAACTCTGATACGTTATATACCGAGTACTGACAGTGACATTTTTATCAAGGGGTGAACAATATGGCTATCTAAAGGAGTTTCATTGCCCCATTTGAATTATTCAGTTACATTAGATGTGCGTGACTGCAAATAATACAGGTAATTAAAACATTTAAGCTGCGAAATGAGCAAGCTGAAGACATTCAATTACTTTGAGAAGGAAAGGAAAAGGTTCAGCCATAATTAGCTAGGCCAATTCAAAATAACAACACGCATAACCTGTGAATAGATGCGCGGTAGTTGAGCGGTAAACCGCTTGGATTCCGAACAGGACTCTCGGGTTCAAATCCTGGCGGAGACTGGTATTTTAAATTTCAGGATCTCTGGGTGCCTCTGAGTCCACCCAGCTCTAACGTGAACCTGACATTAGTTGGGAAAAGTAAAGGCGGTTGGTCATTGTGGTGGCCACATGACACCCTAGTTAACCGTAGGCCATAGAAACAGGTGACCTTTACATCTTCTGCAATGTCTGAAAGGGGAACTTTTTTTTTTATAACTTGTGAATGAAGAACCATAACTCACATAGCATGTGGATCAAGAACCATAGCTCACACATCGTGGACATCAAGAATCACAACATACATGACATGTGAATTAAGGATCAAAACTCACATAGTATGTGGATCAAGGACCATAACTCACACTAAATGTGAATCAAGAGCCATATTCAAACAGCGTCAATATCAAGAACCGCAACTTACATGTGCATAAAGTACCATAACTCACATATTATGTTGATCAATTACCATAACTAACATAGCATGTGGCTCAAGGACTATAACTCACACTAAATGTGAATCAAGAACCATAACTCTCACAGCGCGGGCATTAAAAACCACAACACACATAAGAGGACCACAACTCACAGTGACTGCGAATGAAGAACCATAACCCGCAAAGAATGTGAATGGCCAGCAGTGTAACACACGTAACATTACGTAAACTAAAATACATGCCATTGAAAAGTGTCAGCCATTATCTTGCAATGTGTTTTCTTGTCTGCTTTTTTTTTGTGTTTTTGTCGCCCGAGGGAAAACTTCATCAGAGATCTGTGAAAGGTAAATGACAATTAGGCGCATTCACATTTGTATCAGCAGATGCGCCTGGAGTTATCACCCCTTTCGATTCAAAGCTATTCTGGGATCAACGATTTACACAGGAAACGATTGATTCATTGAACGGTGTTGTGTTGGATGCACCGGGGATCAGAGAAGATATAGGTCAGAGATGGAAGGCTGCCTAGTCGTGTGGTATGCGCTCTGGACTGTTGTCTCGGTGATTCCGGGTTTGGAGCTCTACCAGCCGCCATCATTGTCGCCTTGTGGGAGGTTTGGGTTAAGATGTAATGATCTTTAGTTCTAAAGAAACACCCAAACATGTCAAAGAAATAAATCACAAAATAAAACAATCACAAAGAAATAAAAACAAAACAAAATAAAAGCCAATCTTTCGGGTGTACATTTCCGATGAAATGCTTGCCCTATCGCTGCAATTCTTGGTCTGTGTAACGCAAAACATTTCTGAAAGATGTTAAGGATTTACTTAAGAGTTTGGTGCGTAAATGTTTCATAGATATGTGGGAAAATGAATTGCGACGTTACGGAATTAAAAATAAAGGAAATAGAATAGTGACGGAAATCAAGACACTTCCGCTGTGATGACTTAACAGTATGACGTGTTGAAGTTGGGTTTAAATGGGTATTTCCTTAGTGACGCGACAGTACAAAAGTTAGGACGGAAATAGGTCAGAAACGAAAAACGGTCAAGAGACGAAGAGACGGCTTGTAGTGAATCTTGACGACTTCGACTGTGCCTTTCTTTATTTATTGAAGTGTTGCGTTTATTAAAAAAAAAAAGGCCAGATTATCTTATTCTATAATCTTTATTCTGTGGAGGAGAGAGAGAGAGTGAGAGAGGGGGTGAGAGAGAGAGAGAGAGTGAGAGTGAGTGAGAGAGTGAGTGAGAGAGAGAGAGAGAGAGAGAGAGAGAGAGAGAGAGGTAGAGTAACAGAGTGAGTGGCTCGTGAAAATTCATTGCAACAGGTACACTTATTCACCACTAGCCATTTCTGTTGGATGGTCGGTAACTATATAATGGAGGTATTTTTTTATGAAATATATTTTTTAACATGTTTTTTTTTTTCTTCTTTTCTCTCTTATAAGCGGATTTGTGAAGTGAAACAATATATAACTCAATATAATAATGATACTATATCGTGTTGTAACTATATGGGGTACTAGATCACGTGACCTTGTCAGATTTAAACCACACAGTGACACACTCTACACATGACGTCAATCTGTCGCCACTCATAATAACAGTACGTCAAGGCTCGTCAAACAAAATACAGTTTTCTTGATTGGACATCAGAATGTTTCCTTCAGGTCAATATTAGTTCATTAAATAAACATTCCTTCGAAAAGTCTCAATAGTAATTTTCCTATCTCTAGTCAGAGTACTTTGAACAATTTAGAGACCAAATAATGACCAAGTCCGGAAATATTGACCTTTCTTTTGATTGAACTCTTCACAATGAGAGGGAGAAAAAAAGCTTAGGAATCAAATGGTGCCAACACAATCAGTAAGTTCAGACTTTAAATATAATAAGTAACTAAATGGACCTTGTATGTAGCCAGTAGCTTGATGTGTGACCAGTGACTAAATAGACTTTATAACTCTTTTGGGAAAAGTGACATGATGAACTTTATATGTGACCAGTGACTAAATAGACTTTATTTGACAAGTGACTAAGTAGATTGTATATATGACATGACTAAATAGACTTTATATGTGATGCGTTCCTGAATAGACTGTATAGTCAGTCAACTGTGAAAAAATAGACTATATGTCGGATTTTTCAGTATTTTTTCTAGTTTACGAAATCTATACTGGACGGGCGGATGGACGGACGGACAGACCACACAAAACCAATAGCGACTTTTCCCTTTTCAGGGAGTTCTAAAAAATTAGCCCAAGAGCTTAAAATATTATTGAGCCAATGTTTAAAAAATTGTTAGCAGATTTAAAAGAACTTTTATATCTTGTCTGTCTCAACGGTATAACTAAATTGTTTTAGTCTCGAAATGCCAAAACGAAATTATTTGGATTTAAAACAAAAACTTTGAAAAATGTCCAGGAGAGGATGAACATTAGATTCAAACACTGGCATATATATTTTATCTTCATGAAGATTTACGTACTAAATAAAAAGATTTAGACTTGAAACCTTTCATTTCTTTTTTTGTGTGTATTTTACTTTTATGTTTTCGTTGCACTAACTATAAATGTGTGCATGCTGTGTTAATTTTTTAAAACAATATATACTCCTATATCGATAACTAATTGATAGCTGCCTGGTAGTGTGTTATGCGCTCTGGACTGTCGTTTGGTGGTCTCGATGGTCCTCGATGTCGAGCTCTGCCCGCTTCGATTCCTCGTCTTCCTGTGTGAGGTTTGTGCTAATATGTAAGTTATCTTCAAGTCTGAAGGGAAAAAAAACAACATGTACAACATGTGTACAATTGAATTATCTAATTCTCCCTCACTCTCTCTCTCTCTCTCTCTCTGCAAAATGTTCTGAGCCTCACTACTGACTCACCATTTTGTTTCATGAATTACTTCTGTCGAAAACGAGCAAAAATGTCTCCACGGTAAGTGAAATATTTAAGCATCAACAAACTTAAAATTTTCAAAATCTAAAGAATGCTAGCAGCCGACATTAGGTTACCCTAACCTAAACATTGTAATAAAACTACCCAATAAAGTAAAGCAAGATGCGGAGTCCCAGCACTTAATAGCTCTATGCTCACTGTCCGCTGGCTTTTGAAGCATTCACCAGGTGTTGGTTACACACTGACTTCCAGGCGAGACTCACACCTGTTTAGGTTAGCGGCAGGAAGACAGTATAATACTAATTAGCCAGGCAGCTTTGTTAAAGATAAGCTTTGATCAACCAGTGGTTTTGATATAAGATAAGCTTTGATCAAAGAGTTCTTTTGTATTTCTGATATTATTAGAAGTATAATATACTACCTGACTTTGAATTATCGGTTTAAAAAAACTATCTTAAAGTTAAAAAGAAAACTATCTTAAAAATTCTTTACTAAGCTGAAATAGCGAGAGTTATACACATACCTACAACCTTTTGCTAAGACTCGACATGATCTTATCTTGTCAATCTTATTAAGACGTATGAGATGGCTAAACTTGTCGACATTTCTTGATTGTTTTTTTTTGATAGGAGAGTTTTTTTTTTTTATAAGATAAGATAAGAATGAAAAAAAAAGCATTCTAATGACATGTACAAAAATATAATTAAATTACCATGTTTTCAATACAAAAAAAATAAAAAGAATGAAAAAAAAATAGGAACAGTAAAAAACTTTTTTCAAGATGTTTAGGGAAATGAAATAAAAGAGAGAGAGAGAGAGAGAGAGAGAGAGAGAGAGAGAGAGAGAGAAAGAGAGAGAGAGAGAGAGAGGGAGCTACAGAGAGAATGATGAAAGAGAAAGTAAGAGAAGGATAGAGATTGAAAAAAAAAAAGAAAGAGGGATATGAGATTATAAGTAGAAGAGAACGAGAGAGAAAAGAGATAAAAAAACAGAGAAAAACAGAGAGAAAGAGAGAGAAAGAGAGGAAAAGAGAGAGAGAAAGCTTAAAGTGTCAACATCAAGGCTGATAATCCCGTATTTAACACCACAACCTCAGCAGACGATACAGCACAAGAAGACGACTTACTTCCCTGGTAAACCAAAAACAAACCAAATATATAGATTGTTATGTATAAATCACAGAACTATATATTCATGGAAACGTATCAAATAAAGCCATTTCCCTTAAGTTTCCATAAAGATAACAAAAACATAACATTAGATCGAAATAATTCACGTCTATTGATTTGGTCATCTTATGTACATTGTTATGACATGATTAGGAATTAGTTATTTGTTTCGGGAATAAGGGTAAAGTTTTACTTAGCGACAAATGACGTGACAGATCTTTAAAAAACAAGAACGCTCTTGGTGACGCTAGAAAGAGGATGCTTTGTGTAGAGCAGTGGAATATAGATACGGATTAACGGACATAGCTGACATAGGACGATTCCCTTCTTAATTATTAAATGGATTTGTAAACAGCATCAGCGTCGACTACATATTTTGTTTGTTTCGGCTTTTCGCCGGTGTTACTGAAGTAGTTTTGAGTTCGGTAGTACCTCCAGTCAAACGTAGATCTACACTAGATCTATCTACAAGCATCAACACCGCGTGGAAGCCTGAACAACGTGGCGACCCCCGACTCGGAGCTTACTGGCAGCAACATCAAGAAGAATAGAAGCCCTCTGTTAGGAGGAGGCAGAAGTTAACGTCATCGGCCTAGTCTGCAGCTAGACCCTGATTATACAGCCACGTCGGCGAGGAAAGCCAGTGAGATCCTGGACTCGTAGAACTAGGAGGTAACGAAATATAGATCTAGATCTACAGTTGTGATTTGTAAATGCCCATACTTGTGGCATCGTATTGAAGCTTCTAGCGAGAAGGCTACAGTTTTGTGGAGGGAAGAAAACCGTCCTGTCGATTCCGTACTGAAGAGATATCGCCTGCCCGGCATAGTGAGAACGAACGTGAAGGTCACCTTCTGAAAGGCCAAGATCGACCGTTGGGGTCACGCCAAAGAACTTTTGACGTAGGAGACATCGTACTGCCTACGGCACTTAAGTACAGTAGTGCTAATTTGATCTACAGCTCGGCTGAATTCTGTGCTACACGTTAGATAGCCAGATAACCGGTAGTTTAGCACTGGACTTTGACTTTGTCGCTGTGTTAATAGTTGGACCGTTACAGGTTCACTTTGGACAGACGACCACCTGGAACCACCGTACCTGCGTCGGAACCAGCAACCGGAACCAGACTCTACGCCATCGACGAACCGGAGCCAGACGACAGATCACTGTGAACCAGAACCAGACGCCGTACCACCGAAGAACCGGAGCCGTTGCAGACCAGTACCGAAGGACCTCGGAGAGCCGAAACGTTCGTTGTTCTTGTCTCACCGCTAGGGAAGACATCGCCGTGAGCCTTGCCGCCGGGACAGACATTAGCGTAGGAAGAGTGGACCCGAGACTGACTGTGGAGTTATCGCCGCTTCTTAGACAGATAAGTCAAGTGTTATTTAACTACTTTCTCCTTAGAATAACTAGAGTCTGTAGGGAAGTGACCACTCGCTAGATTATCACTACCAGGTTAAATCGTGGTGGATTGGGGATATCCTTAAAATTAGGTGTAATCTAGCAAGAGGTCCATATATATGTTTAGCTGTTAATGCGTCCTGTATGTGAGTGTGAATCATTTAGTTAAGCATTTTTTGTTAGTAACGTCATGTATTAATTGTTTGCAATACTCCCGTCTTAAGTCTTACTGTCAGACGAAAGTCTCATTCATTGGAACTAGATCTATAGTTTGGTGTTTATCGTATTTAAGTTTATTTTCATAGTTTATTTGTATGAGTTGTAAGTTATATACACTCCTGGCTGTGAAAGCAGGTAAGAAGTAACTAAGATCTAGCGTAATCTAGACTAGATCTGGGGAACAATCGAGGTGAAGCCTGATTGCCCATTTGTAATTTTTGGTATTTGTAAATAGACAGGTTGGTCTATTTACCGGCCACTCGTGTTGAGTAACACGTTGTCGGTTGAGGGTGCGTGTGTCGCACAGCGTATTCAGTCGGGTCAAAGGGTAGCCTACACACTTGTACCAAGGATACTAAGTGTATCTTGAGAAAGGGTAGAAGTGGTTATTAGTCTAAGTTGGTAGTTAGACGCCAAGGGTTTTGTTTGTTGGTATAAGAGGTACCATAAAGTAGGATAAAGTAACAAATAAGGAATATGGCAACTACTTCAGGTTACGACCTAGAAGAATTTAGAAAAAAGCTAATTCATGAAGCCAAGACAGAATTAGAACTGCGAGGCAAAGAACTAACTGCCTATGTGCAGCAGATGGTGGCGGCGGAAGCAGAACGCTTGGAGAGAGAGAAAGCTAGAGGCAGAGAAAAGGAAAAAGAAGAAGCAGAACGTTTGGAGAGAGAGAAAAAAGAAGAAGCAGATCGCAGAGAGCGGGAACGAGTCAGAGAAGCTGAAAGAGCCAGAGAAAAAGAAAAAGAAGAGGCAGACCGTGTAGAACGGGAAAAAGTCAGAGAAGCGGAACGCATCGAGAGGGAGAAGAAAGAAGAGGCGGACAGAAAAGTGAGAATTCAAGTTGAGCAGATGAGGATAGAGGCTGGTGTAAGTGTGCCCATTGAAGGGAACAGCAACAATAGCGCCAATATAGATAGCCATGGTAGCGCCGCATGGATGAAAAAGAAAATACAACCTTTTGCGGAAGACAAGGACGACATCGGCGACTATCTGAAACGCTTTGAAATTAAACTAGCAAAGTTTAATGTCCAAGAGAGGGAGTGGTCCGAAATCTTGTTGGACTTCGTGCATGGTAAAGCCCTCACGATTTGCCAGAACCACGATCACTCGATGCAAAACAGCTATCAGGTGCTAAAGAAGGAACTGCTAAACGCATACGGGCACAACGCGGCAACATTCCGAAAGAAGTATTACGAAAACACTCCATCCAGCCAAGTTGATCCGCAAACAACTATCAACTCAGAGAAGGACTTCTTCACTAAATGGCTCGGATTCGAGAATGTGGAGAACACCTACGAGGGGTTGAGGAACTTTATTCTGGTTGATAACTTTCTCAACAAATGCGATCTCCAGCTGCAGTCGTTTGTCAAAGAAAGGAACCCAAAGATGTTGGACGAAGTGACAGAAATTATTAGAACATATAAAAAGGCGTATCCCAGCAACCCACTTTCAAATAAAGACAGGAAAAATATTGACATGGTGGGATACACACAGGAGAACAAGGATAGGGGTAGAAGCAGAGGGAGAGAGCCACAAACCGTCAGAGGGAATATTACTAACGGAATGGCTAAAGGAGTGACATGTTATACGTGTGGAAGGAAAGGGCACATTGCGGTGAACTGCATGAGGTCACAGAGCAGGGCCAGTGGTAGGAACAATTATAGCAATCGGAGGGGTTACAATAACTACAGTAATAATAGAAATAAGGAAAATAGAAGCAAAAGCAGAGAGCAGCAACCCAGAGGTGTGGACAGAGTGTACTTTGTGAAGGGGAACAGTGATAGTTTCACATTTTACCCAGGGTTTATAAATAAGCGGCCGGTACGGGCGGTCCGCGATAGTGGCTGTAACACGATCGTTATCAGGAGTAACTTGATTGAACCACAAGATTATAGAGGTTACCAGAGGAAGGTAGAGTTTGCGGACGGAAGCATCAAGGAATTTGAGGCATTTAGTGTCTTCATTGAGACGCCATTCTACACAGGATACTGCGAGGGAGTCGCAATGCCCGAGATGAGACAAGACATGTTAATTGGCAATATACCAGGAGTGAAGGAGTGCACTGCAGAGGAGCTAGCAGCATGGCAAAACAAATAATAAACAGATAAATGTGATCCGGGACACAGCTAGCAGTACACTCGCGATCAGAAGGGGATTAGTTAAGTCCAATGATTATTTAGGCTATACCAAATCAGTCAGATTGGCAGACGGCGCAGTTAAGAGGTTCGAAGCGTGCAAAGTGTTCCTTCGATCTCCATTGTACACAGGGTATTGTGAAGGGGTAGCCATGCCGAGGTTATCTAGAGATGTTTTACTTGGAAATGTAGCAGGTGTCAGGGCCGCTACTGACAAACAGGTTAGAAGTTGGACAAACAGGTATGGCAACTTGAGGCGAAACAAACTTAGAAAGGACAGAATTTGTTTTAACTGCCATAAACATGGGCACATCGCTAAAGACTGTTGGAGTAGGGCAGAACAGTCTGAACAGAAGATTGCGAGTTCGGATAGGAGGCACAGGTCTGTATCCGACATTGATGATAGAAGCGATGACTGTGGTAGCGGTAAGCGCACGTCATACAGAGGAAGAAGGACACACGCGGGCTATAGTGGTGTAAGAAGAGATGTTAACTCCAGTTGGAGAGAACAAATGCATGGGTCGTGTAGATGGCCTGTGAAACATAACACTATACAACCGTAGTGTAAATAAGTTGGATTTTATTTTATTGTTTATTCTTAATTAATTGAGTTGGATAGTAGTCACATGGGTATTATGTTGTTGTAGTATTAGTTAGTATTAGATTGACTCATGTTAGTTATTTATTATGTATGAATATTAATATGTATGAATTGTATGTATGGACGTATGAATAGATAGGGCATTTATAAGGCGACGAGGTATTGATACCAAGGGAAAGTAAGTTTTATAAGTTATTTCTTGTTGTGGATCATGATCATACATCAGTAAAGAGTTAGGTCGCGATGGGACAAGTAAGTGGAGAGAGGAAATAAAATACACTTGTAGATGCCCGAACGAACGTTAGGTGTATAGTGGGAGAACGATTATTGATAAATGTTAATTTGTCATATTAGGTAAAATGTCTGTCCTGACGTGTGAGGGAAAGTGGTGGAACCTCTGGAATGTGATGTGATAAAGTATGGATATACGAACTATGTCGGCGATCACCTATGGCACATCACATTGGACAGTAGCACTTGGTGACAGTTGAGGGAAATATGTGTTCAGATCAACTTGAGTTTGGGACAATGATGAAGAAGTTGAAACCGAAATCAAGACTCAAGTTGTGTTGTCTTTTATGTTTCCCTACATTTTGGCCCTTGCACAATGTAAGACTAAGACAGTAGATAAAAAATTGACTGGCAATTTTTTTTAGCGGGAGGGGGAGGAGTTGTTATGACATGATTAGGAATTAGTTATTTGTTTCGGGAATAAGGGTAAAGTTTTACTTAGCGACAAATGACGTGACAGATCTTTAAAAAACAAGAACGCTCTTGGTGACGCTAGAAAGAGGATGCTTTGTGTAGAGCAGTGGAATATAGATACGGATTAACGGACATAGCTGACATAGGACGATTCCCTTCTTAATTATTAAATGGATTTGTAAACAGCATCAGCGTCGACTACATATTTTGTTTGTTTCGGCTTTTCGCCGGTGTTACTGAAGTAGTTTTGAGTTCGGTAGTACCTCCAGTCAAACGTAGATCTACACTAGATCTATCTACAAGCATCAACACCGCGTGGAAGCCTGAACAACATTTAAATAGATTTATTTTGTTTTTATGTATCTAAAAATTGCAAAATAATAATTATGAGACGAGAGTTTTCTTATTTTCGATGTTTAATTACTAGATCTAGATCTAAACATTACATTGTATGTTACATAGGTTAGGGTTAAAAAACAAAACAAATTTGACTTCTTATAATTACTTTACAAAACAACGCCTTGTTTCAGCTTTTAAAAAAGTTTTTTTACGACATTTTTTTGTAGTGTCCAGTCTAGATGTAATGTTTATAGGTCTGTGTTTAGGACATTATAATCATTTATTTCTGAACGTACTTTTTCAACAATTCTAAGACAGCATTCCTTACTAGATCTAACGTTCATGCATTTAGATCTTAAAAGTGTAAGCATGAGTTATATATCTGGACTTTGTGTCAGTGATTGGGATACAAACTCATGTGGCTGAAATGTTTTAAATTTTAACATACAGCTAAAAAAATACGCTCTTCGACCCCTCTAAAAAAACAAAAACAAAAAAACCAACAACAAAAAAAACAACAACAACAAGAAGAAAACACTTTTACCATTGGACAATTTCTTTTCAATAGCCCCTCCTGTTCACCCAGCTGTCCAACTTTGACAGTTAATTTAGTTCTGGTCTCTGTCTTGACCAAGACAACAAGTGCTATTTATACAAATCTGTTTAGACTCGCTGCTACTGGGACTTCTTGTCCAGTTCGAGGGCAACTATTGCTGTCCTAGATTTAGGACGTGAGGTCAGAGGTCAGACACAGTTAAACGTTTGGAACGAGTGCCAGAACGAAGAACGATTTTTTAAATGTCACACAATAGACCAATAAGCAAATGAGAGAAAAAACAAGATTACAAGAGAGTTAATGTTTTTACACAAACTCAGAGGCGGCCGCATGTAGTTTTAGTTTTATTACAATGCTTTTATCAACTCATACTGTCTGTCTCTAAAAAGTTTATAAACGTTATTTCTCCCACACCCAATCTCGGATCAAGCTGAAATTTCGCACAATTATTTCTTTTAGCTGACAACACAAGAATCAATTTAAAAAAAAATTAGTTAATTAAATAATGGTAGTTAATTATTTTTTTTTTGGTATTTTGTACAAGGGAAAGAAATCCTACTTGACAGATGTGGTGGAATAAGTTGAATTAGTACCCTTGTGGAATCTTGAGCCTTGAGTGAACATTTTATTTTATGCATTTAAAACACGATCATGTCGACATTCACCAAGATACTCCCTTCTTCCCTACCCCCTTTCCCAACTGGTCCAGACCACGTGATAGGATCATGGCGCAGTGAGAAAGCTAAAAGCTAAACAAAAATAACTGGTAAAAATATTTCTAATCGCGCAGATTTAACATGACTGCTCAAAACTAATTGATACAATTACACTTAATTTAAGCTTTGTTTTTTTAAGGTATTTTTTATGTTTTTCTTGTGTTTTTTGTGTGTGTTGTTTATGTCAACCAAACGTTCGCTGGGTTGATCTCAACACTATGTTTAAATCCAAATGCATTTACCAAACTCTGAAACACAAGCAGCTGCTGGAAGCAGACGAGAGTTTATCTCTCGAATCTGTAACGCCAGGCCGATGATTAATTGTGCCCCATTCTGTAACACTGCTTCTTTCGACCTTGACATTGATCCAGAAATAGAGACCATTTTAAATCTCCTATTTTGCATTTTAGTTTATCGCCTGCGCTCGTTCTGCCATTTATATTCCCTGATCTCTCTCCCTTCAATCTCTGGTTCTCTCACTCTCTCTATCTCTGTTTCTCTCACTCTATTTCTATCAATTACTCTTCAATAAAAAGGAAAAAAGGAACTGAATAGTCAGTAAAGGCTCCGGAGGTCACGTGGACTATTGTATCATCTCCTCATTGGCCAGTGTTAGTACTCTGATCCGATCACATGACAGGAAGACATCCCATCTGGACGACCCAGCCGCGGCCAGGAAGACAACAGGTTATCAGATTTTCGCACGCCCGAAGTGAAGGGGTGACATGATATCGCCCGGATACTGTTGCGACATTGGGTGCCGCGCCCCACACATGTCACCCGGCACGTTTTTGCGTTGGCGCCACCGCTAGGAAATTTAAAAATAAAAAGGTGGAGGGGAGGGGTAGGAGAGTGGTGGATCTGCTGTTTGCTTTTCTGGATGACAACCTTCGAATGACATATTCTGACAATGTGGCTATTTTATTGCTGTCATAAATGTCACTCTTCTGTCTGAAGACCTCTGCGTTGCTTTGCTCCAGTGTTTCCCAAATTTTGATCCGAGGAACACTAGTGTTTCACAAGGTCTGAATGTGTGTTTCACAAAGGTCTGAATATGTGTTTCACAAAGTCTGAATATCTGTTTCACACAGGTCTGAATATGTGTTTCACAAAGGTCTGAATATGTGTTTCACAAGGTCTGAATATGTGTTTCACAAGGTCTGAATATGTGTTTCACAAGGTCTGAATATGTGTTTCACAAAGTCTGAATATCTGTTTCACAAGAGAGTATGTGTGTTTCACAAGGGTCTGAATGTGTGTTTCACAAGGTCTGAATGTGTGTTTCACAAGGTCTGAATATGTGTTTCACAAGGTCTGAATGTGTGTTTCACAAGGTCTGAATGTGTGTTTCACAAGGTCTGAATGTGTGTTTCACAAGGTCTGAATGTGTGTTTCACAAGGTCTGAATGTGTGTTTCACAAGGTCTGAATGTGTGTTTCACAAGGTCTGAATATGTGTTTCACAAGGTCTGAATATGTGTTTCACAAGGTCTGAATATGTGTTTCACAAGGTCTGAATATGTGTTTCACAAGGTCTGAATATGTGTTTCACAAGGTCAGAATATGTGTTTCACAAGGTCTGAATGTGTGTTTCACGAACTACTGGAGTAAAAAAAAACTGATAGATCTACACTTCATTTCGTACAGGTGCTCTCCCTTTTTTCCCTAACGCCATTAGAGCATAGAATGGGTTGCCTGAATCAGCGATGAAAACCAACGACTAGGCAGAGTTAAAGTCCCTGATTAACATGCATGACTATATTGACACATAAAATGCGTATGACTTAATTGTCTTCTTGTTTGAAGTAACGTCTGTAATATATAAGATAAGATACATTAATTGCTAAATAAATGCAAGAAAGAAAAATTGATCTTATTAGAGCCCTGCTTAGTAAAGGAAAAAAAAACCCCAGCTCTAACAACATCAACATGAACATGAAGTTCATAGAATATGAGAATTGGGCTCATTTTCGATCACATATATGCGTCGTTCGGCGCATTGGGCCCCAAGTTGTCTCCATAAAGATCTGTCATTGGCAATGTCTGAAGCCTCCTCCCACCTGGTATCCACTGTTCTGAGGTCCTCCATGAAGGTGTGTCGCCAAGTAATACAAGCACGTCCCTGTTTGCGCTTTCCTCGTATTGGCTTCCATGTTATCGCAACTTTTGGTGTGCGTAATTCATTTTGACGTATAACATGTCCCGCAAACCTCACGCGACGCTCAGTCACAACCTCACCAAGTGTTCGACTCCCAGTTCATATATATATATATATGAACTTAGAACTGGTCTAGATTCTGACTCTAATTTCAAACAAATATATAAAGATTAAGCTTTTAATGAATTCTGATCGAGTTTGTTTAAAGAGTTTTACAAGTGTTGAAAAAAACAACTATCATAATTTTACCTCATTTTCCTACATCATATTTGTGCGATGCAAGATTTACAATTCCTCTTATCAGCTTGCAAATTTATGGGTGGAACCTGGTTAGACAGGGATCTAGAAAACAGCTCTAACGATTTTTCCTCAGAAATTTGACAGTTTATGTGTATCTTTGAAACAACTTAGCTAATTGGCCGGAAACGGAAAAATCTAATTTAAACGTTAGGATTATACGTGTTCGTTGTCTAGCCAAAGTGACATTTCTTTCCTTTTTTTATTTTGAAAAATTATAAAGGTCAAACTAGAGTTTTCTCAGTGTGACAACGAGCTAGAAATTCTTTTCTCAGCGATATACATCAACTGTTAAATTTCTAGGAAAATCGTTAGAGCCGTTTTCAAGATCCGAGTTCACCCAGGTTCCTCCCAAGTTTCTACGAAGTTACGATTTGAAAGTAAAGTTACCCCTAAAAATTCTAAATCTCAGTCTTCACCGGAAGTTTATTTCCCCATTTAGCTGCAACATGAGAAACCGTAAGCGATTAAAGAAAAACTTTCCATCAATTAGTGTTGGACAAATCAACGGCCATTAACTTGCCTGCTGGAAATAATTAAGACATATGCATATCATATGGAAAAACAAAATCAGGGGAGATAAGCAAAATAGTGACTTGATTATAGATCTGTCTGATTTTCTTCTTTCTTCTATCTTCAAAACAGAACAAATTCTAAACATTAATAATAACAATAATAAACTGTATTAAACAAAGGAATATTTGTTGAGTAATTGTTCGCTATACATAATTCAAAGTTATTCAAATTAATATAAATCTTAACTATGTAACTACATGATACGTAACTCATTAATCAAGCAATTAAACCTTTCAATGTGTGATATACCATTACCAGCCATTCCATCATTCATACAAACCACAATAGGTACTGAACAGTTTCTGCAATTGGACTATGACTATTTCGGTTTATAATATTATAATTTCAACATCTGTTTACTGGAAGCTGCTAAAACTCACGATCCACTAAGCCACTAATTATCTACCAGGATCCACTTATTGCTCCAATTCACTTCAGTTCTAACTGAACTATCAACATTTGAGACTAAAAAAAAATATTCGTAGCTCTCCAGTTTCTTAAGATTCCAAGCTAACACCTGCTCCTAGGGGAAATATTTACGGGTTACCAATTAAAATGACTTCCAAAAGATATAAACATCTAGAATATTCTTCTTCTCTATATCTGGGTTGACTTAATGAGGCGTAAAAATTAAACGCAGTCAGTGTGAAAGGAAAGTTTTCTTTTCCTTAGGATTTAATGAACATTAGTTATTTATTATTCAACGTACAACAAAATAGATGACCTACCAATATGACCTACCTATATGACCTACCTCTATGTAATGAATAATAAATTATTGTTGTATTCTTAGAAAGAGATAGGTGCATTGAAATTGGGGCCTTTGTCTTTGTTTATCTTTGAAAGAAGCTTCGGGCTCCAATAAGTGTTGACCCTAAAGCTGCAATTATTTGTGAGGACAATTACGAGTGGAGTTGGGGGCATGCTCTGGGAGGGGCACGTAATGCTGTGACCCCGTTTAGCGATGCGGAGGCCAGATAGCCAGTCGTACTAACAAGAAAGATTTTTTTTTTCGGAGATCTGGATGGTCTAGGTAGATGTTAGACTGATAATGGTCGCTGCTTGGCCAGTTCAGGGTCCGTGGTTCGAGTCTTCGTCAGGGCTTACCTCTGATTCGCCATAATCTCTTCACCTTCTTCACTTAACAGCCTTGATACATAAGTATTTCTTTTATTTTATGATACATGTCATGTTTATTCATAATTGGTATGACCTACAGGTCAATTAAAAAACAACAACTACCAACATTAAGTCAATGAATTTAAACAAGTATGAACTATTGGATAGACTTTCCAAAAATGATTCTACTGTTTAGCAGACGTCAATCTCTACCCCAGAAGCTCACGTTACATTCCGAAATGGACTCCCCCCCCCCTTCTCTACCTTTCCACTTGGGCTAATTCTGTCTGGGCGTTGATTGATTGGAAAAAAAAAGCCTGGAGTTGTCGAGTGAATTTCTGAGTCAGTTTTAAAGTCAACTCAGAACACAAGAAAGGGGAACAATTCACTCGAGAGTCAGTTCATTTTTTTTTTAGTGTAATGGTTTCACGTGTGCGTGTGGCTATGTTTTTTTTTTGTTTTTGGTACCAAGGGTAGATCCACGGACCAAGGCGACTAATGCACGGTATTGATTTCGTGTCATCGGGCTGAGACGGACCGGACAGTCGGCTAAATCCAGAGTTAACGCTTTCATTCATTTGGACTAGTGGAGACATCCCCCGATCAGCTCTTTCGCCATTTTATAGACTGGTCACACTATTTTATGTCGCCTTGAAAGCTCTGATAGTAGCGCAAGTGGGGTGGGGAGGGAGAACTGGCGGCCAGAGGGAGGGTGAGGAGGACATTGCCTCTTGGAGGATAGAGGGATAATTTATTAGCATCACTTGATGAAGCCCATCAATTCAGAAAAAGGTTTAATGGAATCATGTTGTGGTTAAACACGTATGGTGTTTCGATACTCTATTGGAGAATACCACGACAACTATAGAAGGTCAAGGACGTTGAATAGACTTGAACTTCAAACTTGCCAACTAAGGTTACAAAAAGGTTACAAAAAAGAAGAGCTTAAAAAATTGATTCTGCGGTCATAAACGTATGGTATCCGGAAGTAGAGACATTAAAGCGATTTGATGCCATGATTGCCTGCTAACTACTGACAAAGAACGCAAAACCAGACCTCTATGGCCATATTACAAAGTCCTCAGGGACCCTAAAGATGCTCGTTCAGGAAACAATGCCAGGCAAAAGAAGAAGAGGCATGCAGAGAAATCGATGGAAAGACAATATAAAAGATTGGACGGGCATGCCATTGAAAGAGAATCTGTCCAAGGAAAAAGACAGAGAGGAATGGAGAAAGACGGTCGACAAATCTTGGGTGGTGCCCCAACGGTCCGAACAGACTAAAGGATAGGTGAAGGTAGCGTTAAAAAGTGCACAGTTGTATAGTCATGTCACTTTAAAAAAAAAACGTTGCTTAATACACTTCTTTTATTTTGTACACCGGATACACCAAAAAAAGCTTGCTGTTTTTAGGTTTTCCACCATGTCTGAAAATCTTCACTAAGGCATTGCTACATACTTTCACAAAAAGCCACACATTACCACATAATGCACATGACCACACATTGTCAAACATGACCACACATCGTCACATTTCCAAATATGACCATACATAATATACCAGGATCGGCCCTAACAATAGTGGGGCCCTACGCGAAACGGATTGCGCTGGGCCCGGTCTGGGTAGGGATAAGGATAATAAGTGAAAATTAAGATTTAGTATTAGAAAATAAATTCATCTTTACAATTTATTCATTCTTTAATCTTTACTAAGTTCAAAATCTCGATCAAATTTACTTTACTTTATTACTTTATTATATCATCAAAGTTCAAAGATCAAGCTCAATAGCAAGAATTGCCAAATTGTTCAATCTTCGTGACTTGTAACTTTAAGTAATTCTTGATTAGTTTGAGACGCGAGAAGCTTCATTCACCAGATGCCAGAGTTACGGGTATTGTTAAAAATATTCTGAGTGCAACAATTCAGTTTGGGAAAGCAGGCTATCTTTCATTACTGGACACATAAGCTAAAATTGGCGGTATTCGGTAGAATCAGCCTTAAAGATGACAATTTTGTCTATTTTTCAGGAGATTTTATTAATTTCATTTATAATGGTTTAATTTAATATCAAAGTGCGGGGCTCACTGCGGCCGCATAGGTTGCAGTGGCCTAAGGCCGGCCTTAGTAGATACGAACGTTTTGTACAGAACTATAATTTTGTGTTGGTTCAAAACATCATCGGTTGTCAAGAAGAGCTCCTAACCCATTAATGCCATACTTACGATCCGTGGGTCACATGACCTCCTCGTCACGTTCTGCTATGTAGCCTTCGAAATTTACCCACAGTTCAAGAAATCTGTGCGATAAACTAAAGAAAAAAAATGTTGACCCCACCCTCGACACGCGTCTCGGAAATATATCACTGCTGTAACTCAGACGAATCACTTACTCGTAAAAAAATCTTTGTATTTGGTCTGAGTAAACTAAAAGGCAGTGTTTCAAGTTAGAGTTTCCCTTTTCAGATCTTGCGATCTATGGAGCAGACGATATAAAGATCATCTGTTTCTGTGGCCAACGGTTAGCGAGGGTGTCATGGCCAGCAAAACGATCAACCGCCTTTACTTTTCCCCAACTAATGTTAGGTAACCATTAGAGCTGGGTGGACTCACAGGCGCCCTAAAGATCCCGAAATTAAAAATGCTAGTCTTCTACAGGATTCGAACTCGCGACTCCCGATTCGGAAGCCAATGGCTTTACCACCGCGCCTCCAATCGTTTTAAAGATGAAAAAAAAATTCCAGCAGCAGAAATGTCAGAGTTTATTCAATTGTTGCTTGCATATACAAATACGGCCAGGCATTCTATTACACATTCCAAAGAGATGAGTTATCGTTTGCTGAGTATTGTTAATGGCACTCTGTTAAGGTCATGTTTTGTCATCACGTTTGGATATGACATTTGTGAATTTTTTCTTTTCTCTGTCCAAACAGTTTGAGGTTATTTGTAAAAGTCAATGTGCTCTATGTGTTGACGTAAAGGGATTAAGTTTTGCTTCATGTGTACGAGAGATGTTTAATGGTATTTGCAGTTCAAAATGTATGTCTTTAAATATATGACTTTAAATATTAAATTTTATATTTATGATTTTAAATATGATTGAACATGCATGACCTAAGATGTATAATTTTAAATATATAATTTTATTTATTGTCACGATTTGATTTAACTTTGAGTATATAACTTTAAATGTACCATTCTAACCGTTTGAATGATATCTTATCTTATCTTATATAATACAGACGTTACTTCAAAAAAGAAGATGATTACGTCCTACGCGTCATGCATTTAGTCATGCATATTAACCAATGACTTAAATTCTGCCAAGTCACTGGTTTTCTTGGCTAGCTCAGGCAACCCATTCCATGCTCTAATAGCACTAGGGAAGAAGGAGTATTTGTACTAATTTGTCCTAGCATATGGGATGAGGAATGTGCCTTTATCTTTGTGTCTTTCAGAGTATTTTATTAAATTTTGTTTTTGTATTTGAAGATTATGGTTCAGTGTTTTATGTATAATTGCTACTTTACTTTTGAGTCTTCTGTCCTGAAGGCTTTCTAAATTTAGTGATTTTACTATAGGTGTTACTCTAGTCAAATGTGAATATTCATTTGTTATGAATCTCACTGCTCTATTTTGTGTCTGTTCCAGTTTCTTAATGTTTTCTTGAGTTGAGGGGTCCCAAATGGAGGATGCATATTCTATTATTGGCCTAACCAAGTTTAAATAACATTTTAGTTTTATGTTCTTATTTGATTTATAGAAATTTCTTTTAATAAATCCTAATGCTTTGTTTGATTTTTTTTATAGTTTCATCAATATGTGGATTCCATGACAGTTTTTCATTTATTATAACACCTAGGTATTTTGCGTTTTTAGTCTGTGTTACTGGTTTGCCATGAATAAGATAAGTGGAATTAATTTGTTTTAGTTTTTTTGTTACTCTTAACAACTGACATTTTTCTGGGTGGAAAGACATGCTCCAATTTGATTCCCATTTCTGTAATTCATCTAATTCTCTTTGTAAAATATCTGTGTCTTGTGTTGTTTTTATTGTTCTATATATTATGCAATCGTCTGCAAATAATCTGACTTTTGTTACTGAAGTAATGCAATTCGGTAAATCATTTATGTAAATTAGAAAAAGTAGTGGACCCAAGACTGTTCCTTGAGGTACACCTGAGTTTACTGTTATCGGTGTTGATTTAGAGCCATTTATTATTACAGTTTGTTCTCTCCCTATCAGAAAATCTTTAATCCACTGATGCAGTGGACCATTAATGCCAAAATATTTTAATTTTTTAAGCTAACTATGGTGGTGAACTTTGTCAAAAGCCTTAGAAAAATCTAGTAAGATAGCATCTATTTGTTCACTATTATCTAAACCTTTTGAAAAATCATCAATTAGTCCTATTAGTTGTGTTTCACATGATCTATATTTCCTAAAGCCATGTTGGTATGGTGTGAGGGCATTTTGTTTGTCTAAGTGGTTTATGATGTTGCTACATATTATGTGTTCTAGGATTTTACATGTGATGCTGGTAAGTGATACTGGTCTGTAGTTTCCTGGGTCAGATTTTTCTCCTTTTTTTAAATAGGGGGGTGAAATTAGCTTCTTTCCAGTCCTTTGGTACTCTGCCCTGGTTAAGTGAAGCCCGAAAGAGTATTTGGAACACTGGGGCTCGCTCATTGCTTAGTTCTTTGAGTAATCTAGCTGGAATACCATCAGGTCCAGACGCTTTATTTGGTTTGGTGTTGGCTAATAGTTTTTGAATTCCATTTTCTTGTACTACTATATCTTCTATGTTGTCTACTTGGTTCAAATTCAGTAATATGTCTTTGTCTCCTGGGGCTGAGAATGCTGATGCAAAGTATTTGTTTAGGATGTTTGCTTTAGTTTCATTATCATTATGTATTATGTTATGTTCATCTTTTAATGGCGCTATGCCTGTTGTTTCCATTTTCTTAGACTTAATGTATGACCATAGGTTTTTGTTGTTATCTTTAGATATTACACTGTTTATGTATTCACTCTGCAGCTGTCTGCTTACTTTTTGGGTTAGGTGTTTAATTTTTAGATACTTTTTGTAAACTCTTTCTGCCTTGGTTTCTTTAAATTTTCTATATAGGTTTTCCTTCTGTTTACAAAGCTTCTTTAGTCTATTATTAAACCAGCATTTATTTATTTTGTTTGATGTGTTGGTATATGATTTTCTATAATGCTTTTAAGATGGTTTTTAATGAAATTCCAGAGGTCATCGACTGGTTGGTTAATGTCTTTTTCTAATAAGAATGTTTGTTGAAAGTTTAATGCAGCTTGGTGTAGTTTTGTTAGGTTACATTTATTCCAGAGTAAGATTTTTCTTTTGGGTTTTGCTTTTATCTGACTGTGTATTTTTATGATCTCATGGTCTGATAGACCAGGGATAATATCATAATCAACTACTTATCCAGGTCTGTTGGTTAAAAAGAGATCTAATGTGTTGTTTAATCTAGTTGCCTTTTTAATGATTTGATCTAAACTTAGGTTGTGTAAAGTTTCTATGAAAAGCTCATTTATGTCCTTAAGGTTTTGGTGTTTATCTATGGTTAGTGTTTTCCAATTTATATCAGGTAGGTTGAAATCACCCATAATCCAAAATACTGCATTTTTATTTGTCTCTTTAAGTGTAGTAATCTGATTACATAGTTCCTGCATGTATTCTAAACTAGAATTTGGTGGTCTGTAAACGCTGCCTATTATTAGGGATGTTGAGGTGGTATTAATTTTACAAAATGTTGATTCTATATCTTTTGAGTTAGGTAAGGTAATTTCTTCAGCTATAAGAGTGTTTTTTATTGCTAGAAGAACTCCTCCATGATTATCAGCCCTATCTTTTTTAAAAATTTCATAATTACTATTGAAAATTTCTGCATTATATATTTCAGGATGTAGCCAAGTTTCTGTTCCTGCATTTATGTCTGGTTTCTCACATTCTAATAAAATTTCTAAGTCTGCTTAGTTCTTTGAGTAATCTAGCTGGAATACCATCAGGTCCAGACCTGTTATGTTATTAACTATTTTATTACATAATGTGCAGAATGTAAAACTATATATGGGTCATGTGCATGAATAACCCAGATGCTCGTAAGTAATCATAAAACTGTGCAGCTGTAGTGAGAACTTGATTTTCGTCTGTAAGTAAATAAACAGCTTATTTTTGTGTAGGGCCTATTAAATCTTTACAAATTTGTTGGATATAGTGTGGACTGCACGTCTTATACATGTGTAGGTCCTAACTGTCCCAAAGTATATTTACGCTGTATGGTACTAAACAGTGTTCTTCACATCAGCTGTCGGTCCAAAGCCCTAAGCTGTGCTTGGAAGTTGTTTTTTTTTCAATGAAAAACATTATTTTTGACGGAATTTGAAATCCAGAAGACACTTCTTTTGAAATATTTTTTTTAAAATGTGTTAAATTTCTTGGTACCTACCAGTGACTCTGTTTCCTTCGCGGTAGATGTGAATTGAATACATATCTTTTTCTTTTTTGCTTTCTTTTTCACCAAGTATTTACAATGAAGTAGCAAAACACTTTCAGCGCCATCACGAGTTTACGTCAATAGGAAATTTAGTTTTTTGTTTGTGCTTGGCTGAAGACTATAAATAAACCCAGCTAAATGACTGGTGCATCTACGTCACATGACACTTTGCGGTGTCAGAGATAATGTATATAAAATAAGTTAACACTGAATACTATTTTTTAAAAGTGTGGCAATGCTGTCATAATGCTTTAAAAATTGCTTTTTGTTTGTAAGTGAGTGTGAGTTACTATGTATATTGTGAATTCTGTTTATATTAAGTCCTGCAAGCTTGATATTCTACTACCAGGATACAAAGCAATGGTTTTGTTGAGAAAAAATATGATTATTGAAATATGGTAATATATAGTAATGCTACAGATGTTTTTTTTGTTTTTTTTAATTTAAACAAAATTGAAACAACATGTTAGATTTTTTAAATGCCGTTCCAGCCTCCTATACTTTCAAGGACCTTAGCATCACATCTACCGCGAAGGAAACAGAGTCACTGGTAGGTACCAAGAAATTTAACAAATTAAAAAAAAAAATATTTCAAAAGAAGTATGTCCAGAAAATTAAAAGTGTGTCTTCTGGATTTCAAATTCTGTCTGAAGCTAATTGAGTCGCCACAGCATCAAGTGTTTAGATACTGTAGTCTCTTTTACCCGCGTGATTATACAGTCTAATTAACATGTAACTTAAAAAAAAAAAAAGAAATTCCCTCCTTTAAGAATTTAATGGAATTTCGCAAGAGCGATTATTTTACTTTTAATAAATAATAAATGTTACATTTAAAGAAAAAGGAAAATTTTTACCCGTCCTAATTTTCCGTTCCCATGGAGGGAGGGTTAGATATCTTTAGCTTCGGTCATTCAACTGAAACATATGACGAGTCTAGTTAGAGGAGTTGGTGGAGTTGTTCTTAGTTTCTTTTGCAAGAGATCTTTGCTGATCTTTAAAGTGATCTTGCAGAAGATGTTTAAAACTAAAAGTAAGTAAAGTTCCCTTTCAGACCTTGTGATTTACAGGGCAGATAATGTGAAGGTCATCTGTTTCTTTGGCCAACGAATAATGAGCAGGGTGTCATGTGGCCAGCACAACGACCAACCGCCTTTGCTTTTCCTCAGGGGCTCCCTAAAAATCCCGAAATTCAAAACCGCAGTCTTCATCGAGATTTGAACACCGGACCCCAGGTTCGAAGCCAAACCACTCAGCCACCGCGGTGATTTTTAAAGTGATCATGCTGGGAATATTTGCTGATCTTTAAAGTGATCATGCAGGAGATCTCTTGTGATTGTGGCTATGGAATCACACCAAGAAATAAATTCAAGACTGAATAAAAAAAAAAAGAAAAGAGATCAACTGACGTTTCAAACAATCAAACGGCTCCTTTAGAACAGAAAAAAAGACATTCCAAGATGTAAAAGTGATAGACTTCTTTGAAATCTTGCTGCGTTTTTACTCCTCCACAAAATTCTTCAGAAATTAGAAACTGAACAAAAACAAAAAAAAAAAAGGTTTTCGTGCTGCTTCGTTCTTTTGTTGTGACATGTTTGTCGTGGAATGCCAAAGTCGCTGACAAGTCCTGCCAGGAGTTTGACATGCAGACTCCTTGCAAGTGTCCAGACCTTGACGTTCGCTTCCGACCAAAATCTCAAAGTCTGGAGTAACATAAAATGTGGACTTCATGGGTTGTAAAAGACACACATTTACATGTTTGAGAAATACATTATTGAGAGTGTTTTACAGTCGTTCATTTGTAAACACAAAGAATGATAATCTTGAGGAAAATTTGTTTTATATTTATATTTTTGTTTGAATATATTGAGAAAAAAAATAACGAGCCGTGGCGTTTGCCCATGGGAGACAATATCCTATTATTTATTGTCTTTGTTATTTCAATGTTTCTATTCTAGCTTTTAAAAATATGAATGTATTAAGTAATGAATGTTAATACCGAAACCTCGTAACCTTGGAAATAGATCAAGATAGTATTTTATGATATTTGATTGGAGCTATAATTACTAGTCATCTTCTCAAATAACTTGCCCAATGGCACTGTTCTTTTTATTCTTCGTTTTACAAAAAGTTATAGGTAAAGTAAAGTATCCATTTCCAACTCTGACACATAAAGGAAAAATGATGTAAAGGTCATCTTTTTCTATGGCCGACAATTAAAGAGGGTGTCATGTGTCCAGCACAAACGGTCAACCGTTTTTACTTTCCTCAGTTAATGTCAGGTACACGTTAGAGCCTGGTTGAACTCAAGGGCGCAATACGGATGATATTGTCAGACATAAGAAAATCAGCAGGTGGTGGCTGTGGTCATGTGACCTATGGTTTTGCACAAGAAAGAGAAGGCTAGACACCTTGCAATACCCGCCAATGTCCTACTTAACGACGATCATAACTATATAAGGCAAGAGACAAATATACATTACATTGTTAAAATTTTTTAAAAAGAAAAATCTAGAAGGTAAAATTTTTTTTTAAGCACAGCAGAATCAGATTTTTAAGCTTTTAAGCTTGTTACACACTGTTTTTATGTTACACACTGTTTTTATGTTACACACAGTTTTTATGTTACACACAGTTTTTATGTTACACACTCTTTCTGTGTTACACACTGTTTTTATGTTAAAAACTGTTTTTATGTTACACACTGTTTTTTTATGTTGCACACTGTTTTTTTATGTTACACACTGTTTTTTTTTTATGTTACACACTGTTTTTTTTGTGTTACACACTGTTTTTATGTTACACACTGCTTTTATGTTACACTGTTTTTTTTAATGTTACACACTGTTTTTATGTTACACACCGTTTTTATGTTACACACCGTTTTTATAACTTAGTTGCAAACAGTGATCTTTCAATATAGAACACTCGACATTGTTCCTATTGGCTATTAAGTTCAAAACCTTTCCCAACCCTCTTCTTGTCATTTCCTTGCATACTTCTTTCGGTACCATTACAAATCCATCTCATGTCTCCATATCAATTTCTAGCGGCCCCCGAAAGGGGAATAGACAATATTAGTTTTGTGTAGTCTGTCTGTCCGTCCGTCCGTCGTCCGTCAGTCCAGTTTAGATTTCGTTAACTAGAAAAGATAGTGAAAATCCGATATCATATTTTAGACCTTTCAAAGTTCTGATGCAACGGCTACTTTTTTCTTTTCTGAAAGTGAAAAATTTAATTATGAAAATCAACTATGCAAGCATTTTTTTTTTCATAAAAATACACCATTTTTATAGTATAGTAACAAACACGGGAGGCTATTTAGTAAGGGAGATAACCAATTACCATATTTTGCTCTATCCTTTACCTTTGATAGAATTTCCTTCTGATATTCTTTCTAAAAATATTGAAACCTGCCTTTTTATTTTCCTGGGTTAACCACTTCGGGGGCCGATTTTGAGTTTGTGTTTCTACACAAACTGTCTTTTGAACCTTGTTTCTTTTTGTCTTTGACTGTATTGTATCACTTGAAATATTTTAGCTAGCTATTACAATCCGAATGTCAACAAAAGAAAGCTGATTACTGAAATAAAACGTAAAAATGAACAAATCAAAAAAAAAAATCTAAACAAAGTAGGCGTGAATATTGAGAGACATTGCTTCAATTATTTTCAACCAATCATCTAATAAATTCTTAATGGATCTAGTAATTAAACAATTATTACATAAAAAATAATATCAAAAGTCAAAACTTATACTGATTGAAATTAAAATTATTTTGAATTTATCATGTAACACATTTTTAGATCTAGACTAACAATAATACATTTGTGCAATTGAAAATGTTTTAATATTTACTTGTTTTTGTTTGATGTAACTTGCATGCATATAGCATGCTCAGTGCGCTGTGGCTCAACCACCTATGTAGACCAGTTGGGAAGGCTTGTATCTGTGTCTCAATTAGGAATCTGACTTTTCATAGTTTGTATGTTTTACATGTTTCGGGTGTTCCTCTCAGAATGGAAGATTATAACAACCTAGCTCAAACCTCCCGCAGAAAGGCGGCAGGCAGGTTTGGAACCCGGAGCCATCGAGAAGACAGCCCCGAGGACATCTCACATGACCAGGCTGACATTCATAGTAAGTAATATGCGTTAATGATATCGTCAAAATTATTAAAGCTTTGTTGGCGGGGAGAGCGTTACAATTTATATATATATATTGAAAATACAAAGTTTATTATATAAAGTAGGTAAAAATTAAGCATCAGAACCTCTGGTGTCAAAAAAGGCCCGCACCAAAACGGTTTGTTCCAAAACGGCTGCACCACCACAAAAAACAAACGTTTTTGTCATTCTCTAGACTAGGCGAACATAATTCCTATATTGCCGGGAAACGCCAAACATGTAATAGAGTGCCGAATTTCCTAATTCAGGATACACACACACACACACACACACATATATATTTCTAGGTAGGTTGAGAAACGATGGTTGCTTAGAATGGTTTATATGTAAATCTACTGTCAGGCCACTGAGAAAAATACAGTGGAAGTATGGATTGACTTCACTTTTCTCTGTTACAATACGTCAGTCTGCTAATCTAAACCTTCTGGATAACTCTTTGTCTAAATTAAATGTAAGCCGAAGACAGTGCGACGAAAGGAGTTCATGTTACCGAACAAACTCGTAAGCGGTTCCCCGCGAGTCAGTTGTTCTTACACAACTTGTACTCAAACATAGCATTTATTGGAAGTGAGGGGAAAATACGTCTTGCTATTTTCAGTACTGAAATCACTACCCAATCACTACCCAATCCCAACCAATCATTAACAAATCATTAACCAATCACTACCCAATCATTACCCAATCACTACACAATCACTACCCAATCACTACCCAATCATTACCCAATTACTACACAATCGCTACCAAATCACTACCCAACCACTACACAATCACTACCCAATCACTACTGTATACCGGAGCTCCTTACTTAGAGGAAGAAAAATAATCGAATCCTTTAAGTAGATATCACGAGAAGATGAAACACACAATAAATGTGAAGTTCTGAAATTCAAAACTATATAGTAAGACTAATAAACAGCTAAAATACATAGCGGCAAGTTTGTGATCAGAAATTATTAAAATTTCTTTAAAAAAATGCACATGTTGAACGCAAGAAAAGCAAGCGAATATCGAGCTGAAATGGTCTTAGTATTATGTTACATGCGATTTATATCTTTATATCTATTTTACACGTAAGAACTTTTTAATGCATATTTAAATAATTAAATAAAAAAACGCTACTATTTCTATAATGTCCCATCGTGAAAACACTACAAATATCTCGTCACAAACAAAGATCCAAAAGTACTAGCTGTAATTGGTTTACGCGGTAATCTAAATCGCCAATAATCTGATCTGGTAATGTGCAATGGAAAAATAAGGCAAAAGGGCAAGGTCAAGGACATCAGCTGCACCTTCACTTTTATAAAAAACAAACAAACAACAAACATGTAAAGAATTCTCTTCTTTCAAAATTAACGGAAACAGTTCCCTGTACCACGTGATACGAATACCGAATGGGGCCGTCCTCGGCCTGTGACACTTACAAGACTCGTACGTTGAGTGTGTGTGTGTGCGTGTAACATTTTGAATGGTAAAAAAAAAACAACAACTATGGAATGAATTTAAAACGAAACAACTCCAGGATGGGTGATGAAGATCAATTAGGGGGAGTGGGACATGAAGCAGTAATTGACAACACAAATATTCCCTTACATTTTGGAAGAGACTTACTCTGCATCGTTTTGGGGCCTGTTTTGTTATTTCATCTAAGGACTGGCTTCTCTCTCATGTCTGTTTTCTCTTCTCTCTCATGGCTTTTATTTTTTTTACAAAACTTTAATCAACTGACTCTTTCTGCTACAAATTTTAAACACATTAGTTCTCCCACGCCCATCCTCTGGATCAAGTTGGACCTTCACACAATTTTTTTATTGTATCCAACAAGTCACGAACACATATAAAAATTTTTACAAAGTAGTAAATTAATTATTGGTAATTTATTTAATATCGAAAAAGGGAAATAAATTCTACATTATTGAGATATATAGTTATTCCCCCTTTTGATATTTTACTTTTGTTGTGTTACACATGTGTAGGTAAGTTCACTTTTATATTATATGGCTTTTTTAGTGGTTTTATGGCTCTGAAACTTTTTTGCAATGCTTTAAGCATGCCTTTTACTCTTTCTAAAATGGCTTTTGCTTATTATATCTTTCCCCCCCCCCTTTTTTTTTTCTTTAGTTAGCTTTATATTTCGGGGCTTTTGTTCTTTATTCTATGTCTTGTCTTTGTGTCTTAAGCTCTTTTTACTTTATTATCTTTTGTTTATGTCTTTTGCTCTTTCTTTTACCACCTCTGTTCTTTCTTTTACCACCTCTGTTCTTTCTTTTACCACCCCTGTTCTTTCTTTCATTCTTGAAGTTCATGTTATTTTCCTTTCTGGAATTTTGAAATTTGCAAATTAAACGTCAAAGTCTTTGTATCCTGTCCTGAATACGTGTCTTTTATTTTTTTACCCTCTCAAGCTGTGTATCAAGTTATAATATTATTATTTTTTTACAAGGACGGAATGACCCAAAATGAAGCCCCCCCCCAAAAAAAAAAATAAATAAAATAATTGGTTCTTTATTTAGATCTATATCTATCAACAACAACATGTCAGGAACAGGAAACAGACCAGACATTCAATACGTCTGCGTGATACTTGTGTTGAGTTGTCACTTTGTGAGACAATCACAAACAGTCGATTTCGTCTTTCAGGGAGGAGGCCTAAGATAGTCATGAAGACAGGATGTCAAGACAGATGAAACAGGACCTATATAAACTAAATTAAGGATGTCTATGAAAGTCACGAAGACAAGATGTCAAGACAGTCACAATTTAACCTATATATAACTAAATTGACGATGCCTGTGATAGTCATTAAGACAGAACGTGGAGGCAGTAAAGCCTAAATTTTAAGAGAGATAATATATAAAGACAGTCGAGACATGGCCGACATACAATGATGTCATAACATCTGTAAATTATCATTGTAAAGATGAAAATCAAACACAAGATCTGGGCCGTAGTCTTCCATGACGTTTATTTATGGGGAACTACAACCAGTTCACAAAAAAGGGAACATTATTAATCTCTACAATGGAACATGACTCAAATCATACATCTAAATACATCAGGCCAAAACATCACAACTCTGGCTCGTCTCATTAGGCTGTCGTCTGCAAGAGGAGAGGCCTGGAACTTCTATCTCATCACCATTCGCCCCATAACAGTCTCACACTTTTGACGATAATCCCGTTCCTTACAAAGCTCTAAACAAAAAATTTCGGAAGAGGGAGGAGAAATTAAGTGGACCAATTAGATTCTACTGTAATTTTTTTTTGCATTTTTAGGATTCAAGCATATATCATGAGTTATAGTCCCAAATTTATTTATACGTCTCAGTGAAGTCATAAAAGGACCTTGGTGACTCAGGTGTGGCTATTTTTTTCTCTGGTCAACCTTCTTCTATGGCCACTATGAGCCTTTGTTTCATCAGCTTCAGTTTCTCTTCTGTTTTTAATCAGAAGGGGTTCAGGTATGTGTCCTTATGTTATGGAGTGTGTGTGTATTAACTGTGTATGTGTGTGTGTTTCTATGGTGACGGTGTGAAGGGGCTAGCGATTGGTTGGGAATGATGCAAAATAGGTGGCGTTGTCGTCGTTTGGTCTTTGTTAGGACATGACTTCAGAATGTCAGACTGAAAGGATTTGTTTTTGTAGTGAGTTAAATTTTGTTAAGAAATAGTATTACTAAACTCTGGTACAGTTATTTTATCTCATTTCAACTTGATTTTGTTTTTTTATTATAAATAAAGTTATACTTAGTTTGTTCACAAGATAAAGCCATTCAAGTTATTTGAAGTTTAATTAGTTAGATATATTACGCCTATAACGGTTTAGCTGTCTACCAGCAGTTTGGTGCTTCAAGACAACGATCGGTAACAACACCTTACACTCAGTGTTTGTTAGTCTTCTTAAAAGTAATCAAATCTTAAAAGTAATCAACATCTTAAAAGTAATCAAATCTTAAAAGTAATCAACATCTTAAAAGTAATCAACATCTTAAAAGTAATCAACATCTTAAAAGTAATCAACATCTTAAAAGTAATAAACATCTTAAAAGTAATCAACATCTGAAAAGTAATAAACATCTTAAAAGTAATAAACATCTTAACTCTTTCTCTCCGTAATTATTTACCACATTCTGGTCAAATTAAGGTTGGTATCGTCAGTTAGGAGAGCAAGAGTTAAAAGTAATACACGTCTTAAAATAATCCACGTCTCAAAAGTAATAAATGTCTTAAAAGGAATACACGTCGTCTATCTTTCAATGGTCACTGTGTGTCCATATTTGTCGTGGCCAGGAACAAATTACAACTCTTTGCTTGCTACGCCATTGAAATTCCAGAGACAAACTCCGCAAGATTTAAACAACAACAAAGCTATTGAACCAAACAGATCAGATGACAAGTAGCAGATACCAGGGCTTAATGTCATCATGTCATCTCAGGGTGCCACCATGTCTACCACATGGTGGTAATAGCAGTTTCTTGTATATAAAGTCTGCTGTCAGGGTTTGTGTGTGCGCCCCAGGTCTGTGTATGTGTGTCTCCTCGTGAAGCTATAGAGAAACAAGGCAGATAAGCCAACAATAACATTTGTTTTGATCTAGTGTCTGTTAAACTCGTGGCTTCCCAATCTCACTTCAGCCAAGCCTTGAAATGCCCTGCGTAGGTGCAAACATCCGAGAACATCTAAAAACAAAAGATTTCTTAAGACATTGTCCACTATTCGGAAGATAAAGGCTATGAGTAAAGTAGTTCGCATGACTACGCATATGCTAAATGGTGTTTCACATTTTAAAATTGTAAAAAAAAACAAACGTGCAGACCCCCTAGTTCTCAAGAGAAAGGCCTCAACATGGCTGTTTTTTTGTGTTTTTTTTTTGCCGAAGGTTGAGAAGCACTCCTTTTTTTAAAATTCTCATACATATATACATATATTTTTCTTGAGCTGTCCCAGTGGGATTCGAGACGAAGCCCCGACGCCAAAAGCGTTTTCTTGCATTCTTCACAGCAGAAAAGCATTCTCCTGACGTCCTATTAAAAAGGACCTTTTGAAAATGTTTTACTTGAAAAATATTCTAATGTGAATTTACAGGCCCTTACTACATTGCAAATACAACCGACTGGTTCATTGAATCGGATTAGATAGCCAAACTTATTTAGATTAAGCCATTAAGGATCGCCGCCGAATAAAAATATTTGAAAAATAATATTTGTTTTAATGCTCATTTGTAAGTAATACATTTTGTTACAGAACTATAATCAAAGCTCTTAACAAAAAATTTCGGAAGTGGGAGGAGAAATTAAGTGGACCAATTAGATTCTACTGTAATTTTTTTTGCATTTTTAGGATTCAAGTAAATATCATGAGTTATAGCCCCAAATTTATTTATACAATAGAAAAATATCAGTATGAGTAAAGGTTGGAAAAAGGTGACTAAGAAAATAATATTTGGGTTCAAAACTTATCTCAATTGTTACTAAAACTTTCGTATGAATTCTAAATTTTTCAAAATAAAGTCTTTCTTAAAATAATTATGCAAATCATGTGCAATTACATAAACTCTGTCGACATATTTGACTATTCTGTTTTAAAACGTCATGCTTTCGTCTGGAGGGGCGGTAGAGTGAAAACGATTAATCCTCGCTGTTTTTTTTAATAATTTCTTCTGATTGCATTAGACATTAAAGAATAGAGATGGGGCGATTCGATATAAGAATTTAATTTATAGCATATATAAATTATATTAGTGACAGTTGTTTTTTTTACTTTTGTAATTTTTAAACTAAAATACAAAAAGAAAAAAGTATTGGTTTGTTCCATGGGCGGAGGGCGATTGCATGTATCGCCCCTCCCACCTGGTAAAAAGCTTTTTCTTTAAATTTTCTATAAATGATAGATACAATTTTAGAGTAGAGTGTGTGTGCGACATAATATACAAATGGGTTCAAATATCAATATGTAGCTTATATTATAGATATTCAACTATATTTTTTCTCCTAAAAATAGGACCGCCCCCCCCCCCCACTTAGAGGGCTAGAGTAGAGAGGGCAGTAGAAGCAATCACCCCTCACCAAATCGGCCAAGGTAGTAGAAGGGGAGCGACATAATTTAAAAATTATATTTTTATTCAACTAATTTTGTTCACAAACCATGATTTCTCCATAGACGTAGGACCGCCCCCACCCCACCTTTAAGGTTTTAGGTGGGAAGGGCAGTAGATGTATTCCCCCCCCCATCCCCCAACACAATCGACTAACAGGGGAACGACATAATATCGGTTAAAATATCAATAACAACTTTTAATGATAAAGATATTTAATTGAATCTGTTAACAAGCTGTGATTTTTACAAATAAATTGGACCGCCCCCCTCTCGAATGTTTATGGTATGATGCTATTGCCACCTCCCCACCCCACCAAATCAGCCAACATAAAAGAGGGGGGGGGCGAAATAATTTAAAAATTGGTTGAAATATAAATAATTTGTATATATTATTAACATAACTAATAAATTCGTATACGAATTGTGTGATTTCTTTACTACAATTTGTCCGCCCCCCCCCCCCAATGCGCGGGGGGGGGGGGCCGAGTTGGGGGGGGGGGCCATCGCCCATACCGCCCCCACCCGGCTCCATTCCCACTCACCATTTTGAGTAGAGGACACATATTGGAAATGAATAACCTCCACTCCCCACCCCCTTTCCTTTAAAAAAAAAGCGTTAGCATTAAGAAAAGCGTTAATTAAAAAATAAAATAGCAAAAGAGGTACAACTGTACAGTGAGCTGCTTGATCTAAAAACCACTGAGCAGTTAATGTCACGCATATATCTTTGACAGGTTATCTGAAGTCTCAAAATTTGAACAAGAAATAAAAAAGTACATATCAACCTTTAATACAAAGGGATACTGCAGATTTCAAGGCTAGTAATAGTAACGCATGAATATAAATAGATCTGTGTTTAAATGTGTATGTTTTAAAATGGGTGACCATCTGTAAGCATAGTATTCAACAAAGAGTTGGGGGAGGGTTAAAGGAAGTAAGGGCAAAGCCATTTTATGTAAAAACAAAAGTTTGAGAAACATTGAGCCTTCTGTTGTTTTTACTGTAAACAAAAATCCATAAATCAATAGTTTCCGAAGCCCCAGAGAGAACAATGCAGCATGCGAAATTTGATCCCTTTACTGAATCCTTGAGAGATACATTGTATAGTGACAGTGTCACCACAGTTTTACCATTCCATGGCTACGAAAAGAGAAATACCAGGAAGGCATATGCAGGACAACTGATGTTGGGGTGGGGGGGTATCCTGCGGGGTCTTAAGCCGAAAATTCAGAAGACTGAGTTTCTTAGAATGATAATTGCTACCTGCGTATTCTATTTATGATGCAGCAAACGTTGCATCTGTGAAGGCAAAACAATTAAAATAATTTATTCATGAGACCCAAACTAAAGAATGAAACGAAGCGAAATAATGGAAAGTCCTGACCAAAGCATGAGCTACGGACACTGCAACTCTACAGCACTATTTAGCAGCAATACAGGACTAGGCTATCAGACCACACAATCATAAAGATTCCCTAAAAAGAATACTTTTGAACGGTAATGTTCGCCAATTTCCGCATTTTACCGCCAAGAGGTAAACTGTCACACCCCAAACACGCCACATTCTTTTTCAACAACAATCTTAACGAAGCCAACACAAACATCTGCTGGATTTTTTTGTTTGACAAACACGTGTCCTATTTTAATTGTATATCTCTCAAAAGAACAATGGGAAACAAATATACATTTACATAAAGAAGCTTCATTGAGTAGGGAGGAGTTCAACTGTCAACGTAAATAGCTTCACACTTGCACATGCGCAGACAAACATCAGAATTACGAAACTTCAATGACGTCATTTTAGGTAAGCCGTTACTATGGAAGCAAAACAAAGAAGAAAAAAAACCTTGACTGTGAAAGCTAAGTGGTTTTTTTTTTTAGCGTTGTTTTCTTAGTTGATATGGAAGGGACTTTTTGTATGGCTTCATTTGCGTTGTGGCAAAAGATTAGTCTCTTAGCTAACTTCATTTACAGTAATAGTCTGCAGAGTCAGCTGACTTCCTTCATCCTGAGACTCAAGACAATGCCTCATTACGATCTTATTTATTTCAGATTACAGATTGGGCGCATCTGAGTCCACTCAGCTCTAATTAGGTACCTTACATTAGTTTGCGAAAAGTAAAGGCCGTTGGTCGTTGTGACACCACATGACACCCTCGTTAACCGTAGGCCACAGAAACAGAGGATCTTTACATCATCTGCCCTATAGACGATAAGGTCTGAAAGGGGAACTTTACTTTTTTTTTTTTACAGTTTGGACTTTAGCAATTATTTAGATTTTATGTTTAGACTATGCATTTAAACAGAAACCACTTTTATCAATGAAAAGAAACATTATGTAAGAGTTTACTTAAAGGACAATTACATTCGCAAAATTAGAATACTCTCGCGCCGTTCGGCGCATTTGGCGGCAGTAGTCGCCACAAAGATCTGTCACTGGCAATGTCTGAAGCGTCCTCCCACCTGGTGTCCACTGTTCTGAGGCCCCAAGTTTAACGACTAACAAATAAAAAGAGGAAAGTTTACCTATATACTTTCTTGTTACTAACAGCCTCACGGTCGTGGATGCACTTCCGCTGCTACACAGAAAACTTTACATTGACTTGGCCAGTTTTTGATGCATACTTCTTTTGATGCGCAATCCTGCAAGACTATTGTTTAGACATATAGATCTATGTAAGTTGCATAATACTGAGCATGTGGATCAGTGTGAACGACATGTAATTTCCACGAGTTCCCAATGTACCTGAGGTCAACGTGTTTAGGGATATGGATTGGGATAAAGATAGGAGCAGCTAGCTCGAACATTTCAAGAAAAAAAAATTATGTTAGTGTAAAGTCCAGATCACCTGAGCGCCCCCCCCCCCCCTTCTGTTTCCACAGCCATTTCCGACCTGGAAAAAACAACAGTGCTATCGTGCAACGTTTAAATATTTACCCCCAGTGTGTGCGCGTGTTTGTGAGTTGATTAGAATTAACTCCCTCCGCATCGACTGCCCTGACCTGTTGACTTGTAAAGCTGTAGATGCATTAAACCCAGATCAAAGGGACTTAATTTTGTCCGGGACGAGAGATTACTCTTGATTGTTTTCTAGTAATTAAAGTAGTCGATGCCGAGTGCAACCAACAATTCCACTCTCTGTTGTCATTCAGATAAAACACAAAAAAATGTCGGCGAATATCAATACAGCGGTGAAATGTTCCTTTTAAATAAAGATATTTGTTTTCTGGTCAGTTTAGTAAGATAGATCTATTGGACTTTTAATTCTTTTATGTTGTCCTAAAAGAAAGGAAGGGCCTGACCAGTGAAAAAGGTTCTATCTAGGCCAGAGAGACAAAGAGGTATGGAGAAAGACGGTCGACAAATCTTGCATGGTGTAACAGACCAAGGGATAGGTCAAGGTAAAAATCTATTGGACATTTTCATACATGGTGGAAAAAAGAATCAACCCTTTTTATTTTTTTAACTATTTGGTGTATCCGGTGTACAAAATGAAGTGTAGATAAGCTTTGTTTTTTTAAAAGGTATGCGATAATTGCTGTGCACTTTTAAGTACTGCAGAATATACATTTCTGAGCATTTCTTTTGTAAGAACTAATGAAGAACAACAGAACTTAACAAAATAGAGCAATTTTTTTTTCTCTCTTCATAACTCTTAATAACTAATGAATGTTTGATTTAAACAAAATAAATTTACCCCGCTCCATCCTTCCCTCTCCCGAGAAAGAATCCTGGTTTAGCGAATGTGAAGATCTAATACACTTTATAATATTCTAAGGATAGGCATTTAGATCTAGATAAAATGTTCATGAACATTACTTTATTATACTCTTGAATGTTTTTGCCTACATACGGAATTACCCGAAGAAGTATAGTCCGTTCAAGATAAATATTTTCTCACCCTCTAGCCAAATTTAAATTTCTTTTTTTTTTTTACTTTGAACAATTTTAACAGATAAAACTAGAGTTTTCCAAGTCTGGCCAACGCGCAAGTAATTCTTTTCCCAAAGATAAACAGCAACTGTCACATTTCTAAGAAAATCATCAAAAATCCTTTTTCAAGATCCGTTCCAAGAAGGCATGTGTTGGTTAGAGATATTGTAAAAAAAGGTCGAAGATCAAATTAAGTAAAATAAAGAAGGAGGCGGCATTAGGAAACATTATTATGCGAGGGAATAAATGGTACATATTGAGCTCGTACGTCTGTAAAAGGGCGTGATAGTTGCAAGATCATCTTCGTGTCATGCAAGTCGTTTTGCCTCTGACCTTTTTAATGATTTATGACACAAAAGCAACCACATAACGATGTACAAGATAGAGATACCTCGACATTAGTTAGTTTCGCACTTATTTGGTTTCTAAAAAACAAAGGATTTAATACTAGAGTTAAAATGGATTGGTAGCCATTTCACCACCCCATGCAGGTCTAGAAATTTGATCGTCTGCTACAGTTTCTAATTAAGTAGGCAACAGTTTGGGTTGGCGGGAAAATCTTCCTTAAACTTGAAACCAGGAGCAGTTTAAAACAAATAACCTTAAAGAAACTAAAACATTCTGCTTGGCAGCCCTACAACGTAAGCTCTACAACGTAAGCTTTACAAGGTAAACTCTACAACGTAAGCTCTACAACGTAATCTCTACAACGTAATCTCCACAACGTAATCTCCACAACGTAAGCTCTACAACGTAAGCTCTACAACGAAAGCTCCACAACGTAAGCTCTACAACGTAAGCTCTACAACGTAAGCCCTACAACGTAAGCTCTACAACGCAACCTCTACAACGCAACCTCTACAACGCAACCTCTACAACGCAAGCTCTACAACGCAAGCTCTACAACGTAAGCTCTACAACGTAAGCTCTACAACGTAAGCTCTAGAACGTAAGCTCTACAACGTAAGCTCTACAAGGTGAGCTCTACAAGGTAAGCTTCAATGCATCTTGATGTTCTTGTGCATATATATACACTAGATAACTTTTTTTTTGGGGGGGGGGGAAAGAGAAGGGGGAGGTATGTTGAGTGAGGAATGAGGAGTGAGGAGGAATTGACAACGCAAAAGCCAAAATTAACAGTGTTAACATTGGAGTGTTCAATTCTGCATGTGTATACGTGTGAGTGTGTGTGTGTTCAATTAACCAGAGATGAAACAGAGGCCGAGCTTTATTGGGGGCTTTCCTCAGAGAGATAGATGAACGAAAAAAAAAAAGTGTAAATTGATTACAGCGTTCATCTAGTCTCGGCGAGCCGGCTTCCGATATGAAGGCCGTTTGGGACTAGTCCACATCGGGTGTGACCTAATTAAAGCTGGACAGAGGTGTAGCCGATGGTCAAATATTAAGTGCAGGTTTCCTTTTGGACCGGACGAAAAGCTATTCAGTATATCGTGGGGCTAACCTGTTTATAAAACGAAGACGCATATTACAAGGCTCCGATGCTGGACGACCCTAAATGGATGAGGCTCCTTGTTTTAAATGCGAGGCTGGTGGACTCTAAGAAACCCTTTTTATGTTCTACATACCCCCTAAACACACTTCGTATTTTCCAACGCTCATTATTCTGGGTGTATAGCAAAGCAAGAATTAATTACAAAACAAAATTCGTGCATGTTTGTATTGGAATGTCATCATATTTACAAATTAAAAAAAACAAACTTTCTATGATTAACTAATTTGTTTCTATAAGTGCATTAAAATGTCACTAATAATAATAAAGACAAAATCATCGACTTGACAAATTCATACAGAAAACAACCAATCCAATGATCAATCTTAAAATCCTTATTTTCTGAGCTAACGTTCCCGATTATAGGGACTAAATGGAATGTTTTAAACTTCCGGCCGACACCTAATGCTTAAAACTCATATTGCGTGCTGTGTGTGCACGATAAGCCAATGCAAAAAAAAAAAATAAAAGAATTAAAAATATATATATAATTTTTTAAAAACTCCACAAAAACAGCAACAGAAAAAAAAAAGCAATACAAAAAAAAACAAAACATTTTGATTCTAAAACTAATTTTTAAATATTTTTCAACACCAACATAAAATAATAAACTAAAACAGTCTGGCAATAAATAGCTGGGCCGTCCCAGCGCTCCTATGCATATCAAATGTCGTAAAATGGACTGACACCGACCTACATGATAGTGAGAGACTCACGAGAATATTACAAACTAAATTTTGATGCTTACATCCCCAGTCCTCCACCATAAGGCTATCTGCCCCTACCCAGGTCGCCATAACCAAGTTGCAAAGCTAATACACAAACACTTGGCTTTGACACTATTTGATCGGTAAGGATACTCCTCCTTAAAAATACTCACCACAACAAGAGGTTCTCGAGTCTATTGATCATCTGCTGTACTGGGATAGGCCTATTTTGATTGACAAAACGGTAGATCTGCTGTTCATTGATTAAAAAAAAACAACCCCGCTACCATTATAAACATCGCCGTAATACTGTCTCATAATTTAAGAAAAACTGAAACTAAGAAAATATGAGAATCTAGACTTGGAGATAAAGCGTTTAGGGATGTTATCTAACATATCAACCGAGAGGGACAATAACAACTGACCTCACAGATACCTTCAAGGCCTTCGTTGCCTGTTAGAGGGCGGTACTTCTGCAGACCTGCCACATCACCAGAAAATTCTTCAGTGGAAACTGATTAAGAGACTACATTGAATTTTATTTCTCTTAAACGAAACTCGACCCTATACTCTTTCGTTTGTAACATAATAATAATAATAATAATAATATGAATAATAAAACAACTTACATATTAATTCTGGGCTGCTTTCTAAATATTTTCAAAGCCTATGTCGTAGTTGAAGTCATCACTTTATTACCTTCATACCACCACGCATCTGCAACACATTGAAAATAAAATGCAGTGTTTTCTAATTCTCTTTGCTTGTCACCACAAATGCAGCGCAAATATCAAAAACATTTTCCACGCTTTCTTCTAATAACAAAAATTATAACCGAGAAAATATTTTCTTGAAGCAAAAGAAAATAAAAAAGAACCTTTTTTTTTAAGATCAAACTATTTCAGATCTGAACAGATGCAGTAATTATGACAAATAACATTTCGTAAAAACTCATTCGTAAAACAAAAAAAGTCATTGATTGCTTCATGAGGATTCACACATGAAATAAATAATTAAACAAAAAATGAAAAAAAAAAACAACCTTCAATAACAACAAAGACGTAATTATAATTATAATAAAAAAAATTTTCTCTCCATCTTCTGTGTTGGGCTTTACGTCTGTGTTGGGCTTTACGTCTGTGTTGGGCTTTACGTCTGTGTTGGGCTTTACGTCTGTGTTGGGCTTTACGTCTGTGTTGGGCTTTACGTCTGTGTTGGGCTTTACGTCTGTGTTGGGCTTTACGTCTGTGTTGGGCTTTACGTCTGTGTTGGGCTTTACGTCTGTGTTGGGCTTTACGTCTGTGTTGGGCTTTACGTCTGTGTTGGGCTTTACGTCTGTGTTGGGCTTTACGTCTGTGTTGGGCTTTACGTCTGTGTTGGGCTTTACGTCTGTGTTGGGCTTTACGTCTGTGTTGGGCTTTACGTCTGTGTTGGGCTTTACGTCTGTGTTGGGCTTTACGTCTATACTTCTGTGTTGGGCTATACGTCTATGTTGGGCTTTACGTCTATACTTCTGTGTTGGGCTTTACGTCTGTGTTGGGCTTTACGTCTATGTTGGGCTTTACGTCTATACTTCTGTGTTGGGCTTTACGTCTATACTTCTGTGTTGGGCTTTACGTCTATGTTGGGCTTTACGTCTATACTTCTGTGTTGGACTCTACGTCTATGTTGGGCTTTACGTCTATACTTCTGTGTTGGGCTTTACGTCTGTGTTGGGCTTTACGTCTATGTTGGGCTTTACGTCTATGTTGGGCTTTACGTCTATACTTCTGTGTTGGGCTTTATGTCTATGTTGGGCTTTACGTCTATGTTGGGCTTTACGCCTATACTTCTGTGTTGGGCTTTACGTCTATACTTCTGTGTTGGGCTTTACGTCTGTGTTGGGCTTTACGTCTTTACTTCTGTGTTGGGCATTACGTCTTTACTTCTGTGTTGGGCTTTACGTCTTTACTTCTGTGTTGGGCTTTACGTCTTTACTTCTGTGTTGGGCTTTACGTCTTTACTTCTGTGTTGGGCTTTACGTCTTTACTTCTGTGTTGGGCTTTACGTCTTTACTTCTGTGTTGGGCTTTACGTCTTTACTTCTGTGTTGGGCTTTACGTCTTTACTTCTGTGTTGGGCTTTACGTCTATACTTCTGTGCGTTTTTTTTAAATTTGTGGGCTCTCTCATCAAGTACTTTTGGTATCCACGTGCATTAAGTATTTTGTATATCTTCGTGGCGACTCGAGAAAATAGCGCCGACAAAATGGTGGCGACAAAAAAGCGCCGAGAAAATAGCGCCGACAAAATGGTGCCGACAAAATGGTGCCGAGAAAATAGCGCCGACAAAATGGTGCCGACAAAATAGCGCCGAGAAAATAGCGCGAAATTTCCCGACAAAATAGCGCAAGACAATATAGCGCTATTTTGTCGGCGTGATGTGGTACAGTATATATAGTCTACAGTCTACACTTACGGCTCTCGGGCTCAAACATAATACGTAGTCTACTGTTAATGCGAGACCGATCGTTTTGGTAGGCCTAAACACAGACTTGCAACGTCGCAACATGTGGGCAGTTTAAACTAAAAGCTCGTTGTCACCTCAAAAGTCTGCACGACGTGGCAACAAATTATTGGTCTAAACTGCCCACAGGTTGTGACGTTGCTGATCAGTGTTGAGGTCTTCTATAAAGAATGGTCTCGGCAAACGCCGCCTCTGATACAAACACCTCTAGACCTCACTAGTTTGTCTGACAAGAATAGAGACAAAAGGTTTATATTAAGAATACTATATACAAACACACAGTTGATGTTACAACGATCGGATGAATTCGTGCGAAACTAAATAGGATTCAGTTATTAATCGTGATCTTTTGTTCCACGAAGCTTAACGTGCATTCCCACTTTTTTACCCACCAGAAATATAGCAACGAGTCTGCGTGCAGCTAGTCAATCAGTGCGCGGGAAGTTTGGCCTGGGTGTTATTCTGGCAGAAGAGCAATTAGTGGCGGCAGAATTTGAATTTGTAAATCTCTCAGGACCTGGTCTTTTTTTTTTTTTTGCTCATTATTTTTTTAAATTATTTACAGCCACACTAGCCAAAGAAATTTACAAATGTGTGTAGTTAAGTGAAGAAAAAAAAAATGATTTGCAAAACACCATAAAAGTACTTCATAAACGACTCTGAAGATGTTCCTAAATTGAGGCTAATACATAAATATCATGCTTTTTTTAAAAGTGTATCTGACAAACAAAATATATTAGGGAAGTATTCATAAAATATACATGAAAATATAATACGCGCACTGATTTTAGCAATGAGAATTACATTTTAAAAAGTCAAAATGTTAACAAACAATAGAATACTGTGAATAAAATTTTTTTGTGTGTAAAAAATCTCTAATTTTTACTTTTTGCTAGTTTTTTTTTTTTTTTTTTTGGTTGCATTCAAAGATCTAAGAGTCCTTGTATATTGTGATGTTTATAGTTTGTTTGGCTGTTTCATGGAACAGGTCTTCCAATAACTGTTCTGACCAATAGATGTTTTGTTGTTATTGTTACTTAGAACAAGCCATGCCGTAACGCTTCTGCCTGCTAGATTTCTAAGACTTGCCTCTGTGTTCTACCAACATCACCAACACACTAAGGGGATTGTGTTCATCCCTCGGGTGAATCCCTGAAGATAATGGGTCAAGACAAACTGGACACAGTCTCGTCCTGGGTCAAGGGGACTGGTATAAGTCGCAGACCAAGTGGGCTTTATAATTGGACGGGCACTGTAGACACCATTATCTAAATCAAATAAACAAATTCCTCAAACCCAAAAAGACACTTGACACTGTTTTGTATTTTAAAGTATTTTATAAACTTCGGTCGTTCCTTCCGAAATAGAAATTTGTTCTAGCGAAGAACTTACGTAGAACGGCGGGGGATGTATAAATAACTCAAGACATCAAAAGTTAACTCTTTCTCTCCGTAATTATTTTTCCACGTTTTGAAAGAATTCTTCATTTGCTTATTACTATTTCACTACCCTTGTTATGATTGGGCTTCAATAGCTTTGTCGTTGGTTTTCAGAAAAAGTTGTATTTGGTATAGAATTAAAGGGAAATGCATGCTCTTTTTATATAATTTAAAGCCAAGTTTGAAAAATTAAACATTAATTTAATTTAATGAGGTCAAAAACAACGATGGTATTGTCGATTAGGAGAGAAAGAGTTAAAAAATACACATTCTAAAATTCGTATTGCTATTATATGTAAAAAAATTCGTTTATTTTCAGCGAATGCTTTAGGGCTCAGAAATAGCATTTGTCAAATGGATGTGTAGATTTCATTACTTATTGGATTGCTTTCTTTAACAGCCTCCTTGATGCGTTTGCATTTACCCGACCACGCCTCTAGCATCAAGTCCTTTTTTAAAATTGGAAATAGCGTTTGAGACTCAATCTAAGGGCCGATCAAGTTGATGGGGCAGTCTGGCAGATCAACTCCCTTGTCAGGTTGCCAAATATAATCACAAATTCGGCGCCTCGTCCGACGACACTCCTGCAAGCTTTTAAGGTGACATCGAGAGGGCACTAAAGAATGTCCAGTCGGCTACTAAATGCGGACGATGTTGTTCCAAACCCCCACCCCTAACCTCGTCACGTGATTGTCAGATCATCAGAATGACGTCACTGCTGACAATGGCAGATTGTGCTTGATGCTTTCTCGCATTGCGTTCATGTTTTTTTTTTGTGTTCCCTTCGATTCCAGTGTATGTATAGTAAGTGTATGTATGCCACTGGGTTTGCGTGTTTGTGCGTCTGTGTTTCTGTGCATGTCTCTGGGAGTGAGTGTTGCTTTTAAACCTTTAAAATGTTCCAACATGGCTGTAGATAAATCTAAACTGTTTGCGTCTGGGTGTCATTAGTGTCAGGGAGGGAAGAAAAGATGGATGGGCATACGTATGGAGACAAGAGCTAAGCTCGAGAGAGAGAGAGAGAGAGAGAGACAAAGAGAGAGAGAGAGAGAGACAAAGAGAGAGAGAGAGAGAGATAAAAGAGAGAACGTGATAGAAAAAAAGAAAAGAAGCTAGAATGTACTAAGACAATAAAAGAGAGATAGAATCAAAAGAAACATGACGAGTTAGAAAAAGAGTAAGAGTAATAGAAGAAAAAGAAAATAAAAGAGAGATGGTAAAAAGAGAGAGAGATAGAAATCAGGATATAGTCAATGAAAGACAAATGCGTGAAAGAAAAAAAAAGAGTTTGGAATAAAGAAAGAATATGATGGAAACTGAGAGAGAGAGTGATTGTGTGTGTGTGTGAGAGAGCGAGAGAGAGAGAGAGAGAATGAGAGAGATATACAAATGTGTGTGTGTGTGTGATTAAATAAAAGAGTACACATATTCACAGGATCTTACACTTTCGGATCTCATTGGCACACAGACAGTTTAGGTCCTATAAACAAGTCAAATAAGTCCTATAAACAAGTCAAATAAGTCCTACAAACAAGTCAAATAAGTCCTATAAACAACTGATTGAAAATGTCTTTCAGGGCACATGAAAGTCGCCGGGTCCCAGGTGAACACGATCGAAACGATGAGATTACATAAAAAAGCAGACATACTTTTAAATTTTATATAAGTCTTTTATTTCTCTGTGTTCAATGTGTTTACAATCTTCATTTGGACACAAAAAGTGCCTGTTTATCAAGTAATCCACTAGTTTCAGGTTCTTAACATTCTAAACAAAACTTCAAAATTCAATTTGAATCTTGTTCTAGGCATATGTTTAGAACAGTGATGCTCAACCTAATTTGACCTGCGGGTCTTTTTAATTTCCGACACTCGTGTCGCGGGCCACAACAAGGAAAAGGTAAAAAAAAAAAAAAAAGACTTTCAATTAACCTGAAGCTACTTGATTAGAAACATATCCCATTCATACGATATTGGAAGTTTTTTTTTGTTTGTTTTTTCTTATGCGTCGGCAAAAAGGCTTCATTTCTCTACTTTCAATATAACAATTTGTAAATCCTCCAAACTGCTTGTAGACAACTAAGCCATTGTAGGCGTAATATATCTTAACGAATAAAACTTCAAATAACTTGAATAACTTCCTTTTGTGAGAAACTGAATAACACTTTATTTATAACAAAATCAAGTTGAATTGAGATTAAATAACTGTTATAGACTTATGTGATAATATCTTTGAACAAAATCTAACCCACTAACAATAACATAATCTTTCCGTCTTACTTTCTGGAGTCGTCTCCCCTCACAAAGACCAAGTGACGACACTGCCACCTATGTTGCATCATTCACAACCAATCACTTACCTCTTCTCACCGTCACCATGTAAACACACACACACACATTACACAACACCGTTCATATGTTGTTTCTTTTGTTGTTTTTTAAACAGCTACACTTTCTTGTATTAAAACAAAGATGTTGGCTTATTATCATGCTCCACTAAAAAGTAAAGATCCGTGTCACTTTTCCTGGTAGATTCTACAGTCAGAGTAGGTCTACTATTTCTTAAGAGCAAAAATGTTTAAGGTCATGGTACCAATCCATTAGAGAAACAGTTTGAGCCCTAATGTAGTTGAAGATACACTTTTTCAACCTTTTTTTAATGGTTGGGGGGGGGGTACTACACTTTGTACCAACGTTTCGTCGGGCCTGATAGAACCACGTCGCGGGCCGGATCTGGCCCGCGGGCCGTATTTTGGGCATTACTGGTCTAGAACATTCATACTTGGCTTTTTTTATTGACTTATATGCCAGCGAGTCATTAGCTTATGACGTTAGGACTAAACCTTGACAAAAAACACAAAAAAAAAAAAAAAAAAAAACACCCAAAAATTTCTGAGACCCAAGTGCGTGGTTAACAGAACAATACTTAGACATTTATTTTTGTTAATAGCTATTAGCTAAGACTCTATATCTATCTCTCTATTACTTCTCTGTCTTTGTCTCTATATCTATCTCTCTATTACTTCTCTGTCTTTGTCTCTATATCTGTCTCTATCTCTGTCGCTATCTCTTTCTCATCTTTCCCTCTTTCTTTACTGTCTTCCCACATCTTGAACCTGGCACACCCTCTGGAGTCTATCTCCTTGCATGTCTTTGACATTCCGAACATGTCTGTCTGGCTGTCCCACCACCTTGCCTTCACTGCACATGCGCAGAATTAAAAAAAAATGTCTAGCTAATAGCCGTCTCGTGCTACCAAAATGACGAAGAAGAGAAGATGCTAATTTTTTTCACTTCAAAATTCAATGACGTCATCTCATTAAGGTTTGTAAAAAAAAACATAACGCTTTAAAAAAAAAAATCCAATCAGGACTGTGTTTCTCATACATTCATCTGTAGAGAGAAGAGCCCAAAGTTATTTTTTTTTTATTCAAATGCTCTTTTGTCTCTCGTATCGCTCATCATGGGCTCATTTAAATAGGTCACACAATTTTCTTCCATTCTAATTTTTGGGTTGGGGGGGGGGGGTTGGAGATTTTCACTTGAGCAAATGAATCTATCATACATCGGGCATGTAATAGAAAGAATACACGAGACCCCCCCCCCACCCCCCAAAAAAAGCACGATTTGAAAAGGCAATCGTTTGTCTCCGTCTATAATTCAGGGGTTCTCAACCTGTGGGTCGCGACCCCCTTGGGTGGTCGATTGACGATTTGCCAGGGGTCGCCTAAAACCATTGAAAATATGGATTGTTATTGTCTACTCTTCTATTGCTGTGGGGGGAGGGGGGTCGCGGTAGAGTTGGGTATTGTAAAAAGGGGTCGCCGAGCATAAAAGGTTGAGAACCGCTGATCTATATCTACATGTAATGAATATGCACTCTTCTATCTTCGTTCATCCATTCAATGTCAAGTTTGCTGAAGGCTTATAGTGCACTTGTCCTATTCGCTATATTTTTTTTCTTGTGTAATTTATTGAAGTGTAATTGCTTCCTCCATATTGCCTGCCTCTCAATCACAACGGTGTTGTGTATTGTAGAGATCATAAGTAAATTTAGAGGTAAATGCGCCTAGAGGTTTTGGGTTACAGTGATGGAGCCTATTTATTTCTTTGACATTTTTTTACTAAAAAATAAATTATTATCTTACAAAAATCTGACGTCCTAGGCATAGTATTCCAGTAACGTGTCTTCATGCTAATTAGAGACATCAACTCTGTTAACTCAATAGTTCTCCAGGCTGATTCACGCAGCCCCTTTCAATGACGAAAAAAATACTTTAGATATGTTATTGCGATTATCTTCTTCTTATCTTTTAAGATTCTTTTCTATTATCTTAAATCCACTAATAAGTTTGTGACTTCTTCAGAAGTGGACACGTTTTCGAAAAAGACTCTAACGACTTTTCCTGAAATTTGACAGTTTCTCTAAATGTTTAGAAAAAACAAATTAGCTAATCTGACACAGTGAAAACCGTTATAATTATTTCCAAATAGAAATACCTTAAAATTAAAGTTGGCTATTTTGAACAACCTTTAAGCGGAAATCCCCGCACTCTACTCAAATGTTTTCTTGTATTTTGAATACGCTTCAGCGGGAATTCCCGCACACTCGACTCAAATGTTTCTTGTATTTTGAATACGCTTCAGCGGGAATTCCCGCACTCGACTCAAATGGTTTCTTGTATTTTGAATACGCGTCAGCGGGAATTCCCGCACTCGACTCAAATGTTTCGTTGTGTTTCATTAAAGAGTTGAATAGACGCACTTTAACATTTTGCGCACCGCCTTATGTAGAAATGAGCTGGACTGGAATAGAAGAACTTGATAGTGCAGAGCTCAATTGAAAGACTCCTAGCAATATTGAAGCAATACAAGACATAAATAGAATGAGAAACTATAGACCAACATCAGCTTCAGAAAGAGAAATCGATGAAAAAACGACCCATTTTATACTACTTGTGTATTCTATATCAGTGATTGTCGTTTGATTGCTCTGGAAGTTATTCACAGTATTAAATTTTTATTGGACAAAACATCAGCCGTTAGTTATTCACCAATTCAAATACCCCCGGTTTAGGTAATATCTTAAATAAGGACTCTAGAAACAGAATGGTACTAATCACACGAGTTCAGCGTTACAAAAATCTACAGGCTTTCTCTTTCAGTGTAGTATTATAAAAGAAAACCATAAGAAGATGTTAAAGAATTGTCATTTCTCTGTCTCTGTGGGAAGCGTGGTCGAGAGACTAAGTACACTTGAATTGTCTTGGCTTGGCTACCTATGATGGGGGCTCGAGGTTCGACACCAGATTCAAGCAGAGCTGTTTCTGCTGAGCGCCTCAAGGCAGCACGAAAACCTTCTCCCAGATACCCCCCCCCCCCCCACTGGTCCACAAATGAGATTGGACCATAGCGCTCTGAGCATGCTATAAGTATGACAGAAGCTCTATATAAAAGCTACAATTTTTTTTTTAACTTCTTCAAATCTACTTGTTTTCACCATTCAGTATTTTACAGATGTCTCCATTTTTATCAGTCGCCCTTCTCTTTAATACCCCCTCACACGCCATCTGTTTTTCTTAAAATAGCATCCTAGTCAAAGTACTTGTACTACATCAGTCAATACACACACACACAACCATAACAATTATAAGTTCTTATGAAATAGCTTATGGGTTAATTAGGGTATAATTTGAATAATTTCACTGGGTGTTTTCGGCGAGTTAAAAAGGGGGAGATTACTCACGGATAACAACAAGCAGACGAAAAGGAAAAAGTTACATGTAGTCTGAAATGAAATGGGACAGAATGATTGTATTGATGGATAACTGCCCTTATTGTTATCCCATGTGCAGGAGAGCAATTAATTTCGAAAGGCCAAAACAGCTTTGATTTCATTGTACTCCCCCCCCCCCCCTCCGACTTCAACAGAAGAGAAAAGAAAACAAGAAAAGCGGGTTGTTGAATTCCAGATGTCGTTAACCGGATGTTAAACTTTTACAGGTAAAATGATAATGGAGTCATTAGTTAACCGTGGGATGCCATCTTCGGCATTAACACATTCGCAGTTCGCACATGTATGCAGGGTCGAATTTAAGTTAGTAGATGCCCTGGGCATAATTCTGGAAAAGACCTCTGCTTTTGTTTTTTTAAAAAAAAGGCCAAAATAAAAATATTGAAATCGTAGCGACTCGAAGATGTATTATTTAATGTAAGTTTAATCCACATTTTCTTAAAATTCATATTTTCCTTAAATTTGTATATTTTCTTTTAGTTGATGGAGGCCCTGAGCAGCACCACATTCACGCATACAGCCAATGACCCAGGTCAAGAGATAGTCACGAAAAAGTAATATAATAAAGAAAGATATTAATACTGCAGTACAACAAAGAACAATACAAAACGGCACACTATATATCTCCTTCTGTCTCGGAAGACAATGGATGCTTGAATATCATAATGGATTTCTGTGAGATAAAGCTTGTATTTCTTGATGGCAGGACTTGCCAGTGAATTGTTATTTAAAACGTAATAAATTTTATGTCTGCTTCTCAAGGCATTAAGTTTTGAATCTCCACGTTCGTTTTGCTATTCTGGTTATAGTGCTCAGAAGTAGACCTACGCAACAACAGATCAGGTGTGAAAAAGAATATTTAATTAATACACAACAGACATTCTAATGATACCAGAAGAGGTATAACATACAAAGAAACATAACTTTACAATGCACACAGATGAGTCAATGGCTTTGGTTACGTCTTGAGACGGGGCAGAATGTGGATTGACTGATCAAGCAAATTCTGGAGTGGCAGAGTTTGTCACAGTTCGTGCATGTATATGCATCAATTTTTGTTAGGGCTAGCTGACAGGGCAGCTTTCTTTTTCTTTCTCTTGACTAAGGCAGCTTCGTTTCTTTTGCTCTCGGCGAGGATCGTACCAGCACGTTCAGCCTATCTCCATTCTGTCCGGTCTTGGGCTATCTGCTCCCACATACTTTCGTTGATTCCTGTGGTTCTCACGTCTCGCTTGAAGACATCTCTGTAGGTTAGTCTTGTAAATGATGTGTTGGTGTAAACGATGTTTTAGTGTAAATAATGTGTTTGGTGTAAACAATGTTTTAGTGTAAATAATGTGTTTGGTGTAAATGATGTGTTTGTGTGAAGGATCCGTTCATCTATATGTTTAGCTTGCAGTGTTGTGTATTTAGTTCTTAACAAATATCCAAGTTGTTCTGTAAGTATTATAATTCTTCTAAACTTTCAATGTACTCAACTTGAAACCGCAGCCTTTGGACTGATACACACATCTTTATTTACAAAACAGTTCAAGATGGTCCACTCCATGCAACTTACAGAACTAGAGGATATCCAATCAATACCAAGTCTTACACTTCACTGCTACCAAGTTTATTTAACACGTCCTCAATTCAAGGACATTTACACTTTCTGTCTGTGTTCGTGTTGACTAAATAGGTCATGTAGCGGTTTGCTCAGTCACAATTTGACGTTTGGCAGACAGTTTCAGTAACATCAAACTAGAAATTGGAATCTAATGTATAAATCGGAATCTAGTGTCTAGATCCAAATTATGAACGAAATAGATAACTGTAACAATAACTACAACCAGGGCCGGTCCTAGCAATAACGGGGCCCTATGCGAAACGAATTGCGCGGGGCCTAGTCTGGGAAGGGATAAGCATAATGTCAACATTAAGATTTTGTATTAGAAAATACGTTCGTCTTTACAATTAATTTTTATTAAATGAAAGCTGAAAATGCTATTTTTTTTATTGCGCGTAGGATTGGTACCCCAAAATGACAATTTTGTCTATTTTTCAGGAGAATTTGTATGAGTTTTCAGGAGATTTTAATAATTTCACGAGATTTCCATAACTTTTTGGTATATTTTGCAATTACAAGAGTTTTCCACTAGCCCCCGGATAATCAGGAAGTCGCGCAAAACCTAATATTATATATGTTATAATTTTTTAATTAAATAATTTACACCTACAATTAGCTCGGGGCCTATAAAAGTGCGGGGCCCACTGCGACCGCATAGGTTGCAGTGGCCTAAGTCCGGCCCTGACTACAACTATAACCTTACTATGGGTCTTTTTGTTGTTGTTGTTATCGCCTCCACTGGTCGTTAGTCTTCGTCCTGAATATGTTTCGTCGTTAAAAAGGTAAATTGTTTTTGTCCGGATCATAATACCCAGGCGTAGCTGATGGCTATGAAGATTACTTCTTTTCAATGTATACTGTAATCCGTGTTTGAACTGAAAGTTACGGCTTACATGTGATTCATCACTTGGTGTGAGTTTCAGACGTTATTAAAGGGACAAATATCTCACATTTCTTGAGTTAATGAGGACTACAAAGTCTAAATTCAGGTTTTGTTTCATTGTAGTCTCCGGCGAAACATTTTAAAAAGTAGAATTTTTGGTTTTGTTTGAATTTCGTGACTTCTGAAGCGCATTCAAACCCGTTGTCTCCCTTGCTTCCGGCATTCGTTTAGCTTTAGCATTCAAAGACACAGAAACCCCATACACTGAAAACCAGACTTTTTTAAATGCTCTGTTTTTCAACCAATATATGGAGATTTAATAACTTTTTTGTCTTTAAAGTAGATTTTTTTTTTTTGTTCTTAAAAACGTACATGTTTGTAATATAGGTGAACCCCGAAAGTGATAAATCCGATATAAATGATGTGAAGTCCGTCCTATCTTTATCTTTCTTAGTCTCTTTATCTGTGTATCTCTCTGTCTCTCTAGTCTCTCTCTCTTTCCATGTCCCTTTCTCCGTCTCTCTCTATGGATGTATCTTTCTGTCTTTCTCTCTTTTCCAGTCTCTTTCTCTGTCTCTATGTATCTCTCCTTCTGTCTCTCTATCTCTCTTTTTTGTCTATCTGGTCTTCTTTCTGTCTATCTTTCTCTCTGTGTCTCTTTCTCTCTCTGTTTCTCTCTTTCCCAGTCTCTAGTCTGTCTCTCTCTCTGTCTCTCTCCGTCTCTGTTTATCTATTTTCCAGTCTCACGCTCTACCTGACTCTCTACGTGTGCGTCTCTCTTTTCCTCTCCCCTCTCTCTGTCTTTTTCAGTGACTCTCTCTCTCTCTCTGTCCATGTGTGCGTGTCTTTCTCTGTCCATTTCTCTCTCTCTGTTTCTCTGTCTCTCTCTGTCTCCATTTCTCTCTGTCTCCATTTCTCTCTGTCTCCATTTCTCTCTGTCTCTCTCTGTCTCCATGTCTCTCTGTCTTTCTCTAACCATCTCTCAATCTATGTCTCTCACTTTCTCACCGCGCCAGAGATGTAAGATCTATAAATACGTGTTATAAATATTCTCTCTGTCTCCATCTCTCTCTCTCTCTCTCTGACAGTGGTAATAAGAGAATCCCATTCTATATTAACAAAAGTCTACCGACCAACACTAAATAATCAACATCTATATTTGAAACCAACGTTGGACATAGTTCTCAGGCTAATCAAAAATTAACACGACTTTTTTAAAAAAAGGGAATCGCATGTGCGGCCTGTCAGACACAAGCAGACGAGAAACTTCACACAGTCTTGGACACATTGTTACATACGCTTGCTCACTTGCCTATGAAATATTATCTCGATAGTAATTTAGTTAATTTCGCTATTTGCTCACTTACCTATACAAGTTATTTAGTAAACATTCTCCTTAGTTTAGCGAATAGATATAGATAATGTTAAGACTCTTTAAAAAAATGTTTATTACAAATTTATATTAATTCAGTCCGTCTGTCTGTCTGGTACAAATTTTATACACGTTATTTCACCTACTTCTTATCCTCATATCAACTTGAAACTTTGCACATTTATTCATTGTCTCTAACAAAACAAGAATCAATGAAAAAAAAAAAATTAGCTAGAATTAATTATCTTTGTTTGATATGGGAAAGGGTAAAAAATATTACAGTATTGAGATTATATGTCTGTAAATGTGTAGTAATTTTCCTTATATATGAGATTTGTTTTGTTAAAAAGTATTTTTAAAATTAGCTTGTTTATCTGGAAGCTTTTGATTTCATCAGTTATGTTAGCCTTACGTCGAAGCCACATTAAAAGAATAGTTTGTTTCTTTGAGAAATAACGTGTAAAAAACGTTTTACCAGACGGACAGACAGACAGAGTGAGTTGATAAAAACTTTGTAATAAATTAAAGTTTCCCGTTGTCATTAAGTGGTCTCTGACTTATGTGAAATATTGTCCACCCGTTAAGACCTAGTACTTCATGTACCAGATAACTGCAAGTCCACCAGAAGTGCTCTAATAGTCATGGTGTCAGGTCAAGTGTTATAGAAGTGTTAATTAATATCACTAAAATGCTGTTGTTTTTTGTTAAAAGAATGGATTGTATGTGCGCTGTATAAAAGTGAGGGCCGGATAATGAAAAGATAGGCATGTGTTGAGAGGTAATTAAAAATCCTTTTACATCATGGGATTTGAAAGCCTAAAGATACAGTGAATTCTGTTAATCGGATCGAATTCTCAAGTAACGAAACATATAGGGGTCGAATCTGTTTGACAAACGACTGGTTAATAGTACCAATAAACGATCGCGTATAATGTGGTCCATTCAATCCGTCCAGTTAACCGTATTCAACTGTATTTGTTATCAACATTAGTTAAGTGGTGGTGGGGGGGGGGGGAGGGAGTTGTTCATAAAAGAGGCTATTAAACTTTCAATTAAAATACGTCAAAAGTTCATCAATGTTTGATTTTATTAGCTATTTGGAGCTGCATCTGAACACAGGCACATACTGAGGTTGTGTTTAACACAGACGTATGCTGCAGTTAGCCCAGTCCATGCGTGTCTGTTACCCGGCTGTTTTTCTTAGACAATAGCCCTAAATCTTCCTCAGCCATTAGTCCTGCAAGCTGCTAAATCTGTATTGGAGCTACGTAGCGCTAGGTCAAACTGCCCAGTTTCTAGCCTGAGCAACAAAGCAGGAGCAGTGGCGTAGCAAGGGTGGGGGAGGAGGGGGGAGTGTTTATTACATTAAACATTAAATATTACTCAAAATGCAGCCCCCCCCCCAAAGAGCTCAAGTCCCCGGGCTTTCAAACAATGGAAAATTCCTAGCTATGCCCCTGAGCAGGAGGAGTCTTCTGGTCCTGTTTCCAATCAAAGTTGCTCTGGCTATCATTCGTCTCAAGCACTCTCACCCTTCCACTGTTTGTTCCTGTTAAGATGTGTGATATCGACTTACACATGTATATGAAAGAGTTTATCGACTTGCTTTCTCAGACATTTGGGATTACTGAGAAAAGAAAAAAATTAACGTGAAATAAATCTAACATGAATTGCTTGCTTTTTCTTTTTTTTTAAGATACAATTTTTGCTATCATTCCTTTCACTTTCTAGATACAATAGAATTCAACTAATTATCCAAATGCCAAAGCACAATGAAAAAAAAACAAATTATATGAAGCATGTTCAAAGGTTTTGTTTAATTCTTGAAAAGCCGACAGACACATGTGCAGTGTTTGGGGGGATTTTTTTCTCTCCCAAAAACATTTTTGTCATCAGTCTGATGGAAATAAATACTCAAAAAAAATAACGAGAAAGGCGATGAAGAATTTGATGACAAAAAAAAAGTAAAGAGAGGAAAAAAAAATGTTATGTAGAAAATGTTTCAATGTGTGTGTGTGTGTCGGTGCCTTGCTTTCCATCTGTGTGTGCTCCAGAGAATGATTTCTATGGCTTCTGAGAAATCTGACATCGGTTTTAATTGAAGCTATTTGTCCTGGACACAAGCAAGATGGACTTGTAAAATTGGAATTGTGTTATATATATATAGAGTGCTAGGCAGACGTGTCGACTGAAAGCACAGGTTTCTGGTGTGTACGTGGGCGCAGGACACAGTGGTTTGGGCTGACAGATCTTTATGAAGATAGCGTGTCTTAATAACTTGGCGATAAGGGGGTTAGAATGAAGTGCTGGGGTTTCTATGGACTATTATAGGGCCAGATTTTTTTTACAATAGATTAGTAAAGGGCCAGGTTCTTTAACAGATTCTTATAGAGCCAGGAGTTTCTATTGGTTATTAAAATATCTTTATTTATAGATTTTGGTTCATTTTGGCTCATAGGTTGTTGTAGTGTTAGAAGTTTGTTTAGATTATAAGAAAGCCATTGCTTTCTGTTGTATTGTTAAGTCTATGGTTTGTTAAAAGGCTAGTAAAACATATCGATTTCTGGAAATGCTCCTTCGTTCCTAGTGCGTTAGAGCATGGAATGGGTCGCTTGTGTCAGCCAGGAAAACCGAATTTAGGAAATTTAGGCACCGGATATTAAGGTCGCTAATTAATGAGTGCCTAATTTTCCGGTGCCTAATTTTCCGCCTTGTCAAAAAGTGCCTAATAATCCGGTGCCTAAATTTCCGGGTGCCTAATTATCTGGGTGCCTAAATTTCCGGGTGCCTAAATATCCAGAGACTAAATATCCGGTGCCTAAATTTCCGGGTGCCTAAATATCCAGAGACTAAATATCCGGTGCCTAAATTTCCATTGATTAACATCCATGATTAGATTGGCCCAGAGACACGCGTAGGACGTAATCATCTTCTTTTTTTAAGTAATGTCTTTATTTCATAAGATAAGGCCAATATTTTCTATAGACATTAAAGGTTCAGTGTTTTGTCTAGATTGCTTGAGAGTGAGTAATATCTGAAGATTGTTAGATAGTCAGTGGTTTCTATAGATTGTTACTGTGCCAAAAGTTTTTATAGATTGTTACTATGTCATAGTTTTCTATAGATTGTTATTGTGCCAAATGGTTTCTATACATTGTTACTGTAACGTAGATTTCTATAGATTGTTACTGTGCCATAGGTTTCTATAGATTGTTACTGTGCCATAGGTTTCTATAGATTGTTACTGTGCCATAGGTTTCTATAGAGTGTTACTGTGCCAAAAGTTTTTATATATTTTTACAGCCCCGGAAGGTTTTGTAGATTGTTACAACACCATGGGTTTCTATAGATTGTTGTTGTGCCAGAAGTTTCTATAGATTGTTACTGTGCCAGAAGTTTCTATAGACTGTTACTGTATTAGAAGTTTCTTTACATTGTTTGGCCTACAGTTAACGAGGGTGTCATGTGGCCAGAACAACGACCAACCGCCTTTACTTTTCCCCAACTAATGTCAGGTACCCATTAGAGCTGGATGGACTCAGAGGCGCCCAAAAATCCCAGTCTTCATCAGGATTCGAACCCGCGGACATTGAAGACATTTAGGGGCCTTCTTGGAATTTGCGCGTAACACATAACCTTTTTTTTTCTTAATGCATACATTTTGTTGACAGATTTTGAAGACACTTTTCTTGAGTGAAAAAAAAAAGTCTGTATAAATATTACACTTTCAAGCTGGACTCTCACAAGGATACTGTCCGTACAAGAGACAGTCGCCAGCTGATAATAGTCAGTGTGATGAGGACTTAGCTCAGTGACCTAATACTTAATGGGTTGGACATTAAACTAGTGACCTGTGGATGTCGTAAAAGCCAGACGTTTCCTGTAACCAGTGGAACAAGGGTAGTTAAGAACTGCCTCATGGATAAAACCGTTGATGGCTTACCTAATAGAGCTAGTTTAGGGCTGGCCACGACTCTCTGTATCTGTTACACTCTTCATGAATATTTTCCACTAGATTAAATTTTTTAATACCATATAGTGAAAACATTACTATTCACATCCACACTAATATTTTCAGAATTAAGTTATCAAATGTATATGCCATTTGCTTACTTTTCGATGTTCAAAATTTTGCATTCAAAACATATTTCTCTAAGCAATAAAATACAGAACAAAAGAAGTAAAAGCAGTATGAAGAAATAAGAGGGCGATATAAATGAACAAAAACAAACAACAACAACAAAAAATGCAACAACAAAATGTAAATAGGAAGATTGCGAAGGATTTTGAGAGAAATATATTTGAAAATGCTACAGAAGTTTTATGAAAAGACAACTCTCCGCTACAAGCAAACCAGCTCAAAAATGTGATTAATATTAAGGCTTATCCTCGAGTCCAAAGATTAATGAGGAATGCAGTATTTCCAGTGGATACGCAGCCCCGACTGTGACCTACATATTTTATCACAACTAGTACATGTGATTAGGCAGTACCAGGATGGCTGCCATGTCGCGCGGTATGCGCGGTGGACTGCCGTTCGGACTTATTGATAGTCCCGGGTTCATATCCTGCCCGCTGCCATCGCCCTTGTCCTGCGGGAGGTTTGGACTAGGAAGTAAATTATCTTCACCTTAAGGAACATCCGAAACCTGTAAAACATTATACAAACATCCGAAACCTGTAAAACATTTTACAAACAAACTTTTTACAAAACCAGTGCACGCCAAAAAAAAAAAAAATAAGTAACACCTATGCTTATTGAGATTACGACAGTGATTATCAATAAATCCATATTCTGTACACCGGATAAAACAAAAAATCTTGTTAGCTTCCATTTTCGAGATTCCCCTCCCCCCTCCCTCATAGATATTGCAAATTTTATTTCGCTAACATAATAATTATTGAGTTCAATTAGAATAGCTATGTCTACATTACGGGTCTTGAAACTAAACTGAGCAGTAATGCCACATCACCTGCTTTTACGTGGTAACCATGTTGTGTGTATGTGTACGTGCTATGTGTGTGTATGTGTGTGTGTGTGTGTGAGAGAGAGAGAGAGAGGGGGGGGGGAGGGGGGAAGGAGGTAGAATAGAAACGGTCAGGCCAAGAGGGATCAATGAAATGCTTGGCCTCCATTATCTCTTTGTATGGCCCGGCTGTTCACGGACCATGACACAGAGCGAAAAGTCCTCTAATGGGTACTTTCATTTGACTTCTGCACACAAAAAAAAGTTTTAGTACCACCAGTGGTATAGCTGGTCAGAGAAGGGTCAGTGGTATAGCTGGTCAGGGAAGGGTCAGTGGTATAGCTGGTCAGGGAAGGGTCTGGAGCATTTACCACACTCTTTCTCGAAGGCAAACCAATTTACGTTCTTTATACATAGCGGTTAATAGTTCTCTTTTGAATAATTTTAACACAAGTCATAGTCACGTGATTTCTATTTTAAGCATTGCAACGTAGAAATTTGTTAACCTGATTTTTTTTTTCGGGTCGTGACAGTTTTTCAATCGTCATGTTACTATTTCTAGAAAACTTTGGAATTGGAATAATTGTAAATGACAATTTATTTGTGATGTATCAGGGAGCGTCTGAGTCTGAGTTTTCGGCAACGATCAAGGAAAATGACGTCTGTAGATCTAATTTCATTCACTTCACCTAACTAGCACTTCTGCGCAACTGTTAATTGTCTCTCAATGGTACATTCATTCAGCAGGTACTTTCACTCAGAAGGAACTTTCACTCAGCTGGCACTTGCACTCATTTGATGCTTTCCCCTCAATGGCAGTTTCATTCGTTGGGCACTTTCGTTTAACTTGCAGTTCCGCTCAACTTGCACTTTCCCTCATTAAGCACTGGTACTTTCATTTATCTGGTACTTTCATTTAACTAGTACTTTCATTCAACTTGTTCTTTCATTTAACTGGTACTTTCATTTAACTGGTACATTCATTTAACTGGTACTTTCATTTAACTGGTACTTTCACTCAGCTGGCTCTGAAAGACTGCTTTGTATAAACCTGAGCGCAGGCTGAGCTCATCAAGTTAGATGTAGGCGTGTCTCCATTGAATACACCCCGCCTACACTATTTATTTATAGTGACTTTATCCTGGGCTTTAGAGTAATTAATTGCGTTTACGAGTTTCCTTTCATCTGTTTGATAAACACATCTCCATCGCACACATTTGTTCTTAAAAAGTCAAACACTCAGCCACTTAATCTCTCTCACACACACCTCTCCTGCCCACACACACACTTGTGTAATTTTCTACTTTGCTATTTCACTTTTGGAATACTTCATTTTCTTGTTTTCCCGCCCTTGGTGGTCAATGATGCGTGACTAGGATAATCCCGCCAGGTGGAGTGCTTTGTTGGAAGTGTTTCTGAAGCGGAGACCAGCCAAGAATCACCCGAGCTCTCTAATTCTCCATTTGTTAGGTGCCTTACTTGGATGGCTGCCTGGTCATGTCATTTGAATGGTCACGATGGTGCCGGGTTCAAACCCTGCCCGCTGCCATCCCACGTCGTCCTGCCGGAGGTTTGGGCTAGGATGAAATTATCTAAAGGAACAACCGACATAAGTCAAACATTTTACAAACATTATTTGACAACTTTTTTTCTATTCTGTGGTTGCTTACACCATGTTATGTCTATGTATTTTGTTTTATATTTTAGAAGTGTTATTCAGGGCCGGATTTAACCTCTAGGCAACTAAAGCTCTAGGTTAGGCCTCCCAAAATATTTAGCGCGGACATAAGATCTGGACTTATCTCGAATTGCTAAGGGCTTGTTCAAGTCGAAATACGGCACTGGTGTTTTTCAAATAATCAATTCATTCATTCTTTTTTTTTTTGTCTTAACCAATGTCACGGGTTCTCAATCTTTTCTCGGCCCAGGAGCCATGGAAATGGATATGTTCAGCTGGTCATAGTTTGCTCATATCACTGTATATTGAGTGCGTAAATGTCAGCAGTACTGTCACAACAGCAAGAAGGCACTCCATGGACAGGTACTAATGTTTGATGGTGGTTAAAACCGATTGAAGATGCCCTTGTCTGCGTCTTCTGCTTCAGTGCTCTAGTTGGATCTATGTCGCCCCTGGTTGGATCTCTGTCTCCCTGTTTGGATCTATGTCGTGACTGACAACTGGATCCGAATCAATACTCTTACATTGAGACGAGGCCAGTCTGTGACAGATACAAGTAGTCGAAGAGACAAGTTGGATGTCGTCTGTCACTTTAGCAGACGTAGCTCTGACAGGACCATGTACTTCCCGGACACTGAGTTGAGCTAACACCACGTCAACAAACAATATCTAACGTAAGGGATATACATTTTTGCCTATGAAGTAAAATTGTGTTTCAATAATTATAATGCATGATATAGGCTTCTCGTTATTGCGTGAGCAAGTAGATGTCCATTGTCCAGTCAATATAGTTGGTTTTATTTAAAAGCATGTAAGCCTTAAAGATAACTTTTTAGAGGTTTAATAATAAGAAGCCAAAAAAAATCCTTTAAAAATAAATACACCAAAAAATCATCTAAGGGGAAAAACCCCGCACATACACTATATCTCTCAATAATGTAGACTTTTTTTTCACTATTTAATATCAAACACAATAATTCATTACAAACATTAATTTACTAATTGGTTAATTTTTAGCGGTCCCCGAAAGGGGAAAAGACGCTATTAGTTTTGTGTGGCCTGCCTGTCCATCCGTCCGTCTGTCCCGTTTAGATCTCAGAAACTAGAAGAGAAAATAAAAATCGGACATCATGATATTTTAGATCATTCAAAGTTCTGATGAAACGGCTACTTTTTTCTTTTCCGAAAGTGAACCATCTAATTTTTAAAATTATATACGCAAGCAGATTTTTCCAAAAATTTCACCATTTTTCAATGAAAGATTTCAGGGGAGGTAACTTCTAGATCTAGGCTTAGATCTAGTTTTAGACATAAGATCTTGAATCTAGATTTAGATCTAATACTAGGTCTAGATCTAGCTAGATATATGTCTAGTTTGTATGACAAATGACAATGGAGATATTAATTTTTATTTGCGAGGGGAAAGTCTTAAGTCATTTGTACACAATTGTAGCTTAAAGTAGGTCAAGAATTATTTGTTTTTTTCGTGTTGCCAATTTATCTAATTTTGTTAGAGGAATACATCTTTTTAAGTTTCACTTTATTATATGCAACATGTTATTAATTTTGAATGTATGGATAAGGTTAATAATTATTATTTTAAATAATATAAGTGTACGCTAGATGAATATATGGAGATGCTGTGGCTGAGGTGTAAAGCATTTGGAACCGGAAGTCTCGTGTTCCGATCCTGGTGAAGACTCTAGGTGGACCACTTAGAGAGCCGATTTTTAGTTTGTGTTTCCACACAAACTGTCTTTGTAACCTTGTTTTTACTGAGTCATGTTTTGTTACGTACAGTAAATTATTGTTTAAAATTTCAGTTAGATCCGAGAATGGGTGTTGGAGAAATAGAATGTACAACTATCTAAGGGGACCAAACTATACACATTTGACCGTATATGTGAATACTAAAGGACTAATTTTCCCTTTTTGGTGTCAAACTAAATCATTAATTTCTAGTAATTAATTTACTAATTGGTTATTGTTTTTTTTTATTGATTCATGTCTTTTCTATAACAGTGAATAATTGTACAAGTTATCGCACAGTATTGCGAGAAATGGTTTTTATATGGAATTTTTTAAAGTGTCATCTGTTACAAAAACATACTATAATCTATTCCAACTATATATAATCCCTACCATCAATGCAAAAGACCAACCAAAACAAACACTTTGCACAAAAAGATACCAGAGCGCACCAGAACATTATCACCCGGTTCCACATTAAAATCTGGGGATTTCCGAAATCATCTCTGGCTCTAGTAAGGTTGCTTTCATATGATCTGGGTCTACATCACCAGCTCCACAATGATTGTCATGAGATATACACAGAAGAATAAACAAAGGCTACAAAGAATGAAAAAAGCCATAAAGAACTAAGAATAGACAAAGCCCAGAAAGAACTAAGAATGAAAAAAAAGCCCATAAAGAACTAAGAATGGGAAAAGCCCACAAAGAACTAAGAATGGAAAAAGCCCACAAAGAACTAAGGATGGACTAAGCCCACAAAGAATGAAAAAACTCACAAAGAATAAACAAAAGCCCTCAAAGAATGATGTTGTCCGATCCGTAATGGAAATCTACAACTTAGTGCAAGATTCGAAAAAATAAAACCTGAAAAGGGGGTGATGCCATGCTACTCGATTATAATGCCATGACGCTGCCTCTGTACTCGCCTGGCAACGCCAAACAGAAGTCAACTAATATGATATCGATACTTGATTAATTTGCTGTCGTCTGCACAGTGTCCTTTAGTTATTTCGGGGCACAGTAGCAAGCGATACATTAACACAAGGCTAGCAATGGCGACGTTATTGCTCTTCGTTGTTTTCTTGGATACAGTGTTCAGTTTTAAATGCATGCCTTCGAATGGGATTTGCAAATAATCGATGGTACAAAGCCATTAATTCAAACTTAAAATTTGTAAATGCCTTTATTTTCTCTGAAAACATGCCCCATAGGGGTTAATTATCAGAGTATTATTTAGTTACCTAGACTTAATATAGTATAATAGTTCATGAGATCTATTTGAAAAAGTAAAGTTCCCCTTTCAGACCTTACGATCTATAGTAAACGGAAAGGTCAACTGTTTCTATGGCCGACGGTTGACGAGGGTGTTACGTGGCCAGCAAAACAACCAACAACCTTTACTTTCCCCACCTCATCTCAGTTACCCATTAAAGTTGGGTGGACCCAAGTGCGTCTTAAGAATCCCTCAATTAAAAATCTCAGTCTTCACCGAGATTCAAACCAGAGACCTCGTGGTACTCCTTACTACCCATCCACTCAAAAAATGAAGTGATATTCAGTCTCTGGCGCTGCCATGGTCGAGCTTCGCATTAAGGAAACAATATTCATTACATTCCTCTTAACAGTGTCCAGGAAGGAATTTTCAGGTGATGTGGTAGGTCTGCAGCAGTACCGCCCTCGGTCAGGTGGCAAGAATGAGCTGCCTTTGTAAGAATGTATTAACTGCGAGACACTTAGTATTATTAGTTTGTATAGACTCGCACCATAGTTGACGGACTTTGAACGCGACTTTAGTGACGTCACGACTTTGTTGGGTTAGAGATTATTTATGTAAATATAGTCAGTTGGTGTTAGGATTAGAGATTATTTATGTAAATATAGTCAGTTGGTGTTAGGATTAGAGATTATTTATGTAAATATAGTCAGTTGGTGTTAGGGTTAGAGATTATTTATGTAAATATAGTCAGTTGGTGTTAGGATTAGAGATTATTTATGTAAATATAGTCAGTCGGTGTTAGGATTAGAGATTATTTATGTAAATATAGTCAGTTGGTGTTAGGATTAGAGATTATTTATGTAAATATAGTCAGTTGGTGTTAGGATTAGAGATTATTTATGTAAATATAGTCAGTTGGTGTTAGGATTAGAGATTATTTATGTAAATATAGTCAGTTGGTGTTAGGATTAGAGATTATTTATGTAAATATAGTCAGTCGGTGTTAGGATTAGAGATTATTTATGTAAATATAGTCAGTCGGTGTTAGGATTAGAGATTATTTATGTAAATATAGTCAGTTGGTGTTAGGATTAGAGATTATTTATGTAAATATAGTCAGTTGGTGTTAGGATTAGAGATTATTTATGTAAATATAGTCAGTTGGTGTTAGGATTAGAGATTATTTATGTAAATATAGTCAGTTGGTGTTAGGACTTCATAAGGATAACGAGATTTTTAGTCCACTTCTCCTGATGTGAATATCGTCAGTGATATACAACGGTTTGGACTTAGTCTTTCCTTCTTGTTCCTTGTGAAGGGTTTGTTGCTTGTTAGTTACATTGAATACACTCGTACAAGACGGGTCCTTCTCAATTGCAGAGAAAATATTAAAGGAACTTACCAACACTCTGATGGAGATAACTTTACAAAGAAATATAAACAAAACATTAAAACAACTAGATTAATGTTCCAACGTCCTAACTCAATGCAGTAAACATGTGAATCTAAAGACATAATTTCTCTATGAAAGGTGAGAAGATAGGCTGGAAAAATTAATGACTTGAAAAACAAATGCTCCTAAACACACACACACACACACACACACTCACACACAGAGGCACTATTGTGTCACGAATATTTACTGTTCTTGTTAGGCTCGGACATATCACAAACTGAATGTTAATTAAGTCTGAACTCATCCTGGTCTGACATCTCCTTGACATATGCGTGATTAGACTTGGGAGATCACGCAATGAGAATTAAAACTGAAATGAGCTCGTGTAATTATATTGCGGAAAAAATGTCTTTTTTTTTTTTTAGAAATATGGCAAACAAATGAGGAGGCTTGATCATTCTCAAGTGTCAGACATGCTCCAGAGACTTGAAGCATCGCATTGGTAGTTTTTACATGGTTGAAAAAAACACAAGCCCGCACTGGACTCAACCAAAATAAAAAAAAAAAGTCTCAATAAATTATTCCACGTTATTTTGTTGACTAATCAATAATTTAACTGGATCATGGGGTTCACTTTTCAACCAGTGCAAAGTACGCTAAAGCGCCATTTCTATGTGTACTCTTAATGGGAAGTCTTTCATTTTGAAAGATGCTCTAACTCAGTGTTCTCAAACTGGAGCCCCCCCTCCCCCCCCCAGGGTGGTGCAACCTCATCAAATTGTATAGATGTATATTCTTGATCGTGATTCATTTAATCTTGACTAATTAATTGGTCCACAAGAATTTGCTAATATATATTGGCTATTGTTGATGGAATGCTATGCCCCTTTCAGTAACTCACATAATATTGTATATTACCCCCAATTTAGGGATACTGTATAAAGTAGGAAGATGTGTGCCCATGAATAGGGGACACTACTCTGGTAGCCAAGATTGCTGATTAAAGTTTTTATGATCTTAAAAGTTCTTATTTCAAGTTTGTGTACTTTCAACATTCTATCGTAACAATTATAGTCATTATAGTCACAATGAAGTTAACTATGAGTCAAATACTCTTATGTAATACCAGATACATATTAGGTTACTTTCACCCCTTTCCACCAGAGCAGTATAAAATACTGCCAAGATGGCTCCTGACTACCACGACTACGACTTGCTTTACACTACCCCCCCATCTCTCACAATCATTGGAAACATCCACAGATCCCGATCCCAGCCAGTCCGCTTTGGACACCCATCACGCTGAAAGTAGGTCCCAAGGATCGGGCCTCGTGTTGGAGGTTTAGAGCGAAATGGAATCTTAATGTTCTAGCCATCGATCTCTCACTTCTGCTAAGCCATATTAATTTAACTGCAATCTACAGTGTACGTCATCCTTGGCTGTGCCAGGTTTTTTTTAACGTCACCTCAAGCAGGCGAGCCAGATTGTCCAATGGATTTCTGTCACTTTCGACTTCGTTTTGAGTTCAATCTCTTGGTTTGGACTGGGAGCTTAAGAGACCTCCCCCCCCCCGCGCGAAAAAAAAATAATTATGTATTACATTCTCACCCTTCATTCTTTTGGAAGACGTTTATTGTGCCCTAGAATGTTTCTTCCAGGAGTTAGTGGGAAAATTGTAGACTCCCCGCCATTGACAGCAAGGGGGTCTGGGGGAGCGTTTGGAGCTCCCCCAGCGCGGGGCGAAGCACTATTTCTGGTATTGAAAGCCAACAAAATGAATATTCTGAGGTATCTACAGTACATTTTCCTGCTTTTAAAAAGTTTTATTTCAAAAACCTAAAATGCTATTCTTACTGGCGCCAAGTTGTACTAGGATGTCATCGCAACCCTTAGTATGCGTAATTCATTTTGTCGGAAAACATGTCCCGCAAACCTCATGCGACGCTCTGTCACAACCTTACTAATGTGTCGACTCCCAATTCGGCATAGGATTTCCTTGATTTAGACCCGATTTCTATAACTGACTCCTAAAATCTGTCTTAGCCATCTTTGTTGAGCCACATGTAGTGTTTTTCAATTTCGGCAGATGACTATTCAACGCACTTTATTAATGGAGCCCCGCCACTGGTAGAAATGTGTAACCTCTCTTGAATGCGCTCTTGGAATTAGTTGACTGTAGCTTGCTTTAGATTTTATATCGAAAAGGGAAGTTTTATCGTCAAAATGATCTGTTGTGGATTTAAAGCTAAAACCATTCAAAACCCCATTTAGCTACGATCATAGAATTTGGTAACTGTAATTTGCTGTAGAAAAATATTGAAGATTGAGGTTTTCAACCTCAAAACTCTCTGTAGGGGGATTTTAAACTCAAAACCATCTGGAGGGGTTTTAAACTTTTAAGAAAAGCCATCTGTAAGAGAGGGGTTTAAACTCAAAACCCCCAATTGGCTTGGCTAGCCTCAAATAATTTTAGTGTGTAATTTTTTTATTTTTTTTTAAAGAGGTATTTTTTTAGCATCAAACCCCGATAAAAGGGGTTTAAACTCAAAACCCCTTTTGGCAACTCTCATAGCATTTTGAGTGCGTAATTTGCTTTGTTTTTAATATTAAAGAGGTATTATTTTACCTTCTGACCCCGCTGAAAGGGGTTTAAACTCAAAACTGAGTCAAAACGCATTTACCTATGCTCATAACATTTTGAGTGCGTAATTTGCTTTTTTTCTATATTGAACAGGTAATTTTGAGCTTCAAACCCTATTGAAGAGGGGGGGGGGGGTAAACTCAAAACCCTTTGGCTACCCTCATAGAATTTTGAGTGTGCAATTTGCTTTATTTATATTGAATATTGGGTTTTAAAAATCAAAATCTTCCTTAACTGTGCTCTTAGAATTTTGGGATTTTCGTTTGCATTTTTTTCCCTTTGTTTTTAGAAAAGAATTATTTAACTGCAGAAACCCCTGGTAGAGGGTTTTAAACTCAACCCCCCCTGGTAGGTTTTTTAAAACTCAAAACCCCTTGGCTGCGCTGGGGCAAGTGATGGTATAGTATTAAAATGTCACCTAAAATAAACCAAATCAAAGCAAAAAATGAGTTACTGAATTCCGACCCCCCCATCGCAGGGGGGGGGGGGGATTTCATTTCGGGGGGGGGGGGGTTAACCCAAGAACCCCCCCCCCCCCCCTGGCTACGCCCATGATATATATATATATATACATAGATAGATAGATAGATAAATAGATAGATAGATAGATAGATAAATAGATAGATATTAAATATTAGATGGATAGATAGATAGGTAGATAGATAGATAGATAGGTAGATATATAGATAGATAGATAGATAGTAGATAGATATGTAATAGATAAATAGATAGAAAGATAGATTGAAAGATACATAGACAGAGAGAGAGAGAGAGAGAGAGAGAGAGAAAGTGTTTCTAATAAGGGTGTTTATTAGTTTCCAGAACATAAAGCACCCGTTTCCATGTCTTAAGTTTTGAAAGAAGCCAATGAAAAATTTGATTGACAATCCTCACAGACTGTTAGCTAAACTACGAGGACCGATGACTAAAAAACAACCTTTTTTTTTTTCTGAAGCCCTTAGTGATAGCAGGACAAATACCTTGTCGTGTGGTGGCTGTCGTCATGATGGCCCTGAGTTTGATCCCTCCAGTATCCATCCTGCAAGAAGTTTGGACTATGACGTAATAATCGTCTTTCCGAAAGAACGTCGTAAATGTATAAAACAAAACCTCAAAACCAAATCGAAGAAGATCTCTGAATTCATACAAGATACTAACGTTCAAACAATAAAGTGATGCACTATGTAGTACTGAAAGTAAACCTGAGTTACTCGCGAATGAAGAAAACTATGTATATATAACTTAGTAACCAGTATGTAGAAGATCTATTTTAAAAAATCCATATTTAAAACTTCGTCGAAGGTAGACAACTTCTGACACCAAAATCGTTCCAGCTTTTTCTATGATCTGTGCATCTTATGATGTCTACTTTTATATCGTAGTGTTTTAATGACTTCAGTTTCCTATCTCTTCTGTGTCTTAAATAGATTGAAAATGTGAAGCCGAAGACAATTTTTGAAATAATTAAAATGTAGACACCCAACACTGCATCTGAAAGCTAGAGGATTCAGGTGTCTTTGCTGAGATAGAACAATATGAAATAAAAATTGGCAACATCTTTCGTTCTTTATATTTGTTTTAAAAATTAATTTTGAAAACATTGATTGAAACTAATAAGAAGCAGCTCAAGTATATTTTTTTAAAATTCTGAATTATACTCTGAAAATAAAAAAGTTGCAGTCAGATCTTGTGGTATGCTCTCAGACATGCGTGATGTTTGAGCTAAGGATGGAACAATCTTCAGAAGTACTCTGACTATACTTTGCGGTACATTTTCCTTGTTATTATAACGTGAAATATAAACATCAAGATGCATAGATATAAAATTAGTTTATAGAGCCATGCATAAATAGTAGGTAGAGAATGCAGAAGCGGACTTAGGGGTCGGCGTATCGGGCAACCGCCCAAGTCTCTGGCCTTGGGGAGGCCACGTGACAAAGAGAATCTTTTATCACCGTCAGTCCATCGTACACATGTTCGTGACCTTGCTATGACATTCGCCCAGGGCCACGCCGCGCAGCTGCTAAGGCCGCCTCTGTAGACTGGCAGGACAAAGTACTGTATTTTTAATGAGAGAAAATGGCGAAACAATAGACAGCTCGACCAGGGCATGAACCACGGACCCTCTGATCAGTCATTTTTTTATGAACGTAGTACTCAATGTATGGAGCCAGTACTAATCATCTTATTGTATTCGCAATGACGATGGTATTGGCTAAAACGATGGTATTGGCTATAACGATTGTATTGGCTATAACGATGGTATTGGCTATAACGATTGTATTGGCTATAACGATGGTATTGGCCATAACAATTGTATTGGCTATAACGATTAGTTTATATGGGTGATAGTTCAACATGGAGAGAGAGCATAAAAGAAGGGTCCCGAATTGCAGATGCCATACACAACAGTAATAGAAAAAGGGTGAAAGTGCAGCGGCGCCTGGTGATTACATATGCCCAACCTGCGACCGCAGCTCTGTATCGAGGATTGGCCTCTTTAGTCACACAAGAAGTCGCAAAGGGAAAAGATCTTCTCTGGAGACAAAGAATGCCACAGATTCAGTAATGTATGGACTTCTAATTGTTAAAATGTCTCTATTCAATTCGTAACTTCCTGGAAACTTAAAAAAACCTGGGTGGTTGGAAAATTCTGGGTGGGTAGACGCAATAAGTTGCAAAGGGAAAAGATCGTCTCTCGAGACGTAGTGCCACAGGAATGTTTTAAGACGCTTACATTTGACCATATCGAAACGCAAATGTCTGGCCAATTCACGCTATGTCTGGGACTGCCACAGACGATGAAATGTATGGATCGAAATGTTTAGATACAGAAAAATATCCAACTCCCTCCTTTCCTAGGAATGACCGATGTCCTTATTTCTGGAATGATCCTGTTACTCTGGGACACCGGTCAAGATAACCTCAATTCACCTCATCATTGGTCTGCGACAAAAATGTGTTTGTTTGTACTCACTCACCTAGAACGATTGATAGACCCGGCGACAATGTACTCGCCAGACGACCAGAGGGAAGAATGAGGGTTGGGGCGGTGTAGAGGGTAGTGACGCGATCTCATAAGGAGCAATTAGTCGGCGCCCCCGAAAGTTTGTATTTGTCGAGTGCCAGATACGTTTAAGTCTAACTAAAGCCACTTCCTACAGCTCACTTGGACGTCGAGATCTGCAATTAAACCGATGCTGGGAAGTTCTTTTGTTTCTCTAGAGTTTAAAAAAAAAAATCGATAAAACATTAAAAAACCTATTGCAAACCTCCAAACAATACTTGAAGCTGTCAAGAAGAAAAAAAAAACTTCATTGTAAAAATGTTTTACATGTTTCGGATGTTCCTTCAGAGTTGAAGATAGTTTACTTCCTAGTCCAAACCTCCCGCAGGACGACGGGGGATGGGAGCGGGCAGGGTTTGAACCCGGGACCATCGATAAATCCGAACGACAGTCCAGCGTGCAAGCCGCACGACCAGGCAGCCATCCTGTAACATGATTGTGATTGGAAGATATAGAAAACAAAAACTGCTTTTAAAATTGTAGGCTGCGGAGACATTGTATTCAAAGATCTCTCACCCTATCTTTAACTAAGTCTTGATATTCAATTCAACGCGCGCGAATGAACAGAGGGTGACATGACCGTATGAAGTGGTTCAATTTCTTGGTTTGAATTGGGTGTTTCAAAATACTCACCAATGTTGGAAAGAATAGACAGAAAACATACATATTGTCTGACAGACAGATAAATGGAGCCAGTTTGAATATTTTTGTAATTAATTAAAAAAAAATAATTTCATTTTAAGTTGCATAACAAAGGTATTGTCTTTGAAACAAAAATGTTTTTCTTCTTCATTCACTACTAGATGCGTTTGGCTTAGCAATTATATTCATGGTGTGTGGTTACCTGTGTGAATTTTGACGGTAGATTGACAACTTCTGAATCTCTGATTCTTCATAGTTTCTGTTTTATTCTTTTGATGGCATTGTATTCTATTGCTTGGCTTCTACTGAACGTTCCTATGCTTTCTCTTTAATTACTGTCTCAATTCTAAATGAATTGAAAGATAGGGCAACGAGCGGCACTATGCGAATGTGTGGGTTATTTGGTGTTGGTATGTTCAGAATTACCTCCCGTAACCCTAATTCCTCCGTAATGCCGGAGAAGAGGGAAGAAACAGAACAGAAATTCTCCACAGGAAATTAAAACACATTTAATCCCAAACTTGAAATCATGAAACTATTGAAGACACACTAGAAACACACAATAGAATGTAATTTCAGTAGTAGATTCACAAAACTAGACGTAGTAATTGAATTGTGGATATCTAACGCTGCGTACTAATGGCAGTGATTCTTCTTTTAAATTATAGAAATAGATGGGTACCACTCAGATATAATGGACCTCATTCACCAAAATGATCATCCACGTGATAACCACTGATATACCGTCACGTGATCTCCATTGTTGATTCGAACTAGGTTGTATAGAAGAGACAGGGAAGCACGTGGCTCAATGTTGTCTGCTTAGGATGAGTGAATGAGGTACATTTGGCATTTTTAAATTATGGAGAGTGCATTCCGTAACAAAATACCTCTTTCAATCTCAGCTCAATTTGTTAAAATCAAGTTGGCAACATTGAGGTTATTAGTAAGCGTGCTTGACACTGCTTCTCAAATAGTTCTGAAGATGTCCGTGTTAGGTGGAACATTAACTCTTTCTCTCCTAACTGACGCTACCAACATATAAAAACAGGGGATGTTACTCCCCAAATATTACCAACATGAAATTGGGTCAATGACATAAACAGAACCTTAACACCACGGTGCTGTAGCATCAGAGAACCAAAGCGTTGAACCAGGGCAGTGAACTGAACAACAAAGTTCAATCGAATAATATCAATAATGAAAAGAAAAAAACAATATTGAACTATTTTATTTTGGATCTATTTTAACATTAGTTTCGAATGATGTCAGAGTGTGTGTGGGTTTGTTTAAAGGAATGTGTATGTGTTATTTAGAGACTTAAGCTCGGCTAAGGCATTGGTCTTCCTGGCTGTTTCAGGCAACCCCATTTTATGTTCTAATGTCAGTAGAAAGGACAGAGCATTCTGCGACTTTGTCCTAGCTTGTGGAATAAGAATGTGTTCGTGAGAGTGTGAATGTGTGCTTGTTATTGTGTTTATAAAAGTGTTTATCTATCATGTGAATGTGTGGTGTGTGCGTAGTAGTAAGCTTAAACTCAACTCAGGCACTGACCGTCTGGCACCGTGATACTCTGTGACGTGTCCGTGTTCTCGTCTTTCAGTTACACAAATCTTACCGCCAGGAAGAACGCCTGATTCATCAATCACCTCCCAAATAAGTTGTCGGAGAATCGGAGGTTCTTAAATAATGTAGTCCGTTAGGGTTAGGGTTAGGGTTAGGGTTAGTGAACTGATCACCATAGACGAAAAGAAGAAGAAGTTGTATTTATAAAATTGTTTTTGTGTAGTTTTGGGTGGGTTTCTGAACCTGTGAGAATAGTTTGTGAGTGTGTGTGTGTGTTCGTTAGAGTTTCTCGGCGTGCGTGGAGAGATGGCGCTATGTAATAATGGAGGCTGGAAGACCACTGCTATTGGAGAAGCCTTGGAACTACTCATCAAGAAGATAATCTTGATAGAGTATGAGCTCTGTTAAATACATATTTAGAGACAGAGAGACGGACGAACAGACAGACAGACAACATACTAAAGCAGTGATGAGTGGGAGAGAAAACGAAAGAGAAAAAAAAATAAAGATAATAAATAATTTGATAAATAGGTTTAGAAGAGAGAGAGAGAGACAGAGAGAGAGAGACAGAGAGAGAGAGACAGAGAGAGACAGAGAGAGAGAGAGAGAGAGAGAGACAGAGAGAGAGAGACAGAGAGAGAGAGACAGAGAGAGACAGAGACAGAGAGAGAGAGAGAGAGAGACAGAGAGAGAGAGAGACAGAGAGAGAGAGACAGAGAGAGAGAGACAGAGAGAGAGAGACAGAGACAGAGAGAGAGACAGAGAGACAGAGACAGAGAGAGAGACAGAGAGAGAGACAGAGAGAGAGACAGAGTGAGACAGAGACAGAGAGAGAGACAGTCAGAGAGACAGAGTGAGACAGAGACAGAGAGACAGAGAGAGAGACAGAGTCAGAGAGAGAGAGACAGAGAGAGAGAGACAGAGAGAGAGACAGAGAGAGAGACAGAGTGAGACAGAGAGAGAGACAGAGAGAGAGAGAGAGAGAGAGACAGAGAGAGACACAGAGAGAGAGTCAGAGAGAGAGAGACAGAGAGAGACAGAGAGAGATACAGAGAGAGAACAGAGAGAGACAGAGAGAGAGACAGAGAGAGAGACAGAGAGAGACATAGAGAGACAGAGAGAGAGACAGAGAGAGACAGAGAGAGACAGAGAGAGAGAGACAGAGAGAGAGACAGAGAGAGAGAGAGACAGAGAGTGAGACAGAGAGAAAGACAGACAGGGAAAAAAGATGGATAAATAGATGAGGATGAAATGTGTGTGTGTGTGCGAGAGAGAACGAATGAGTGAAACAAAAGATATAGCCATGGATTACAAGGTGGAAAAGAAATGAGTGTGTGTGAAAGAGAGAGAGAGACGGAGAGAGAGGGACACAGAGAGAGAGAGAGACGGAGAGAGAGACACAGAGAGAGAGAGAGAGACGGAGAGAAAGACACAGAGAGAGAGACGGAGAGAGAGACACAGAGAGAGAGACAGAGAGAGACACAGAGAGAGAGAGAGAGACGGAGAGAGACACAGAGAGAGAGAGAGAGACGGAGAGAGAGACAGGTCGGAAGAAAAAATAAATAAAAGATAAAATAAATGCGAAGGTTAAAAAAGTAAAAATGGATTGACAGAAAGGAAGAGAATGACCACTTATTTTTACGACTGGACATAGAAACGAAAAGACAATTCTGTGATGGCAGATTTAAGGGTTTAAAAAGGTGTGTGTGTGTGTTGTACACAGCCAGATAAAAAAGAAGGAGAGAAAGATGTCAGACAAAGATGACAAAAAAGTGATTACAAAGACAACATACAAAGTCCAAAGACAATGATGAAAATTACACCTCCAGGGGGCGTACGGCTGTATCGTGGTGTATAAATATTTACCAGACTTCTTCTCTCCTTTCTGTTACTGGTCTCTCGACATCTGCCTACAGTAAACACAGACACGATAAGTAGCAATATATATATATATATATATCCTTTACTATGTACTTTTAGTTTCTCGAAGCTACTTTGAGACAGAGCGTCACAAAGGATAAATAAATAGAAACACGATGATAGGACAGAGAGAAAAAAAAGAGAGAGAGAGAGAGAGAGAGATGACATAAACGTCATAATTCCTTCGTGTGAAAACCAGTTATTTCAATTCTCAAGGAACTAGTTATTCCAACCACGACTAGTATCTATTGATGGACCAAGGAAACAACAACAACAACAAAACAAACAAACAAACAAACAAACAAACAAACAGCGAACCATACCTTCTGCATTTAGGTTCAATTTAGTGGCGCAACAAGGTGCCAGTGGGCCTGCGTTAGGCCCCCCCCCCCACCCTCCAGTAGACTGAGTCTAAATTGAGACATACTGCATCTAATGCTCAGGGCAATAAAATCAATACTGAATGTTGACATCGACGTCGTAGGAGACACAAAGTTTTTGGTGCACATTTGTAAAGATGTTTCATTATTCTACTCAGTAGAAAGTCAATTGGGATCGCAAGCTCACATTCAGTAGAAAATCAATCGGGATCGCAAGCCCAGATTAGGTAGAAAGTCAATAGGGATCGCAATTGGGATCGCAAGCTCGCATTTCATGGACGAATTAAAAAAAAAAAACACTTTGAATAAACAAGAGTCAGTTAATATGATCGAGACTTGTGTTACTTAGACTGCTTTATTGATCCTTACGGAAATTTGTTGTGATTACAAGGACTCTTTTCTCATATAAAGACAACACAACAGAAAAATACACATAAATACAACAGACAACATAAAGAGTTCATTCAGCGACTACACACAGGTATTCTTGGTGCATTTCATGTTCCCTGATCAATGAGTGGCGGTGATAGAGTCTGACCGAGTGAGGTACGAACGAGTTTTTGTACCGCTCTGTTCTTGTTTTGATTGACAGCAGTCGCCCACTTCGCGACGACCTGGCGTAGTTCTGATGGAGCGGGTGGCCGTTGTCTTCCAAGATTTTTTCGATTTTTCTTAGGCACGTTTGTTCAAAAAGTTCCTTTAAATGTGGTAATGTTGTGAGTGTAATTTTTGATGCTTTTTTAATGATGTTTTCTAGACGTCGCAATAGTTTAGATGAGGCGTTGCCTTGCCAACAACTTATTCCGTATGTTAGCAGATTTTGTATAGTCGCGCCGTAAAATGTCTCAAGGATCTTCTTGTTTAGTTTAAAGCTATTGAGTTTGTATAGAAAAAAGAGTCGCTGGGCTGTTTTCTTTGTCAGAGTTCCAAGGTGGTCTTCCCATGGAAGCTTGTTGTTGATGATAACGCCTAGATATTTATATGCCTTTACTTGCTCTATAGATGTAGTGTTTATTTGCAGCTCACGTATAGTTTGTTTTTTCTTTCTAAGGTAAAGTAAATTTTCCCTTTCAGATCTTGCGATCTACAGGGCAGATGGTCATCTGTTTCTCTGACCAACGGTTTAAGAGCAGGGTGTCAAGTGGCCACCACAACAACCAACCGCCTTTACTTTCCCCATCGAAATTAACGTACCCATTAGAGTTGGGTGAACTCAGGGGCGCGCTAACAATCCCGAAATTCAAAATCCCAGTCTTCATCGAGATTCGAACCCATATTCCCAGGTTCGGAAGCCAAATGTTTTAATATTTCTGTGGTTCTAAAGGGGATAATGTGCATCCTCACGATTATCCAAGGTAAGATTTTTGTTATAGACTACGGCGTTCTGAACAATAACGCGAAATTATTTCCCGTTTACTAATAAAATGAATTCATGTATTCAGACGAGTTATTACATACCGTAATATTAATCAAAGCATGAATCAGTTTTAAAGTAGAATACTTTCACCTAGTTTACGTATATACAATTCACAATTCTAACACGTTAGTATTTCATGAAACACTGTAGTGATAAGTTAAGAGTTACCAATTTATTCTATATTTAGAAGGGCCCTGATTAATTGACTGACCAATCACAGTCTCCCACTTGCCGTAGACCAGCGGTTCTCAACCTTTTATGCTCGGCGACCCCTTTTTACAATCCCCCATTTAGCCGCGACCCCCATCCATTTTTTCAATGGTCTTTGGCGACCCCTGGCCATGGCCGGTCCTACAGATTGCGGGGCCCTATGCGAAACCGATTGCGCGGGGCCTATTCTGGGTTGTGATAAAGATAATAAGAGAAAATTCAGATTTTATATTAGAAAATAAATATTTCTTTACATTGTATTCCTACTTTACTAGGTACAAAGTCACTTTCAAATTAGCCATCTACAGTACATATGAGATTTTTAACAAAACGCTGATAAACATTGAGATCTGCCATTTAGATTTACAATCGACTAGAAAAAAAAATCGCTTTTTTTTTTAAAGAGGTCGAGATAGATTTAGATCTATATTTGTATGCCAGTGACTTTTAAAGTAAATTAAGATTTGAACTTCTTGTTTTGGTTAAAATTCTCCTTATTTTTACATTTTATTTAATGAAAGCTGACAATGCCTTTTTTTAAATAGTTAGTAGTATTGGCGTTTTCCATATTGAATGACAGCCAGATTTGACAATTTTGTCTGTTTCTAAGCAGCTTTGCATCAAGTTTTCAGAAGATTGAAATAATTTCAGGAGATTTTCATGACTTTTTTTTTTCGCATATTTTACACTTTCAGGAGAATTCCAGAAACCCTTTAATAATAAGTTGAAATGTTTTTTTTAAATATATTATACCTAGAAATAGCGCGGGGCTTATGAAAGTGCGGGGCCCACTGCGGCCGTATAGGTTGCAGTAGCCTAAGACCGGCCCTGCGCCTGGCAAATCGTCAATCGACCCCCAAGTGGGTCGCGCCCCACAGGTTGAGAACCCCTGCTGTAGACGAACAAACACGAACATTTAACCAGTTATTATTTACCGTGTGCCTAGGACAACTAAGCACCTTTCACAATCGAAACCAAAGACGTTTTAATTTACCAAAAACGATTTCTTATTCGCAATTTCGACCTAAAATTTTGTTTTTAAATCCGACTGACACCCCGGTTAGCTCAATAGTTTCCGACACCCGGTTAGCTCAATAGTACTGACACCCGGTTAGCTCAACAGTACCGACACCCGGTTAGCTCAATAGTACTGACACCCCGGTTAGTTTTAGTTCAATAGTACTTACACCCCGGTTAGCTCAATAGTACTGACACCCCTGTTAGCTATATATATATATTAATAAGTCGATCGACATAAAAGTTTAAATGGAATATGTAGACTCGATCCTGAGATGAGTTTTAACACTTGATGGTGTTAGGAAGCGCCAGAGCCTTTCAAATATTTTGATAAAAAGCTGAACAGTCGAAGACTACTAGTAAATTGCTAGTAATGTGGGAATAGTTTCCAACACTACGACCTCAAGTCTTCAATAAGTACTGAGGGCAAAACTTTCAATCAAAGCTTCAATTAACACAGGGGTTCTTAACCTGTGGGTCGCGATTCCCTTGGGAGTCGATTGACGATTTGCCAGGGGTAACCAAAGACCATTGAAAAAATAGATCGTTTTATCCATTCTTCTATTGCTGTGTGTGTGTCTGAAAAGGGGGGGGTCGCGGCAGAGTGGGAGGGGGGTTGTAAAAAGGGGTCGCCGAGCTTAAAAGGTTGAGAACCGCTGAATTAACACTTGAGTCAACACTTGAACCACCCCTTCACGAACATGGCAATGCTACAGAAAACTATACACAACAAAGTAACTGCCAACTAAGAAATGTAAAATCCTCTTTGTCACAATCAAATACAGAGTTTTTTTTTTTTTTTTTGGGGGGGGGGGGGAAATTTCAGCATTGCCTCTTTAAATCAATTAGGTAATGTAATGTCTTCGGTTTGTAGAAGAAGAAAAATCATTATTATAAGTAGGCACAGTCTGTATACCCCACCATGGAGTTCATCTTTCCCTCGAGAGCCTCAATATTACCACACTAAGAGAAATTTACTCGTTGACCACTGAGTAACTTGATCCCTTAAATACTATTACATTGTATAAACGAATAAGATGGAACGAACTCTCCCTGTGTAAACTCAGACGTCTGATGGTCCAGACTCTTGAAATGTCCTACGTAATTATTTGGTACATATAAAAAGAAAAAAAAAGGGCTATATACTAAAAAAAGAGGACTTTAAAACGTTATCTACCTATGACAGTAATATCTGTATATATAATTCTCTACGTCGCCCTACCACGCGGGACACCACGCACGCACGCCGACTCTCTAACTCTCCTTCCGACTTCTCCCGCCCCCTCCCGCGCCTTCCTCGCTCTCCAGGGTCGTTTGCCCAAACCCACCCCATTTGGACTACTGTGTCTTTCAGGAAGTTTTCACCCGTCACTAAATAATGGCGTATGCTACGCCGCGGGTCGGCTACTTTGAATTATTTGTGTTATTGAAGTCTCTTGTCTAGTGGAAAAAAAATCTAAACTATATTTGAGATTTTTCTTTTTCTATCACTTTCTCTCCTATTTCTGATAAGATCTAGACCTAGAAAGAGCCTACAGCGGGAAGAAATACTTTGGAAAAGAAAAGTTGGGATCATTGTATCGATGTGATACTCTCAGAAGTAAGAGGAAATTCGAACCCAATCTCCAGGCGATCACAAGAAGATTCTTCTTCTTCTTATAGACTACAGACGTTACTTCGGCAAAAGGAGATGTTTACGTCCTACGCGTTTCCTGTGTCTATCTAGTCATGCGTGTCATTAGTGACGAACTCTGCTAAGTCGTTGGTTTTCCTGGTGATTCAAACAGCCCTTTCAATTCTCAACCAACCTCTTGTCTGACCATTTGATTTTCAACCAGCCTTTTGTCTGACCATTTGATTTTCAACCAACCTCTTTTCTGACCATTTGATTTTCAACCAACCTCTTGTCTGACCATTTGATTTTCAACCAACCTCTTGTCTGACTATTTGATTTTCAACCAACCTCTTGTCTGACCATTTGATTTTCAACCAACCTCTTGTCTGACCATTTGATTTTCAACCAACCTCTTGTCTGACCATTTGATTTTCAACCAACCTCTTGTCTGACCATTTGATTTTCAACCAACCTCTTGTCTGACTATTTGATTTTCAACCAACCTCTTGTCTGACCATTTGATTTTCAACCAACCTCTTGTCTGACCATTTGATTTTCAACCAACCTCTTGTCTGACCATTTGATTTTCAACCAACCTCTTGTCTGACCATTTGATTTTCAACCAACCTCTTGTCTGACTATTTGATTTTCAACCAACCTCTTGTCTAACCATTTGATTTTCAACCAACCTCTTGTCTGACCATTTGATTTTCAACCAGCCTCTTGTCTGACCATTTGATTTTCAACCAACCTCTTGTCTGACCATTTGATTTTCAACCAACCTCTTGTCTGACCATTTGATTTTCAACCAACCTCTTGTCTGACCATTTGATTTTCAACCAACCTCTTGTCTGACCATTTGATTTTCAACCAACCTCTTGTCTGACCATTTGATTTTCAACCAACCTCTTGTCTGACCTTCTCTTTGCAACAGAAATTTGTGTTTTAACTCATTAAAAGTACATTAGCTATTTCCAAACGAAACAATTCCAAAACTCACTTAATTTCCCCTTTTGCTGTCCCTCAATCCTAAGATCTAATACCTCCTGATCATTTTCAGCCCAAAGTATGACCCACCAAAAAAAAAAAAAGGCTATCCGTCCATCAAGACGTCCAGTAAATTAGTCATTGATTATGGATTAAATAACAACAGACCAGGCCTGGACTTCTATGAACCTCCCTCTCCCCTGATCCCTCTTTTTCCCCCCTCAGGAAGCTGTATGATGAGGCAACGCCCTCTGGTGGGACCCGTTCCCTTAAATTTTCTATTTACAGGAAGTCGTTTAAACCACGTGACTGAGTGAGATTTATGTTTTATGGTTGAGACATGCGAAGGTTTTCAATATGTGATAAATCGGCCTCATCAAAATTTGGTAAAAAAAAAAAAATAAAAAAAAAAAAAGCGTTAACACTTTAACAAGTAGCTGGTGTTGATGCAGTGGGTATTAAGTTTGGTCCGGAGAAGTTGCAGGTTTTTATATGAACTTTAATAGATAGTAGTGGAAGATTATTATTTTTTTTTAGATATTTGGTAACGATTTCACGGCCCTGCTGTGATCAGGAACGTTCTGGAATGTTCATAGCACTGGGATCGATAACATACGATCAAATGACCGAGTGATATAAAAAATAATAAAAAATACCGAGAAAGACTCAAAGAGTTTTTTTTAAATCAATTTTTTAAAATGTAGGCACATCACAATTTCTGTGTGTGTGTGTGTATGAGGCCTCTATGTCTTTGTCTGTATGAGGCCTCTATGTCTGTAATAAAGTGTGTAAGGGCTCTATGTCTATTTGAGAGTATAAAGTAAGAGATTGATGTTTATTAAGGAAAGAAGTAATTCAGATAACCTTATTTACTTCTAACTGTTATTATGAACTCTCGACAGAAGCCTTCAAGAACAAAGACGCTTAGACCTATCAAAGATCTGAACACTATTGGAATCTGTCAGGGAAAGAAAACATATTAATAAAACCATGAACATATAATATATACAAAGTAGTCTCGCAGAATTTAAAAATCAAGCACATCATTTCTTTTATTAAAAGAAATTTCTAAAAATCAAATAAGAATATAAAACTAAAATGTTATTTAACCTTGTTCAGGCCAATAATAGAAAATGCTTCCTCCGTTTGGGACACTGGAACTCAAAAAAGTATTAAGAAACTGGAACAGATACAAAATAGAGCAGTGAGATTCATAACAAAAAGAATATTCACATTTGACTAGAGTAACACCTTTAGTAAAATGAATACATTTAGAAAGCCTTCAGGATAGAAAACTTAAAAGTAAAGTAGCAATTATACATAAAATACTGAACCATAATCTTCAAGTACTAACACAAAAACTTAATAAAAAATACCGAGAAAGACTCAAAGAGAGAGTCTTATTCCTTGTTCCATATGCTAGAACAAATGTATACAAATGCCTATTCTTCCCTAGTGCTATTAGAGCATGGCATGGGTTGTACGAATCAGTCAGGCTAATCAATGATTTGGCAGAATCGCAAAATCGCTGTAATCTCTCAATACTGAAGGGTTTAACATCTATATGATTACAAAAAAAGTTCATTCATCACCACTAGTAGATTGACTAATTAGTTATTTGTATTCATTAATGTATTGTCATCGACTACGAATAATTGTGCACAATTTCAACTTGACCAGGACATGGGAAATGGGAGAACAAAAAATGTACAAGAATCCACCCAGACAGACAGAGTTGTAAGAAAAACAGTGAATTGGTTTCTAACTAAAGACCTAAATCAAACAAAGACCATCATCCAATGATTAGCTTGAACTTTGTTCTGGATCTAAAAAAAACAACCCCTGTTACACATCGTTCTAAAGACGGGGAGTCTCCTGGTAACGGTTTGAATACCGATCAGCTGACCATACCTTGTCGAATATTTAATTCCATACTGTAAGCTTATATGCAAGTGCGCATATAAAACACAAACACCTGTCTCCCTAAAACGACATCAGCTAAATGAGACTACATTATAGACACGTGACACCCGATGAGACCCTTCGTTATAGAATGCCTGAACACTGAACGTCACAGCCTGTGGGCAGTTTAGAAAAATAGCAACGAGTTGTTGGTCTAAACTGCCCACAGATTGTGACGTTGCAGGTTAGTGTTGAGGCCTCGCATCAGTTGAAATCAACTCACTGTTTCACTGAATACACAACACATTTTTAGAGAAAACACTTAATTACACTACCACTAGACCAACAGCAGGACAGACAAAGACCTCACACATTTATCTTACATTCCTCTAACCTATTTGACTCACACATCCTCTAACCTCTTAGACTCACATCCTCTAACCTCTTGGGCTCACACATCCTCTAACCTCTTGGGCTCACACATCCTCTAACCTCTTGGGCTCACACATCCTCTAATCTCTTGGGCTCACACATCCTCTAACCTCTTGGGCTCACACATCCTCTAATCTCTTGGGCTCACACATCCTCTAATCTCTTGGGCTCACACATCCTCTAACCTCTTGGGCTCACACATCCTCTAACCTCTTGGACTCACACATCCTCTAATCTCTTGGGCTCACACATCCTCTAACCTCTTGGGCTCACACATCCTCTAACCTCTTGGGCTCACACATCCTCTAATCTCTTGGGCTCACACATCCTCTAATCTCTTGGGCTCACACATCCTCTAATCTCTTGGGCTCACACATCCTCTAACCTCTTGGGCTCACACATCCTCTAACCTCTTGGGCTCACACATCCTCTAATCTCTTGGGCTCACACATCCTCTAACCTCTTGGGCTCACACATCCTCTAACCTCTTGGGCTCACACATCCTCTAACCTCTTGGGCTCACACATCCTCTAACCTCTTGGGCTCACACATCCTCTAACCTCTTGGGCTCACACATCCTCTAACCTCTTGGGCTCACACATCCTCTAACCTCTTGGGCTCACACATCCTCTAACCTCTTGGGCTCACACATCCTCTAACCTCTTGGGCTCACACATCCTCTAACCTCTTGGGCTCACACATCCTCTAATCTCTTGGGCTCACACATCCTCTAACCTCTTGGGCTCACACATCCTCTAACCTCTTGGGCTCACACATCCTCTAACCTCTTGGGCTCACACATCCTCTAACCTCTTTGACTCACACATCCTCTAACCTCTTGGGCTCACACATCCTCTAACCTCTTGGGCTCACACATCCTCTAACCTCTTGGGCTCACACATCCTCTAACCTCTTGGGCTCACACATCCTCTAACCTCTTGGGCTCACACATCCTCTAACCTCTTGGGCTCACACATCCTCTAACCTCTTGGGCTCACACATCCTCTAACCTCTTGGGCTCACACATCCTCTAACCTCTTTGACTCACACATCCTCTAACCTCTTGGGCTCACACATCCTCTAACCTCTTGGGCTCACACATCCTCTAACCTCTTGGGCTCACACATCCTCTAACCTCTTGGGCTCACACATCCTCTAACCTCTTGGGCTCACACATCCTCTAACCTCTTGGGCTCACACATCCTCTAACCTCTTGGGCTCACACATCCTCTAACCTCTTGGGCTCACCCCTCACCTTTTATTTCCATCCCTAATAGCTTCCATTATGAGAGATGCTATCAAGGATAATGAGTCGATGCTTATAATTATACATGATTTATGTAATAAATATAAAATTGTCAGGCGAATGGAATTTCCTCAGAGGTGGTTCAACAATGGAGGTCACAGGAATGTTTTATCACAAATGTTTGTAAGGAATCTTTTTTCCCCCCACAACAAACCTAATGGATAAGAAATCACTGTTGTGATATGATCGCTATAGATCAGCGGTTCTCAACCTTTTATGCTCGGCGACCCCTTTTTACTATCCCCCACTCTGCGTCAACCCCCCTCCCCCCGATACACAGATACAGCACTAGAGGAGTAGACAATAATCCATAGTTTCGATGGTCTTACACGACCCCTGGCTAATCGTCAATCGACCCCCAAGGGGGTCGTGAACCACAGGTTGAGAACCCCTGCTATAGATTGATATTGGTGATGTTAAGTTCCTGGGCAGATCTCTTATTAAAATCTCCCCCCACCCCCCAACCCGAGGAAAGCCATTAAAAAATTGCTCAAATAAACTATTAATAAGATCAAAATATACATGCATTCATACTTCATTGAAGTGTAAGGATAGCTACGTTAATACCGTGTTTTGATTGCTAATAATAGTATATGATCTATAAATAACATATTTAACCTAGAAGGGAAATCGATCCTTACAAAAGAAACTAGAATCATTTCAAGGGTATGTTGTTCATACATTTTGGTTGTTCAGATTAGGAAATCTTCAGTTGTCATAAATAAATAAATAAAAAATAATTGAAAAATATGTTGTCGCAAACTGTCTCGCGTGCGTCACGCTTGTCTTAAGAAAGATTATCATGCTGACTGTTTGCGAGTATCATTCGACATCCAGTGTCGTTATGTAGTCCAAGCAAGACACTGAATCTAAATGTGAAAAATCTATCGATTTAATTTTTGCAATCAAAGACTTCTATTTTTAAATGCCTTTGAAAGTAGAGGGGACAAAAGTGTTTGGTTGTCCCCTGTAATGTGTATTAGGAGGATAACAATTTAAAACTTCACTTAACATTATTTAAGGGCAGTAACAGCTATAGAAGTGTGATTCGTGGAAGCAGATCGATATATCTGTAGATAAGATCAATTCAAAAAATAGAAGATTCAAAAGAAGATATATTCTTCCGTGTTACCCCTTTTTTATCTATGATTGTTAAAAAAAACAAAACAAAACAAAAAAAAAAAAAAACTTTAAAATTTTAGAAATCGAACAAATTTAGCTTTTCAAATTTTAAATATAAAACATATTCAATTCGTTATTTAAAATTTATTATTCGTAGACTCTTATATTTCCTCTTTCTTACAATTTATTTTACTTCCTGGTATCTAAAATACACATAACAAAAACACAAAAAATATAAGAAGTTGTACTCTTTCCTTCCAACTAATTGTTGTTCTAACTCTCTAGGTCGCTCTCCTTCACCTTTCTCTCTCCCTTATCCCACCATTGAAATATTTAGCTCTGTCATTGTTCAATAAACATATCAAACAAAAAAGATTACATGTTAATGCGTAAAAAGTTCTTCCATTTTTTTAAACCAACAAAAAATATACTTGTAAAACAACTGCTATTTATTTTATAAAGTTAATAACACTTACTGTTTCTTAAATGCTGAAAGAGAGACTACAGCACAAAAGCAGAATAATAAATTCAGTGAGTTGTCATAGAAGAAAAACATTTGAGACTTCGAAGCGAAGTGTTATAAAACAAAAAATAATGAACTGTAAAACAATTTCATAAAATAAAGCCAAAACGAGGCAGTGCAATAAAAACACAGTGTTAAATACTGATATAACCAACTTAACATCAGCAGTGCAATATAAACCCAGTGTTAAATACTGATATAACCAACTTAACATCAGCAGTGCAATATAAACCCAGTGTTAAATACAGATATAACTAACTTAACATCAGCAGTGCAATATAAGCCCAGTGTTAAATACAGATATAACTAACTCAACATCAGCGACTGTTCGCTGTGTTGATACTGACTCAAGTTTCAGTTCGGGGGACAATACCCATAGGGTCAATCAATGGTCTGCAAATAAGAAACATCTAGAAAAGCAACTCATCCATTCTGAAGTGCAATATCCACAGAAACAGGAGAGCAGTCTGAAAAAAAAAATCACACCCCCTCCCAAAAAAAAAATCATCCCCCCTCCTAAAATAAAAAAAAAATGATTCGCAATGTCCATCAAGAAAACTCTGGTTTGACAGAAGTGGGTCACTTTAATGTGGCCATAACATGCTCAGGAACAATGACATTTTTGAACGATAGATGTGTGCCTCTTAAGTAAAGTACCCGAAGAGTTGATGCGCACACACGCACACACACACACTTACACACGCAGAAACAGACAGACAGACAGCACAACACGTCATGTTTTTTGTAAGTGCTGAGTAGTTTGACAATAGCAGAATAAATTGCAAACAAGTAAAACATACAATTAATAATAATAATAACAATAATAATAATAATAATAATAATAATAATAATAAGCTATAATAAGGGAAAGAAATACATATTTAAATTCATATATCTCAATATTGTAAGATTTATTTACCTTTGCTGTACCAAACAAAACGTTTAAATTACTACTAATTAATTTATTAATTGCTTTTTTTTTTTTTTTTTTTGACTGGTTCGTGTTTTGTTAAGGACAATGAATACATGTGCGAAATTTCATCTTGATTAGAGAATGGAAAGTGGGAGAAATAACGTGAACAGAATCAGTACCACACAGACTGAGTGAGTTGATATAAGCTTTGTAAAAATACCTAATTACTTTATAGCCCAAACTATCATGAAGGTCAATCGGGACATGGCAGGGTTTTTGAACTTGGGACAGACCTGAAGCAAATTCAACAGTTACCAAACTGCATTGTAGTTTGAAAATACAAAATAATTCTTTTCTAACAATGTCATGATTTGTTTCGTTAAAGTCTTAAAGAACTTTTCAAAATTTAGGATCAAAGCTGTGACGTAAGTAAATGAATAGTAAAGAAACATTTGTACAAACCAGACAGACCACAGACCACAGATAGACCACAGACAGACCACATAGTTTTTGTAGTATTTGTTGTTGCAAGAACAAAGGTTTGAACACATTCCATCGGACGCTGCTAGATCAGCTGGTGTCCAGTGCCAACACGTAGCTGTGTTCATGTTGATCAGTGACTTTTCGGACACGCCAAACCCAAAAGTACTAGTCACAAGACCTAATGGTAACATTTAGCAAACAGTCACGAACGACAAAGTCATGAACAGCAAACAGTCATGAACAGCAAACAGTCATGAACAGCAAATAGTCATGAACAGCAAATAGTCATGAACAGCAAATAGTCATGAACAGCAAACATTTATTAACAGCAAATAGTCATGAACAGCAAACAGCAAGCAGTCATGAACAGCAAACAGCAAGCAGTCATGAACTGCAAAAAGTCATGAACAGCAAAAAGTCATGAAAAGCACTTAATCAAGAACAGCAAAAAGTCACGAACAGCAAAAAGTCATGAAAGCAAAAAGTCATGAACAGCAAAAAGTCATGAACAGCAAAAAGTCTAAAATAGCTAACAGTAACAATCACTCAAACTAAACATCTTTAATTGATTCAGAATTGTTAGCAAAAGACAATGCTTGTATCCCATACTAAGAGGAATTCAAATTTTTAATTAATTTTTTTTTCTAAAAACGTCATGAATTACATTTAGGATTTATTAGATACTATTTTCAGTTAAATGCTTGCTACATTATCATCATCATCATCATCATCATCATCATCATCATCATCATCATCATCATCATCGTCGTCGTCGTCGTCGTCGTCGTCATCATCATCACACTAGTATGGCTCAAACCCTCTATTGCCAAAGCCTTTAGACAACTCCCCGGTTTTGCACACCGTAGATATATCACCCTACAGTTCTGCTTTAAGCGAGTGTTTCCTCTAACGATCATTAGAGATTAACAATTGTCAAAATAAAGTGATGGTGATGTCATCAAATGACTTTTTAAATAAATCGACTCTAGCTGCTGAAATGGATTCACGTTATCGTAAGCAAGTGACACTCACAAAAAAATGTATTTTCTGTCTCCTTAAGAAAACAGCTCAATTGGCAGGCCGTGCTAATAATGTTGCCCTAGAAGCAAACACAAAAAAAGTTGGCAGTAACAGAAACGCTCATGTGACAGCACGGAACGTACACTTGCTCTGAGATGGGAATGCACTCTACAAGCTAATGTCAGTGGCTGGATGTATCAATAATAATCGCAATACAATAAACATTGACATTAATGTGAGAATGACGACTTGGAGGAGGGGGGAGGGGGGAGAAACTTTCTCTAAGGGAACATTAAAGAGATGCCACTTAGCAGTAAAGTAGAGCGGATCCCAAACTGTGTTGACGCCCATTAGTAGAGTCCCATAAATAAATCAACTGCTCGTAGCCTATACATCTTCGTCTCATCTCATTTGTTTCTACGCCACATCCTGGGCATTATCTTATCCACCTACCAGGTTTACCAGACGTGTCGTTTCTGGGCGAGTGTCTTTGAACTGTTCTCCACGTCTTGCCCATGGTGTCTGCTTCCTAATCTCGGCTTCGTGTTTTTCAGGATCGTCCCATCTTTCCTTGGGGGCTCCTTGTGAGGACCTGTCTTGTGATTTTGGATGCAGGCTTGAGTCGCCTATCTCAAGCCTGTGTTTCTGAAGGAAATCTTTTTCAATAGCCTAACTATATAGGCTACCAACAAAAATATATAAAACCATAAAACATTTATATGTCGTTAACAACTATTAAAAAAAAACATCAATGCTTTTGAACTGAAAATAACTAGAGGGTTACATTCGTGATAGAAGGCCTCAACACTGATCTGCAACGTCACTACCTGTGGTCCAATATCTCGTCGATATGTCGTACAGATCTGATATCTATGATTATGCAATCGTTCTTACATATGAGGATTTCGTATTCATCCCTTTGGGGATAATAAACTAGAACTCCATCATGACTTTAGCATTAAATATAAAAAGATCAACTCGAGAGCTGGTCAGAGAACAAAGCTGGAAATGTTGCTCTTTTAAAATTTGGAATGCGTTGTAACCACAGATCTATCTATCTATCTATCTATCTATCTATCTATCTATCTATCTATCTATCTATCTATCTATCTATCTATCTATCTATCTATCTATCTATCTATCTATCTATCTATCTATCTATCTATCTATCTATCTATCTATCTATCTATCTATCTATCTATCTATCTATCTATCTATCTGTATCTATCTATCTATATATATATATATATATATATATATATTATATCTGAATTATGGCTAGTTTAAAAACAGCGGCTTTTTTGAAGTTTTTCACGACATTTTTGTGCTGTGTTGTGAGATCGGCGCGTCCAGTCTAGATATAATATCTATAAATCAGTGGATGTAACAATTTGTTCCTTCAGAATTCTTCCCTGTACATCGTATCGAGAGACTAGCTAGCACACTCACAGCTTTTCTGAGGTGCTTCCTCTGTGCTCACTGGATGGATGATTTCGACAAGTAAAAGAAAAAGTGTATCCATCCCTTTCTTCTACCGCTCTGTAATCCAGAGCTACTTTTTAAAACGTAACAAACTCGTACTCATTAGCATGAAATTTAACATCCGTTCGACAGCTAATCGCTTAAGCACTCATTTACCAGTCCACTTGAGAATTTAAGATGCTATTCAAAATAAGTTCAATATTATCATACAAAAAAATTATGAATTGACCCAGCTCATAAAGAACAGCGGCAGATCGGTGTAAGTACCATTGATTTGGAAAGAGCTCAGAAATCTGGGTATTGATCCAGGCCATACAGCTGCACCCTCTATTTGCTTACTTTTCTGTCCTATTAAAAAAAAAAAGAGCTTCAAAGTCGCCTCAGGGCAGACTTTGACTATCAGAGAGTAGAAACCGCAGCCATTTTGGAACCGAGTAGAATATCGCTTACGATTCACTGACAAGTGGGAGGGGGGATGATTATGCCTGGAAGATGTAAGATGGTTCTCTGGTATGTTCTTGCTTGCCTGTTTACCAACCATTCCAGTAAGCCGAATATTACCGGAAGCTAAGTTTAAAGAATAGTTGAAAGTATTAGCAGTACAGAATTCAGTCATTGAATGGTCTAGTTCAGTGTTTCCCATACTTAGTCCTTAAAGGAACACTTCGCACCTTCTGAGTAATTAATGGAACGTTTTGCCAATTTTTTTTAAAGAGATTAATTCACGTGGTGATCTACTAGTTAATTATTCCAGTAGTTCGTGGGACACTTGTTCAGGCCTCGCGGAACAATAGGGCTCTGCGGAACACAGTTTGGGAAACACTGGTCTTGTTCATGAGCAATTTCAGCAAGATTTAATCTGGGTTCTGTATATAGTGGTGTTGGTTCAGTGAAAGATTGTCTAAGATAGTCTTCAAGTTCTGTAACTAAGTTTGTCTTAAATATTGGTCGCATTAACATTGTTAAATGTAACGGAGAAAAACAAAACAATGTGACTAGGACTTCTGAGGTTGACTTCGTCCTGACTGAATGATTGTACACCTACTTCACATGAAAGGACGAGTTTTGGAATCACCGCATTGTTCGTCATTTAGCATTAAAAATGAAAAGTCTAGTCAATATTATTATGATCTCGAGGTTTTTCAAAGAAAATACAAAAAATAAATTCTAACGTTTGCTTAATTTGGTTGTGAGATATGTACACTAGTGAACAATTCATTTAAAAAGAAAAAAAAAGATGTAGTGAAACAGGTGACTATGTAAATGTATAATTAAAATGAGTTCAATCATTTTCTGCAAACCTAAGATCTACTTATGAACATGAAATCACATTTCAATTGACTGGTTGGCAAAAAAAAATAAATTGACATCAATGTTGGTTGATCACTAAGTTAAACAGAATGTAAATTCAATGCACTAGTAACAGAAGCATTGCTGTGCCCTCAAGACCATGGTAAAAAAAAACCCAAACAATTACCCTTATAGAGAAACTAACAAATGTAATGCACTGACCAACCCGTCCATCCATTAGTAGGCCCCGACGACAATACTAAAACATGTATAAGTCACACTGGCAGTCCGCAAAAAGAAGGCAGCCAATCCAGATAGCTGTAAACAAACACAAACATTCCCATCAGACACTTTTAGTTCCTACTTTTGATTGCACACTGTATGTCGTCTTTTTTTGGTGACTGCTTATGTTTTCAATTTAGAAGAGTTCGATTTTTTTATGAAGCCGATTGTCAATGAGGCTGATTATCAATAATGATTATTATTAAAAACTTATCAAATGCTAGATTTAGCATGTGTAGAAAGTGTTCTTTTAGTAATGAAACAATGTTATACCCCATCTCATCATCATCTGTCCCTAGACTTTCATCGTAAGGGATGCTGGGACAGTTTGCGTAACCAAATCCCTCCCCCTTTTCCGGTCTTCAGCTGTTCTTAGCAGGGCATCAAGAGAGAGAGAGAGAGGCTGGTCCATTCTTTTATGTTACCCAGCCAGCTTATCTTTGGACGACCCTTTTTTCATGCTCCCTCCACTGTACCTTGAAGTATGGCTCTTAACAGTGTCTTACAATAGGACTGAACCAGCTCAGCTTTCGTCTTTTCAAAGTATTGAGGAGCGTCTTTCTACCAGCCAGAGTTTTGATTTGTAAAAGTATAAAATCATTTGTCTTCTTTTCCTGATATCTGATACCCAACATTTTCTGTAACATTTACTCTCAAAGGCTTAATTTTACCTTCAGCGTTTCTTGTCTCACGTTCTCTGACCTATACAGTGACTACTAGCAGAGAATAAATTTTAATTTTACTTGGAAGCTGATTCTACTCTTCCAGATTTTCAACAGTTTGCTCATGACAGCGGATGCCAAGCTTAACTCTATCTCTCCGTAATTATTTTCCATGTTCAGAAGGAAGTATTCATTTGTCTCATTTCTATTTCACGAGCCTGTTAGGTTTAATCTTCAGAAAATGTTAAATTGGAATAGATACATGCTTTCTCTTTTTAAATAACACAAATTAAAGTTTACAAACCCAAAAAATAAGTTAATTTAATGGGGCCAAATCAACGATGGCATCGTCGATCGGGAGAGAAAGAGTTAAACGGTTTTTATCTCTTTTATTGACCCTCTCTCTTTTGTTACGTTTGACTTAAGTATTTAAATGAGACAACGTTTCCTAGTGTTTGGCCAATTAATTTCATACAGCGTCTGTTACTATTTCAACGCAAACTACTATTTGGCTTTTTTTTCAGCACTGATTTCCATGCCAACTGCTCTGGTTTCGGTATCCTGTTTTGGAGTAGGATCTCGTATCTGGTATGCATTTTCTCTAATGAGGTCTGTGGTTGACCTCCTTCAATCATAAAATGACTATGAGTCATATCGTAGAGCACTTTTTCATGTGACTGTATTGCCCTTTTCTCGAGAGACATTTCGGGATACATAGTCCTCCAACCAGTGGACATGACCAAGCCAGCGCAGGCGGGGTTGTTTGAGGATTGTAAAGATGTTGGGAAGACTTTTTCGAGCAAGTATCGAAATGTTAAACAATCTTGCTATGTGATTTTTGAAAATCCTTCGGATCTTTATAGGAGATCTATATCATCTACAAACCTGAGATTGGAAATAGGCCACCCGTTTACTCGTATGTTATGTGTAAATTCTTCTACAGTTTTCCTCATATGCTCCAGAAATATGTTTTAAAAGAACTGGAGACATAATATCTTTTATAAAAATATATTACCCTTAAAATAAAAAACAAAATTAAAAAATCACGAACAGGCGCACACAAACACACGCACTCCTTTATGCCCAGAGGATGATGATTTGCCCAAATTGTCAGCCATGTCACCCAACACCACCTTGACTGTTGAGGCTGTTAGAATAATAGTCATGTGACGCCAGCAAAAAAAAAAAAAAAAGGTAACAGACGTTATAATCTAGTACAAGAGACACATTAAAAACTGAGAACATTGCAAACATTTTTGTTTCGTTTCAAATGGCATGTGAACAGTGTGACCCACTTTCTTCTAATGATTCTTGTGTCGCTAGAAAGAAGTTCTGAAGTTCTTCCTGGTGTTCAGACTATGAGATCAAGTACTGAAAAAAACCTGTACAGCCTAACTTCAAACATCGCGCTATTTGCCAAGTTGCACAGTGCTTCACAGTTTATTTACATTTCGTTTGTAAACCAAAAGAAACAAATAAATAAAAATAAATATATATATACCTTCTAATAAGAAAACAAATGAGGGGAATCATAGATATACTCTTATACACACACGCGCATGCAGAGACACATATTTTTTTCATTAAAAGAATGAAAACTCTATATCATATACTATTTATTAAAAGTTAATTAATTTATATTTGAAATGTGTAAAAAAAAAAGTCTATTTGACATGAACGACAAAAAAGAAAGTGATAAAAGTGTTACATAATGTTACATTGTTATTAAACCATTTCTGTATTTCTGTAGAAAATGTAATTTCTACGCAGAACAAACAACTTTACTGTAATTATTATTTTTTTTGTTTTATTGAAATTCGTTTTTTTCTTGAAGATAATCTAATCTCACTGACATTATTTTAATGAGAACTTTAAAAAACACCTCTTTTCATTTGGAAAAATAGTTTTGCACCTAGGAAAGTGTTATTTCTTTTTTTTTAATTAAAATTAACGCAAAATGCCAGTTTTGTAAATTACTTTTATTTCTTTGCCTGGACCTCGTTAATGCCCCTTTCTTGTCAAGTTAGAAGTAAATCCTACTTTAAATTCTAGTAGTACTGCGGTCAACGTAGATTTTACGATTCCACAATATGTGCAAAAGCCAATTGTAATGACTCAATGGTAAAACGCGTAGAAGTTTGGTTTAATTGGGTTTTTCCTTTAGTGACGCGATAGTACATTTAAAAGTTTGAACGGAAATAGGTTAGAAAAGTTTAACGCACGAAAGAGGAAGAGACCGCTTGTAGCAAATAGTGACGACGTCGACTGCGCCCTTATCCCGTAAAAAAATTATTGTTTTTTTAAATTATACCGTTTGTTCTGTGGTGAGTTGTATACTACTTAATGAGCTCGCAGTTAACATTTCAAGTAATCAACACCATCTACACTCAATTAGATAAGATCTAACAAACACCCAACACAATACTCTTGATTACCATTGAGCAAAGTGCTATCAAAGTTTCTCTTCCTAAGGTTCACGTCTCACTAGCGGGCGGAGGCGTACGGTGGGCGGTTTAGGGGTATTGACATAAAATAGGAGCAAATATTTGAGTCTGTTTAAAGAGAGATCATGAAGATAACACTTGTATAACTATTTTGCCACAAATCACAAATGCGTTTTAAAAGCAATCATTGCCAAATTTCTGATGTCAAAACTCGCCATTTTGTTCGGTACTTATATACTAGACTTACTGTTCTTTACGTAATTTTTGTCTAATGTTTTAAAAGTCTTAAGACTTAAAATATCATCATGGCTCGAGGTGATCATTTAAGTTGCATGGTAAAATTAGTTGCCACTTTATTTATTTTGCAAGAAAAAATATGTCTATTTTCTAACGTGTCAACACTCAAAAGTCTGTCAATAGTTCCGCGAAGTCAATATCTGCTGCTGGTCAATATCTGCTGCTGGTCAATAATTTCCCCCGGCTAATGTCTTGGAAGAGGGAGAGGCGGAGGCAAATGTCAATATGCTCTGAAGAAAGCTGGACAATGGACATCCAAGTTAACACAGAGGAAGACAAGCGAGGAACTAAAGTTGACAATACTTATCATTTGCGTACTCTCTCTGCTGAACGGATGGTTTAACAGCGAAACAATCGATAAATCAATTAATCAATACATCATAACGGCATATGATTGTAGAATGAACTCATCACTGAAGGCCCGGATGTTTGAAAAAGTGTAATCGTTCCACGGAATAAAAGATGTCTTTGTTAAATGTTTCATTGTATTTTTTCCACCATTTTTTTAAACGTGGCCTTTGATGTGCTCGGTCGACTGTGGAAAACAAGGGCTGTAGAAAAAATTTTAAGGGTCCTTCTATTTAGAGTAGTCCTCCCCTTTGAAAACAGAAAAATACAAAACGTTTACTGGAAACATGCTTTTGTTTCTTAACCGAGGAACAAAACAAAAAGATTTGGTCAATGCTGGACGAACGTCCTGGAGGAACTCCTTTTGTGCTCGTAAGCTTTGGTCTTATGTGTCTATTGTTCTGGACGTGGTCAAGTGGCCAAGTGCCTTGTGTGTATGTGTGTGTGTGTGTGTGAGTGATTGTGTGTTAAATGGTTTCCTTGAAAGACTCGAAAGTTGTAGTACCACTGGGCAAGTTTTAAATGTTTTGAACAAAGATAAAGTTTCACTGAATTGCACAAAGAATTCTATACAAGGAAAATATCTTCTTATCTTATAAATTACAGACGTTACTTCAAAAGAGAAGATAATTACGTCCTACGCATTTCAGGTGTCAATCTAGTCGTGAATATTTATAAACTACACCTACAATCTTAGGATTATGATGTAATAATTATGAAAAATTGTATAAAATATTCATGATAACATCAGCTGCCTTATAGATCGCAAGGTCCGAAAGGGGGGGGGGGAACTTTTAATATATTTTTGTTTCTCTTAAGTTTCCTATGCCGTCGCGTCAGAGACAAAGATTATATTATGTTCTTAACCCAAACGTGATAATGCCATGTGACGTCCCTAACGCAGACCTGGTACATGACTACATGCTGAATTCAACTCGGGACCATGGCGACTAAAGTCCACACACCTGAAAGACAGACGGTTATTTAAGAAAGTGCTATCAGAGCATGAAATGGGTTGCTTGAGTCGGCCAGGAAAACCAATGACTTGGCAGAATTTAAGTCATTGCTTAACATGCATGACTAGATGCATGACGCGTAGGGCGTAATCGTCTTCTTTTTAATGTAACGTCTGTTTTTTTTTTATAAGATAAGATAAGAAAAGCAAAAGATATGTGAATAACAATAAAATATTCAGGAACCCATCGTACGGTTCGCAGGGTGAAACACATGGTGAAACACATGGTGAAACACTGTAAAAAAGAAATGCACTTAGATACCAAGAGAAAAAAAAAGCCACCACATACATTAGTTTTTATTGTCAGAGTGTAGCCACATCCGATTGTAGACGCCCCTGATGTTCTCACCGCTGTTGAAAAGCAGTGAGGCTGGATTGCTTATAACATAATTCAACACCCCCCTCATTAGTGTGAGACTCGCTGATACAAATGTTAACCCATGTCAGCCACTTAAAAGTAAACATTCCTTAATCTTTAACTATTAGAATCAAGATCCTCTCCATTTATAGTAACAATTTTAACAGGCACACATCTTAATCACACATGAAAATCTCAACTACGCATGACAACCACACTGACAACCACACATGACAGACACACATGATAGACACACATGACAACCACAAATAACAACCACACATGACATCTATACTTGTTACGGGCCACATCACGCTAAATAAATCCTGAAGTACAAAGGAATGGAACTTCTACGAACCAGACAACACCGTACCACATGGCCGGATGTTGCCTGCAGGCCGTACGTTGAAAAACTCAGGTTCACGAAAAAAAAGTGTTAGAGTTTTGCAAACAGTATACAGTGCCCAGGGGCGTTGCCGTAGTAAAAGTCTCTCTGTGAGCAGTTCCAGTCTTCTAGCTCTAAGTCAATCAAACGATAAATAAAACTACTGTATACAATCGAGACCAATCGTGATAGAATGCCTAAGCCCTGACCTGCAACGTCACAACTCTGTGGGCAGTTAAGACCAATGGCTCGTTGCCACATCATAGGTCTGTACGTTGTGGCAACGAGCTATTACCTTATACTGCCCTCAGGTTGTGACGTGCAGGACAGTGTCCTCTTTAACGAATGACCTCGGTACAATCCGGGCGGGCTAAAAGTAGAGGTCTCTTCGATCTGACGTAACCAACACGGAATCATTTGTTTGGCTAATAAAAAGCTGATACCTTATCTCTCTCAAAACTAATAGCATGATTCCTAGAAAGAATGTAAAAAAAAATAAAAAAATAACGTGTAGTGAAGTTTAAAGGGGAACAACGCAACTAGTAATAACATAGTAATAACATAGTAATAACACAGTAATAACATAGTAATAGCATAGTAATAACATAGTAATAACATAATGGTTCAAATGCAATATTTGTATTTGACCAAAAAAAAAAAGTAAATTGCCTTTTATAAATACAAAACAAAACAACAACGAAAGAGATTACAAGATTACAAAATGGCCCCTTGTGAGAGTGTTTGATGAATTTATAAACTCCTCGATTCTGACAATTTTCTCCCCCTGCGAGTAATGTCATTATACATTGGAAAGTTTATCCCCAATTGTCACAAGTGAATGTTAAAAAGTACATATGAAAAATGTTAATACATAAGGTTAGAGTCCTTGTCAGATCAATACAGCGCTACTATTTTACGAAGAAGATCACTACAAAATAAACACTGCATTTCATTTATTTTCACGTCGAGCACATCAGATTCAACTTTTGTACTTTGAAGTCCTTTTAACGAAATAATGAAGTTTGAGATAGCACTGACTTTCGTGTTTGTAAAACAAGGGTCTAAGAAATAAACTGGCAAGGTTACAAGGTACAAAGGTCAGTCAACTGAAACCTATGGGAATTGAATTCTACCGATTCCAGGTAGTCGAATTACAATAGAAGAAGTCCGCTTAAAGTTATATCAAAGGTCGCCGAGTGTAGACTCAACAGGCCTCAAGACTTTGAACTGTCTGCTTGTACTTCTCACGTAACTTCCGGGAAATAATTCACAATAAAGTAGTCATCTTATGACACTATAGAGTACTCAACTAATAACATTATAGAGTAGTCAGCTAATAACTTTATAGAGTAGTCATCTTATAACATTATAGCGTAGTCTTAAAACATTAAAGATTATTCATCTTATAACATTAGTCATCTTATAACATTAGTCATCTTATAACATTATAGAGTAGTCACCTTATAACAGGGGTTCTCAACCTCTGGGTCGCGCCCCCCTTGGGGGTCGATTGACGATTTGCCAGGGGTCGCCAAAGACCATCGAAAAAATGAATTGTTATTGTCTTTTCTTCTATTGCTGTATGTGTGAGCCGGGGGGGGGGGAGGTCGCAGAACGGTGGGGGATTGTAAAAAGGGGTCGCCGAGCATAAAAGGTTGAGAACCGCTGCCTTGTAACATACCGGTAATTGAATAGTTTTCTTATAACTAAAAAATGTTACCATTTGATAAATACATGTACATCTTGAGAAATTCTGTCCCAAATACTAGAGATGTTCACTATGAACCAAGTAATGTCAAGGACACTAAATTGAACTTCGACATTGCCAACAATATAAAAGTTACACCGGAAGAACTTTGAAAATGTGATTCTGCGGTGCTAAGGAAACCTCCCCACATCATAAAGAAATATATTCAATTACTTTATTCTGTACACCCGACACACCAAAAAAAAAAACAACACCAAAAAAAACCCAAACAACAACAACATGCTATATGATCATGGATTTGTAGCCTTGTATAAAAATCTCTAATACATAAAACTGGGTGCAATGTACATAATACAAGCGTTGTTTCACTTTCTCGTTAGTGTGTACATGTACATAAATAATCAATTGACTTATGAATAATCGAACGAAGCAAATCAATAGGAACACAACACATTCGTTAATAAAGCAACAGTGCTATAGACATTCAGCTGTGTTCCACACACATTGATCCACAATTTGGTGTGCACATTACATTTGCATAGTTTGTTTTTTAAAAATCACACCGAATTAGAGCCAACCCCTTCCCTTCAAAAAAAAAACAGTAGTCTCTAAGCATGGAAATAATTCTTCCTCAAACGTCTGCACAGCAAACGGAGTTTCTAATCGTCTGCAGACCAGAGATAGTTTGATAAATTCCAGATTAAGTAGGAACTTCAAGAGATCTATCCACGGCACCGCTAGCCACTGCATGGTTTAGTAATGCCAAGCGTAAAAATCTTCTTCCTAAACAAACAAAAGTCTAACATTCAAACTCTTCTCATGTCTTGGAAATATTGAAAAAAAACTCATCACCGAATTTCTTTTGTTTTTCTATCCTAGATTTAATTAATAATTCAGGGTCGGTCCAAGAATGGTGCCATATTTTGGGTATAAACGCTGAGGGGCTTTTTTTCTCGCACTATGTTGTATGTTGTATCAAAAATAGTAAAGTCTTTACGTGTTCGAAACCACAAAATGTATCATCGAAGTTTTGAGATCAATATGAAATTTCATTACTCACAACTCTGAGACACTAAAGTAAAAAGTAAATTTCCCCTTTGAAACCTTGTGATCAATAGGGCAGGTGATGTACATCAACTCACGCCGTCATCTGGTTCTGTGGCCAACGGTTAACGAGGGTGTCAGCACAACGACCAACCGCCTTCACCCGTTAGAGATGGGTGGACTCAGAGGCACACGAAGATCCCGAAATAAAAAATCCCAGTCTTCACCAGGATTCGAACCTCGACCTGGGTTCGGAAGCCAAGCGCTTTACCGCGCCTCCAGCGTTAGACATTGGCTAACTATGTTTTGTGAACACTTTCTGCTGCTTTACGTAATATTTGTGTACGCGAAAGTAAATTGCAATCTCAAACAGAATGTCCATTAGTTGATACTAACAGGATATGACCCGCGGCCTGCCGGCCTTATTTGGGGTATTTCTGATCTATTAGATTGGATTTAGATCTATGTCAAACATGGAGAATGTTCCCTTCAATTTTTAAAAAAATAGGTTTACCTGTTCATCTACATATTCATATCAAATATAAAATACTGTGAAAACGGGTTTACCTGACCCTCTAAAAAGTGCATTTTTAAAATAGAGATACAATTCGGTACTTTTTGTCTATTTTTAGAGTCCTCCAGTTGTGGGAGGGCCTTCAAACATTACATTACGGTCTCCGCCATTATCTAGGGAACATTTATGCCAAGCTTTATCAAGATTGGTGGAACGGTTCTAATTTTTATTCGTGACATACATACATACATGCATACATACATGCATACATACATACATACATACATACATAGTACATACATACATACATATATACATGCATACTACATACATTCATACATACATACTTGCATATATACTTGCACATACGCCTTACTTTCTGCTTTATATTACAGATTGTATGGAAATCTTGGACTAGTTATCCACTATTTACTATTCAAGTGCACATCCTTTACAGATTGTCCAATTTTTGATATTTGATATTGAACTATACATTTTCCCCACACCACTACAGTTCCACTATGTCTTTGACGTCACTTCCTGGACATTTTCACTCTCAAATTATTTGTTCCGCTTAAATTTCATCAGATAAATCTCTGAATGCTAACGCCACGCAGACAATATGACCTCAAAGTGTCATTCGATTAAAGAACGCGCGCGCGCGCGCGCACCAACACGCACGTGGAAATGTTATAAAATAATAAGATAACATTGAAAGGAAATTGTTTCGGAAATCAGCAGAAACACAAGCAGACGTGATGGGCCTGGGATGATTCAATGTCACGATAACTCTAGAGTAGATTTGAAAGATTTCAAAATTTGAATCTTTTTTTTGTGTGTGTAACTTCTAGTTGGGCTTCACTTATCTATTTCCCTCTCAGAAGTCAAATATTTGTGACATAACTTTCTGATGTTCACACTTTAGTCCTTATAGAAGGACAACTTTCAGACGACATTTTTTTAAAGTGTCAAAGTCTTCAAACCAGGAAAGATGATCATGTGATTGATCTAAAATAGAAACACGATTGAAACGAAATTGTGCAATGTAAACCTTCTCTTTATTTTGTTTGCAATGAGCTCATACATGATTTGCATTGTAATCTTTTTGTGTGAGTGAGTGTGTATGTGTGTATAAGAAATGGTATATTTGTGTGTGTGTTCCATTTTGAATTAAAGTCCCTCAACTGAATGATAAGATAAGATAAGATAAGATAATTTTATTGATTCAATCAAATGGAAATTCCGTTTGACTACAATTGTCAACATCAGCGTAACTTCTGTACAATAACAGTATTATTGATAACATTGATAGCGAATAAATATTTACTCAAGAGAATTTAGAAAAAAATACTTGTATCAAAGAATTTATTGTGCCTGATTGGCTAACAAATTATTTTATTGTATTTTCTTATCGGCTGTCTTCCGGCATCTTGATTATACAAACATGTATTATATATGAAGGGAAACAACTCACAGGCTCAGTGTGACAAACATAACATGTAATGACAGAGTGCTGAGACATTTGTCAGAATTTTCTGATGATGAACTTTCAGGACTTATTATGCAAATTTTATCTTTTATACAGTTAATGTGTGTTGAATCCTTATTAATGGGCTAAACAAGGAATCGATTAAATAAGGTAGAACATAATAAGTTGTTTGAGGATCAATAAAAAATATATTAACCAATTAGTTAGTCAGTGGTACTGTACTGCTGCACAATCACATAGAAAAAGAAGGGGGACTTTTCCTGTAGCATTGGAATATACATGGCAGTGATTTTGTGACTCTTTCAATTAGATAATCTTTGGGTTTTTTTTTGTTTTTTTATAAGATTTTCTTTTACTTTGCTAGTTTTCTCAATGCAGAACTTGAATAAAACTTAACAAAACAAAACTTTTTTTAATGACAATATCTGCACCTTTCAATTCCAATGCAAATATATGTGGAAACACAAGAGTAATACTATTTTGAACCTCTTCAATAAAAATACTCTATCCTACCGTAAACTACATTAATTGCACGTCTTTCAATCTTTCAGTCTTCAACTGAATTTTATCAGCCTCCCCCTTTATAAACTTCATCTACCAAAGAGTTACTTGAGTTACATTCATCAACCAATGCAAAGACACACTCATCAAATGTGCTAGGCCACTGCTTTGCACCATCAACACCAATGTCTTTTATTCTCTTCAAAGGATCTGAGCTCAAAGACGATCTTATCAAGTAATGAACTTTCCAATTTAAATATAACCTGGAAATGTATCGCCATCTCGTTTAGTTACATCAGTTTTTAATTAGAGATGTACCTACTGATTCTCTTTGATGATATGTTGATTTAAGATGGTTGGTTGATGTGTGGTGGGGAAGGGGGGGAGGCGTTTAAACATTCTCTCGTGGAAAAGCGTTTCTCACCTCCCTGCCTCAGCAGCGACCATGTAATGCTCCCTCCACACCCCAGTTGAAAGAAGGCGGCATTGAACCAAACTTCTCAGACAGAATAGACACTATTTAGACAGGATTTTAGTTTGTGCCTCAACGCGTTTCCCATTACAGTTGGTGATGTAGAACATAGGGACTTTTTACACACAGAAACAGCAGACGTGACCTCCAGGAAGAGGTGTAATGATACCCGCATACGATGTTTATATATTTTAAAAATTTAATAATCCATCTGTTGCGCTATACAAAAAAAAAAATATAATGTACTTTTAAAAAAAAATAGATATAAACAAACTATACTTTTGAGTTAGTAAAACTCAAACATATTTCCTGTATTAATGCTAAAAGAAAACTTAGTTGTAAAGATACCATTTCTTATTTAGGATCATTCTCTGTGTCTACACCACACATTTTCTGTTGCCCATTATTCTATGCATCCCATATTTTCTGTTGCCCATTATTCTATGCATCCCATATTTTCTGTTCCCCATTATTCCATGTATCCCATATTTTCTGTTCCACATTATTCCATGTATCCCATATTTTCTGTTCCCCACTATTCCATATATCCCATATTTTCTGTTCCCCATTATTCCATGTATCCCATATTTTCTGTTCCACATTATTCCATGTATCCCATATTTTCTGTTCCACATTATTCCATGTATCCCATATTTTCTGTTCCGCACTATTCTATGTATCCCATATTTTCTGTTCCCCACTATTCCATATATCCCATATTTTCTGTTCCTCATTATTCCATGTATCCCATATTTTCTGTTCCCTATTATTGTCTGTATGTCAAATTTTCTGTTCCCCACTATATCATGTATCCCATATTTTCTGTTCCCCATTATACCATGTATCCCATATTTTCTGTTCCCCACTATTCCATATATCCCATATTTTCTGTTCCCCACTATTCCATGTATCCCATATTTTCTGTTCCCCATTATTCCATGTATCCCATATTTTCCGTTCCCCACTATTCCATATATCCCATATTTTCTGTTCCTTATTATTCCATGTATCCCATATTTTCTGTTCCCCATTATACCATGTATCCCATATTTTCTGTTCCCCACTATTCCATATATCCCATATTTTCTGTTCCCCATTATTCCATGTATCCCATATTTTCTGTTCCCTTTATTCCATGTATCCCATATTTTCTGTTCCCCATTATTCCATGTATCCCATATTTTCTGTTCCTCATTATTCCATGTATCCCATATTTTCTGTTCCCCATTATTCCATGTATCCCATATTTTATGTTCCCCATTATTCCATGTATCCCATATTTTCTGTTCCACATTATTCCATGTATCCCATATTTTCTGTTCCCCACTATTCCATATATCCCATATTTTCTGTTCCCCATTATTCCATGTATCCCATATTTTCTGTTCCTCATTATTCCATGTATCCGATATTTTCTGTTCCCCATTATTCCATGTATCCCATATTTTATGTTCCCCATTATTCCATGTATCCCATATTTTCTGTTCCCCATTATTCCATGTATCCCATATTTTCTGTTCCTCATTATTCCATGTATCCCATATTTTATGTTCCCCATTATTCCATGTATCCCATATTTTATGTTCCCCATTATTCCATGTATCCCATATTTTATGTTCCCTATTATTGTCTGTATCTCACATTTTCTGTTCCCCATGATTCCATGTATCCGATATTTTCTGTTCCCCACTATTCTATGTATCCCACATTTTCTGTTCCCCATTATTCCATGTATCCCATATTTTCTGTTCCCCATTATTCCATGTATCCCATATTTTATGTTCCCCATTATTCCATGTATCCCATATTTTATGTTCCCTATTATTGTCTGTATCCCACATTTCCTGTTCCCCATTATTCTATGTATCCCACATTTCCAGTTCCCACTATTCCATGTATCCCACATTTCCTGTTCCCCACTATTCTCTGTATCCCACATTTCCTGTTCCCCACTATTCCATGTATCCCACATTTCCTGTTCCCCACTATTCCATGTATCCCACATTTCCTGTTCCCCATTATTCCATGTATCCCACATTTCCTGTTCCCCACTATTCCATGTATCCCATATTTTCTGTTCCCCACTATTCTCTGTATCCCACATTTTTCCGTTCCCTAATCGTTTTCTGTGACTACATTCCGTATTTTCTGTTTCCCATCATCCTCTGTGTCAACATCACACATTTTCTATTTCCCAGCATTCTCTGTGTCTAGATGAGACGTTGTACCTTCGTGATGTTTACATTACTCGCACATCTCTTCTAGACGTGTGTGTGTTCATTTGCGCTAATTACTCCCCCCCCCCCACCTACCCTCCTTCCACCAACTTGCCAATATCGGATGTTTTCTCTTGCTTACTAGATCTTAAATTACATTCTCTAGACAGTATTTCTTTATTTTTATCTTCCTTGTCATTGTGTAGACGAAGAGTTTAGACCGCCATTCCTAGATCTGATTTCACTTCTATATCCATGTAATCTTCTCTCTCTCTCTCCCTCTCTTTCTCTCTCTCTCTCTCTCTCTCTCTCTCTCTCTCCTTATTATAGCCAATAGTATGTGCAACTTGTCGCTGTAAAGGTTTAAATGTAATATGTCTTCTCTGAATCCTGTCTTGCATTTTACCAGTGTCTACATGTGTCCACGACTTTCTACCAGAGTCTACCAGTGTCTACGTGTGACTCGGAGCTCTTCATATTTCCCTGTATTCTAGAATTGCCGTTTTAAAGACATCGACTTTTAATAATTCTTATTCTAATGGGCATAATAAATGAACACACCATACTCTGATAGAAAATGTAGGGTATCTAAACCCTAGCCTTAGCAATAGTACAAAAACATTGTTCAATACTGAAAGGTCATAAAAACAATTGTCTACTATCAAGTAATGTTAATAATAATAATTATAATAATAACAATAACAATAATAATAATAATAACCAAGTTGCAAAGTAAATACACCAACACTTGACTTTGGCACATAATTTTATCGGTAAGGATACAAGTACACATTGCAAGGTGCACATATAAAGAGGTTCTAGAGTCTACTGATCATCTGCTGTACTGGGACAGGTCTATTGTGACCAACAAAACGGTACATTTTAATCGCCCTGATCTGTTGCTCATCGATATAAAAAAAAAGCAACTACCATTGTTGAAAACGCCGTACCGCTATCTCATAATTTAAAAACAAACTGAGCTGGAAAAACAGCGAAAATATGGGAACCTAGGCTTGGATATAAAGCGTTTATGGAAATTATCTAAAACAACAATATACCCCATTGTTATATCAACCAACGGGATAATAACAACTGACCTCACAGACACCTTCAAGGCCCTTAACATTCCTAGGAACATCTTCATTGCCTGTCAGAGGGCGGTAGTGCTGCAGACCTGCCACATCACCAGAAAATTCCTCAGTGGAAACTGTTAAAGGGACTACTATGAATTTTGTTTCTCTTTAGCGAAACTCGACCCTGGCAGCGCCAGAAAATGAATACCTGTTCATTTCTAACATAATAATAATATTAATCTTTAAGTAAATGTCTTACAATTTGTGCATTACATCAAACAAAACATTTTCACTATAGAAAACAAAATATGTACTCACACCAGATTCGCTCAAAAGTTACATATGAAATATTTCACATATTTTTGATATCACGACCTCAGCTCCACGTGATATCACGACCTCAGCTCCACGTGATATCACGACCTCAGCTCCACGTGATATCACGACCTCAGCTCCACGTGATATCAAGACGTCATTTCTTGAATAACATTTTAACAAAGTCTAGTTTTAGATTTTTGTTTTATTTTATTTTAAATTGCTTTTGTAAATCCCAACGCTCAAGCCTTAGCATGCTGAGAGCGCTATTGTCCAATCTGTGGCTGTATCTGTGAGTAGGTTTCCGTGCTGCCTTTAGTCGCTCAGCCAAAACAACTTATCTCGTGTCGGGTTTAGCCACTCATTCCACAATTGAGAATAATTTGATACCCCCTCGCCCTCCAACACACACATCCCAGGTACTCGAACCTTTGTTCGCATCTGGAAAAGAGCTGGCTGCGTTCACGTCAAGTTTTTAACTTAACACATTTAGCTCCTCAAACATTTTTCTTCCTTCCTTCGCGAAAAATATCGGTCAAAGGTCAATCGTGTTATTTGCTTGATTGTTGGGCTTAGAACAATCGTGTGGAGCAACTGTCACAGAAAAACTCACACACACACACACATAAAAAAAAAACTTCAACAACGACAATAAATCTTTCGTCTTCTAAGTTATTTACTCCACTGAAAAATGATGATATTATGGTTGAAATAATTGAGAATGGAATATTAAGACAGCTGGTCGGATCTTGCATCTATGTATGGAAACCAATGTGTATGGAAATACAATAAAAAAACAAAACATGTTTACCGCTCAATGTTGTTTGCTTCTGAGTGAACAACAATTACAAAACAATAAAAATACGCTAAGGTCAAAAGTAAAAGGTCATGTCAAAGGTGAGACGTTAACTATGGGGAGATAGTATTACATTTAAACAATTAATTTGCTTCTTTCCTACGAAATCAATGTGGATCTGTTGGCCATCAGAGTTGTCGGTCTTGATTTACACTCTCTAATTTTAACCTTTCTCTTATGAATATTGAGAAGTTGTTTTTTTAAATTTAAACTGTACACTCCACTCCTTTCACACAACGACACGCACACACGCACACACACACACACACACAAACACACACAGCTTCACTTTCACCTATTCCTTAGGCTTAGTGTTTTAGACCTTTAAGCACCACCCCATGATTTGTTGATCAACACAGAACTAATGCTCCAACCCAATTTCTTTTCCTATCTTTAAGTTTTATGGTAACACGTGACAGAAGGAACCAATGACAATACAGATGACTAAGAGCTATAGGAAAACTACAAACCAATAAGAGCCAAGCTTATTACAAAAACGGGGCCGACATGAGACTTGACAACTTCTGTCTACTAGGAAATGCTCAGAGCTATCGAGTCGGACGAAGGAACTGAGCTGGAACTAGTTGCCAGATTGGATCAGTCCACGCCACCACTAGAGACGATTAAGATAATCTGGAAAGACAAAGCCCTCGACGTTTAAGTCAGCCTGATGATCTCCTTGGTCATGGTGACATTCTTGTATGCTCGCGAATCTCGGACGTTTACTCCAGATTTAGAGAGGAGGATCCTAGTCATGGATTCGAGATTTATTGGTAGGATCCTAGATATCACCTCGTAAGTCCGCACCACGAAAATAAGGAAATTCGAAACAGGATCACAATAGCAATGGGGACCCACTTTGACCTGCTGACCAATGTTCTAAAAACTTAGACTGTACGGTCATGTTACGTAGTGCTAAGAGATGGCAAAGACCTTCCTACAGAGAACAGTACAAGGAGAAAAAAAAAGAGGAAGAGAAAGAATGTGATGGGAAGAACATCAAACTATGGACGAGCCTGTCAGTGAACTCTTAAAGAAAAAAAACAACAAGCTTAGTGGGAAAAAGACGTTCGACAGATTATGAATGGTGCCCCAACGGTCCAACAAACTAAAGGATAGGTGAAAGTGGTAAAGGTGATATTTAAAAAAGTCCCTTTTTTTCTAAGAGAAAAATTAATTGCATGCTAACAAATTTAACTATTTTAAATCACTCAACCTTTCGATAACGACTTTACATCTGAATCCACTCGAACGGCACAACCTTAACCCTAAATATCAAGTCTAAGAGATATCATTTCATCCTAATCAAGTTATATGATAACCAATACATCACTTCATCACATATGACTGTCTGGTCGTGCGTTATGCTATGGGAGGTATGGTCTCAATGGTCCCGGGTTCGAAACCTGCCCTGCTAGCCCCTGTCGTCCTGCAAATAGTTTGAGCTAGGGCATATTACTTTCACTTCTAAGGGAATGTTCGAAACTCAAGTCTTGTCAAAGTTTTGTGTGAGTACATTCATTCCATCATCTCTTAATACAGTGTCTGGGAGTCTGCTGACAAAATTGGACAAACAAACGCTTCGTAATTACTGAATGATTTTAAGGGGAAAAACACAGTATAAATAATCAATAAACAAACACTTTGAACAGCATGTACCAATGGTTAGTTAGTTCAAGAGCATATGCATTTTTTTTTTAAAGTTTCCCTTTCATTCCTTGGGATCTATAAGGCAGATGAAGCAAAGGGCATCTGTTTCTAAAGCTGACGGTTGACGAGAGTGTCATGTGGTAAGCACAATGATCAACCGACTTTATTATCCCCAACTAATGTCAAGTACCCATTAGAGGTGGACTCAAGGGCGTCATAAGATTCCCGAAATCAAAAATCCCAGTCATCACCTAGATTCGAACCTAAAACTCCTCGTTTCGGAAGCCAAGTGCCATACCACTCATCCACCAATGTATATCCAGAGGAAAAAAATACTAAAAATACATCCAAAATATTTTTATATAATAAAGTCATTAAAATCCTTTTACATAGAAAATCCAGGTGAAATATCACTCCAAAAAAAACAACAACACATTAATTTTTAAAAATTAAATTAATTATAGGCAGAATCAAAATATCGAAAGCCGTTCCTCCTACACAAATTTCAAAAACAATAATTTCATAGAAAGCAGAATCGATTTCAGTAACTCATTTTTAGGGAAAAAAAATGCTTAATCGCTGTCCTTTTAATATTGCTTAACATAAACAACACAAAATTCATAAATGCTATTCTTGTTTTCTAAATTGACTTCTGGACACAAAGCACTATTACAAATGTACTGCCCACCCCCTTTTTCTACATCCATTAAAAAAATAGGGGTCTAAAGCCATGTTCTTTATAGATGATTAAGACTTCAAAGAGCAACGGTCGTTAATTTTAATAGCCGCAGCTGGCGACTTCACTAAGCGGAAGGGAAGGGGTTAATGTTTTATGACACACTCAAGCCTGTGTTGGCGCGCGGTGGGTCCACTTCGGCTAATGTCCTGACATTCTTTGGAGTGTAGATGTAGCGAATATATGTCTGCCCATGTTTGTTTTTTTACAATACCTTTATTCAAGTCACTCCTTTATTGATCTGGATGGATGAGATTCTCGAATACTACTCTATTGATGTTCCTTTAAATTTAACAGTTGATGTATATCTATACATTTAAATTTGGTTAGAGAATTAGGTCTAGAGTCAACATCGGTTTTGAAAAGAAGTATCGCGTAAGGCCTAATTGATTCAAGAGTTTAATAAATTCATGTTCAGGAAAATGTTTGCGCATCGTCTTCTAAGTCTTGATCTTAAAGCCTATCATTAGAGTCTTATAAAGTATAGAAGATCGCTTGACCAGGATGCTTTCTTGGGGGGGGGGGAGAGACAATAGGGCGTGGTAAAAACGTTCAATTGTTTTTTTTGAATCTATAGCTCTCACTAATTATAAAGAGAGAAACCGCCTCGTTCTGTGAGTTGTGTCAACAAAGTGGTGCCGTTTTGTTGTTAGGAGTATTTTGAATGGGGGTTTTTGTTTTACTTTAAAGTACTTAAGTAACATTCTTACACATACACATGCAAGTGCATACTAATGCACCCATTGTATCTCATACTCGAGAGCCTTCAATGCTTTATCAAATATTGCAACTCACAGAAATAAATAAAACAACATTTTATCAAGTCAGTAATGTGTGTCTGTAATGTGTGTCTGTAGTGTGTCTGTAATGTGTGTCTGTACTTACTATATGCCTGTAATATGTTTGTAAAATGTGTCTGTAATGCGTGTCTGTAATATGTCTGTAATATGTCTGTAATATTTGTCTGTAATATGTGTCTGTAGTCTGTAATATGTGTCTGTAATAATGTGTCTGTAATGTGTGTCTGTAATGTGTGTCATTTGTCTTAAAAGAACGCATAAAAGGCTTCTAGTTTATTATTAGTTCATTAATGTTGGACATTTTTCTATCATTTCTATCTAGTAGCTAATTTATTGGTCTAGATTTTCACTACTTTACCCTCCAAGACGTAACACAACTGGCGCCCGGGACATGAGAGATAACCTTGACCCTAATGTCCTCATCTCAATCAAATTTTATTTTAGTTCCACAACCCTGTTAACCTTGTACTTCCCAATAGATCTAGTAGAGATACTTCACATCGAGGCTGGTATATTCCATACAATTGTTACAAAAGAGAAAAGGTAGACAACTATGAAAAACAACAAGTACAACATGACGGAGGAACCATTCGAGTCAATAGAGCGTAGATGGTACTGTCTAAAATGTAGTCGTCACTTAGTAAGAGTGAAACTTGACTCATCATAAAAAATCGTTCAGTCTTTAGTCGGGCCAGTAGAGTTACCCAGGTAGTAAAAAAAATGTTTTTTTTTTTTTTAAAGGGGGGGGGGAGGAGGATATTTCAAACAAAGATAAGAGTCCAAATGTAAACGTTGAGCCAACACCTGCCCAGCTTTGGGCGCCGTTACCGTGATTCGAGCATTTCCAGGTGTAAGTGTTTCGGGTATTCTGCTCTCGCAGAGACTCGGAGTATCCTGTTCTCAATTGGCAAAAGGTTTTACTGGCATGGCTGTAATGGTAAGAGGTCGATAAGGAGAACAGAATCCTAAGTAGGTCACTTTTTTTTCACAAAGCTTATATTAACTTATTCCATCTGTCTGTAAATAATTCTGGTACAAATCTTTTGCCCGTTTTTAACGGCCCCCCGATAGAGAAAAGACACGCTATTAGTTTTGTGTGGTCTGTCCGTCCGTCCCATTTAGATCTCGTCAACTAGAAAAGATATCAGAAATCCGACATAATGATATTTTAGACCTTCAAAGTTCAGATGCAATGGCTACTATTTTTCTTTTCTGTAAGCGAAAAATTTAATTTTTAAAATTAACTATGCAAACTTTTTTTTATAAAAATACACCATTTTCACTATTCATACTATTAATAGTAACAAACACGGGAGGCTATTTAGTAAAAGAGATGACTATTCACCATATTTTCTAACACATTTATGCAAACGGTTTTAGATTTCATTCTGATATTCTTTCTGAAAATATAGAAACCTACCTATTTAGATGCTTGGTTAGATCACTTCGGAGGCCAATTCTGATTATGTGTTTCTCCCAATTTGATTCACAGATCAAGTAAAAAGTTTTGCACATTTATTTATAGACGTTGTCAATACACGAATCAATTTACAAAAATGGCAATTAATTTAATCCATTAGTGGTATTTATTTAATTTTGTTTTATAGAAAAAAGGGGAGTTTAGCCCTGCAGTATTGAGAGACATGCCACTGCTTTTGCAGTTCTTCTCCTTTAAAAAGCCTTTTTAAAAAAAGTATTTTCGTGGCATTGACTTATACAATAACCAGCTGCTCAAAAAATGTTTGGATGGTAGAGGAAATAAAACGTTTTGTGTTTCGTATTTTACAGCCTCTCGTTGGCTTCATACACGGCCAACACATTATTTTTTTATTTCTAAATCTTTGAGCTCCAATCAATGAGCTATTTTTTTTAGAAAGTTAAAAATAAAGACATGATGAGGTTCTTTATTTATACAGTCACTCTACACTATTAAAGTTGTATACGCGAAGTGTTGATTTATACCCTCACTTAGGAGCCATTTATTCACTTCCCAAATCTATTTGAGTTCTGAGGTATATTACGTCTAGATATTATTCGTCAGAGCTTAAATATGTATAGGGGACCCTAAGACATTGCTTGTTTTGCCTATAGGTAAATCCAACCCTGATAATTTCAATAAAAAAAAACAACAACTAGTGTAATAGCTTATCCAAACTAAACCAAAACTAATCCAAAGGATACAACGCCAAGAATTCGTAGTTTGAGTATGTGCATTGTCCCAATTAAAAATAAAACCATTATATTGACAATGTCGTTACGTACGCAGAGCAGTGTAAATGCCAATTGGTGTGATTGCGTGTTGAAAAGAAAGAAAAGGACAGAAAGATGGAGAACTGTGAACGAGTATATTATTGATATTATTTTTCGTCGAATCAGGATTAAAGATCTCAAAATCTATGACTCGTTGTTCTGTGTCGCGTATAACTAACAGTCTCATCTGCTTGAAACATATGTACTGTCTGTATCTAAGACCACGGAGCTTAGTAGACTTGTATTAGAACAAAGTAACCTATGTATTGATAAGTATTGAGAACCACTGCCAGACCACAACAAAAAGGCATATTGGCTTTTATTCATAAAATCTAGTGACATAACATATTGATAATGTCTGATATAGCCGTATATATATATATATATATATATATATATATATATAAAAGAGGAAGAGAAAGCGAGCGTGGGATTTTTCAATCAATCTTCTTTTTTTTTTGGAATGTTGTAGTGATATAATCTAGATAATATTAGATCCATCAAGAAGCCATCTTGTTCCACTTGAGTACATATGGCCAACAGATAGTGGTGTGATAAATCAGAAGGAAGTCAATACTTAACATTACATACAATATTTGAAAAGTTCACTACACTTTTTTTATGCTTCAAAGAGATTTTATTTTTTTGCTACCGCCAAAAGGAAACGACGCTATTGGATATGAGTAGTCTATCTGTCTGTCCGTCTGTCGAAAATAAGTTTATATCTTAAAAACTAAATGAGTCATTAGAAATTCCCTATTCACTATTTGCCTGTGTCGTGCTCAAAGAACGAGGAAAGATAAGATTTGGGCTTCTGTGAAAAGTGTGTTTTTAACATTAGGTATGCAAACTTCTTACAAAAGATTTTAAGTTTCCTTTTTTTAAATAGTTTTTACCGAGGTTCTATGTTTACCGAGGTTCTATGTTTACCGAGGTTCTATGTTTACCGAGGTTCTATGTTTACCGAGGTCCTATGTTACAAAGAACGTATGACGGTAATAGTTCTTAGACTGTCTAGTGATCGGAATTTATCATCAGTTGTTATGTTGTAATTGAAATATTGAAACAATTTTTTCATCTTATCCTTCTGTAACACATACATGTACACCTCTGAAAGGTGTCAACTGAAGTAACAAAAACAACATAAAAAATAGGCTTCATATAAATCCGTTTCCAGATTTATCCAATATAAACTAACATTACCTTTTAGCTACACAAACAGATAGAGCTGTTAGAGTGTCAACTGTAACATAACAAACACCATAGTGTACAATAGCTGCTTAGTAACAATGATTAATGGATGCCTTATCTCATGCATAATATATACAAAGGCGTGTCGTAAACATTTTCCCGTAAACTGCCAGCGTAGTATTGTATTTTGTTGGACAATGTCCAGACGACATAAGACATAACAAATACTTCTCCTTTGTAGGGTCTCTGACTTGCCAGATTGTAACATGGTGAATTTATAAGGCTTATGTCTTTTGTTAGTGTGGCGAAGAGTTTCAATAAAAAATATAATACTTTCATTTAGTTTCTTATGCACGAGTTGTATATAAGAGCCTCTGCGTATGATGTTCCGATAAGGTTTATTAAATGTGTTGGCCTCATTCAGTCGAAGGACGACTATGGTTCATCTCGAACATCTCATGTGGCTGTGGAGCTCTTTTTTTTGTTGAGACACTCCCGTTTGTATATATCGCAGGTTAGGGTGACTTTCGCTTTGGTGGTAGAGGAGCCGACCGTTTTTTCGTATGGCACGATTTTCTTTTACAGCTGAGGCCCATGTTTTTCGCTGTCCATAGCTTTCTTGGTCACCGTCTCTCTCCATCTAGCGCGGTCTAGGGCTATGTCTACCCAAAAGTCAGTATCACTTACTATCAATGTTCACTGTTTTGAGGTCCCGCTTTATTACATCCACGTAACGCAGGTACTATTCGTCTATTACGCTATATCGTATAAACGCTGGCACAGAGGCTGCTTTAAGAACAGAAACAGAAAAATGTGAATGGAATAAAGAAACGCAAACCTTCTTCCTGACACACACACACACACACACACACAATCACACACTCTCTCTCTCTCTCTCTGCTTGCTGTTGTCTCTCACTCAGTCCTAATCTAGCATGAGGCGATCACTCTACTCTCATTCTGGGTTGCAATTTTATTCATGTTTAAATTTCATCCAACCAAAAAAATAAAATAAAATAAGTTCCCCCTTTTTCAGACATTGCGATGTAAAGGTCATCTGTTTTTTTTTTATGGCTTACAGTTAACGAGTGTGTCATGTGGCCAGCACAACGACCAACCGCCTTTACTTTACCCCAACTAATGGCAGGTACCCATTAGAGCTGGGTGGACTCAGAGGCGCCATTAAAATCCCGAAATTTAAAATCCCTCTCTTCTCCAGGATTCGAAACCAGGATCCTGAATCGGAAGCCAAGTTCTTTACCACTCAGCCTACGTGCCTCATTTCGTCCAACAATCAAAACATTAAATCTCAACATCCAGACAGGTTCAATTTTGAGACTCTTGTTTTTCAGATATGTAACTGTAGCTCGAGGAGGGGGGGGGGGGTCGGAGGCATGTTTTACTCGATTCTGACATGGTACAGACGCCTCGTCCAAAGCCTACACTACAATTTCTTTTGCAACCCCGAGTCCACCCCCACCCACATGCTATAAAAATCAGCTATTTCATTCAAGTCAAAACATAGTTTTCAAATTTACCTTTTTTTTTCATTCTGTAATATTAGAACTTGTATAAAATCTATTTGACATATGAGTGACTAGAGTTGTGACGTTTGGGATGTTGGTTTTCTTGAGTTTAGTTCTCTTTTATAAATGATGTATCAGACAAGTGGTTACGATCTAAAAGTTATAGGAAATTAATTGTAATCATCGATGATATCCAGACTAAACATCACTTGAATTCATTCGTGCTTTGTTTTTTATTAAACAGTCCGTTCTCATGGAATAAAGTGCATGCCTAAATGTGTCTTTTTTATACAGTTAAAAATGTATTTTTTATCTTGATGTATTCTGTAGCGTGCGACCTTAATTGTAACAGGATTTTCAAGAAGTAAACAAAAGTATGTACGCTTCTGTTTTTTTAACATACACTCCATTTGTCTTCATTTGAAACTTTACCCAGTTCATTCGTCATTCAGCTGACGTCATTTAAAGGCTGCAGGTCACACATGTGCCAGATAATCAAACCATAGGCAAAGAATACATATATTCTCATCCCAAAATTAAATATCCCACTGTCAGACTCGGAGCAAATTGCAGATGTTTTAAACAAAACATGGAATAAAACAAATAAAGAGACCACAGACTTTAAGTTCCCCTTTCAGACTTTGCCATTAATAGAGCGGATGTAGTAAAGGTCATCTGTCTCTCTGGTCCATGGATAACGAGTGTGTCATGTGGCCTGCACAACGACCAATCGCCTTTAATTTTACCGAACTAATGTCAGGTACCCAATTCAGCTGGGTTGACTCAAAGGCGCCTTAAAGATCCTAACTTAAAAATCCTAGTATACACAGAGATTCAAACCCAAAGTCAAGCTCATTCACCACGCACCCATCCATGTGTTAATCGAGTCGTCTTTGTTAATTACAGACTTGTATTAAATCATTGCTGAGGCAACTTAGGCTACCTTCTCAAATGCCACTTGTAAAGAAAAAGTATTCATCTTCACTTATAAATCTACAGTATTAAAAATAGTTCATATTACAACTTTTTAAATACCTCTATTCTAGTCGCACATTCAGAATGAGTGGGCGAAACCTTCTGAGTAAACATTTGGGTGGACGCGATTTTTGAAATCGGCTCTAACGATTTTATTTTATAGAAATTGAACAGTTGATGTACAATGTTGGGAAAAGAATTACTAGGTCGTTGGCCGCACTGGGAAAACTCTAGTTTGATCGTTGTATTTTGTTAAAGTAAAAACTTGGCTAGTGAACTAGAAACTATTTCTCTTGAACAGACTCTACGTCTTCGGGTATTTCCGCTTGTAGGCTCTATTCATTAAAGAGTTTAATAAATTAATGTTCATGAACATTTTTGCGTACCATCTTCTCAGCCTAAGTCTAAAAGCCTATCATTTGAATATTATTAAAAGTAGTAGATTTTTACTTGGGTGCGGTGACTGAGTGGCTAAGCGATTGAGTTCCGAACCTTGGCGTCCTAAGCTCAAATCAATTTGAAGATTGGTTATTTTGAATTCAGGATTTATTGGGCGCTTCTGTGTCCACCCACAACTCAAATGGGCACCTGACTTTAGTTGGGAAAGTAACAGCGGTTGGTCGTTGTGCTGGCCACATGACATCCTGCCCGTTTACCGTTGGCAAAAGAAATGGATGACCTTAACACCATCTGCCCTATAGATCGTAATGTCTGAAAGGGAAACTTTACTAGTAGATTTATACACTAGATTAAGAACTAAACAGTAGCTCTCTAAGTTGTATAAAAGAGATATTTTGATTCTAACAACTTTTTGTAGTTTTACTTAATGTAATATAGAATATATTTGCACGATGTTTGATAGAATTTCTACGAGATAGATTATATCTCGTTCATTGAGTGACATCGATTTGTTTTCACTTGTGTAACTCAGAACACATTTATTATGTCATTTAGAACAGCATTCCAATCGCAGTCAGTCAAAATGAGAAAGAAAGAAAAAACCAGACATGGCCTCGAGGGCTCAGGCTCTGAAAAAGTGCGCGCCCTAAATGTCAGTGGGCTATTAAAGTAATGAATCGAAAGAGTTGATGCCCTGAGTAGTGTCCCCACCCCAACCAGCGAGTCAGACGTTAGAATGAAAAAAAGAAAGGGTGTGTGTAGCACTCTACAAGTTAGTGCTAGTGGCTACCCTCTTCCAGTGCAGTTGAAGTCTTATGGGCCTCGTGCTATGTAGGTGAAATCTTATTTGGCTGCGTTGGCGTGTTTGGTGTGTTGATGGGAATGCAGATATTCATCCCCCTGAAAGCTACTGCATTAGCAACATTAACGACAACATAAACAATAACATCGCTATCGTCATCAGCACCATCATCAACACCACCATCAGCAACAGTAAATAACAACAGCAAAACAACATCAGTATCATCTTCATCATCATTGTTGAAGACCGTCGTTGACTTGTAGCACCAAGCTTATGGTAGACAACTAAACCGCTGTAGGCGTATTATATCTTAACTTATAAAACTTGAAATAACTGCAATAACTTCTTTGTGAACAAAACAAAATACAGCTTGATTACATTATAAACAATTTCAACATGAGGTCAAATGAACTAAATAGAGTTGACTTTAGTGATAATATCAAATAGAATTCTTAACGACATCCAATTCACTACAAAAACACGTCTTTTCACTCCATCTGGAGTCATCTGTTCTACCTAAGACCGCTGACGACATAGCCGTTTATTTTACATCATCCACACTGCATATCTAACCACTTCTCACCGACAGCATAAAAACACACACACACACTAACACTCCATAACAATCATGAACATCATCATCATCATTATTAACAACATCAACATCATCATCAAACCCACCACCTATCATCATCAACAACAGAAACAGCGTCAACAAAATTAAAAGACAAGAAAGATAATAGCAACAATAACAACATCATAATCTAAAAAAAATTTTTTTTTGCTAACACGAATGACAAAAGCAACCAGAATATCATCTTGAAAACAAGCAGAATATCATCTTGAAAACAAGCAGAATATCATCTTGAAAACAAGCAGAATATCATCTTGAAAACAAGCAGAATATCATTGAAAACAAGCAGAATAGAGAAATACTTACAAAAACAAAATAAGTCTGGATCAGTCATGTAATTAAATTTTTAATAGATCTAGAAACTACTAACAACAATGTGCGATTAGAAATTTTGCGTCAATGTTACCGTGATCGCTTTTTATATGCATTTAAAAAATAGTTGTGAGACTTGAATTTGAACTCCATGGCTCAAGCCTCCTCATCACATCTGTCAAGTACAATTTCTTTCCCCTTGTTCTATACCAAGCAAAAAAAAACCCAACAAACTAATTACCATTAGTTCATTTAATTACTGGTTATTTTTTAAATTGATTGTTTCTTGCTTGGTCAGGTACAAGAAATAATCAGGCAAAATTTCAACTTAATCCGAGATCGGGATTAATCATATTAATCATACGTACAAACTTTTTACCAGACAGAAAGACAGAGTGAGTTGATATAGGATTTGTAATGACAGCAAGAATGGAAACATTAACACCACCAACAACAAAACAACAGTAACAATAACAACAGCAAAAGAAATAGCTACAGCTACAACCACAACAATAAAAGCAGTAACCATAACAACCAACTTGTAAGAGAAACAGAGACATCAACCACACATCTAAATGACTTTATCAGCATTTCTTTGCTCTTTTTTTATTTTACCTCTAATTACAATCTCTATAATCCACGCAAAAAAAAGCCTCATTAATTATATCGCTAATGACGCTTAAAAAATACAATTTAAAAAATCCAGTCTATTATCGATAACGGCGTAATATTTCACCATTTCTCTAGTTTTGTATCATGACGGCAGGGCATCTAAGGACAACATTAGGACATTAACAAATGGCATCACTGAAGTGTTTTTAATCATTCTATCCAGGAATGTATTCTGTTAAGGTGAACAGTATTCTCTTTTGTTCATCTGGCTTCCTTTCTCTGCTTTTAATATCAGTTCAGCTAATTTATCACAGAAATGAACTGGCATGGGCCCGGGGATTACGTATGGTTAAGAGCATGCCAGAGCACGGCGCGAGAATCCAAAATGGAAAAAAAAAATATGACAAAAACACACACACACACAAAATGTAATGTTAATACTTGAAATGTGAAAAGGATTGACCTGTATACGTCTCGATAATGTGTTAACGAATCAATCTTGATTGAACTCCTGAAATTGATGTGGTGGGCAAGTTAAGAATTGCAATGAGAAGTTAAAAAACAACTGTTTCTGAGGTCAATCAATTCAAGAGCCTGTTTTATGACCAGAACAACCATCAACTGCATTTACATCACATGCATTAAAAACCACCAACTGCATTTTGTGTACTATCGTATAATTAGTTTCATTATATATGCATGAACTGAATACTTAGACCTTTGGATGCTCGGTTTTGCCTAGGTCAGTGTGAAATCTAAATGCTTAGTTTTGCCTATGTCAATATCAAATCAAAAAGCTCAGTTTTGCCTATGTCAGTGTGAAATCAAAACGCTCAGCTTTGCCTAGGTCAGTGTCAAATCAAAAAGCTCAGTTTTGTCTAGGTCAGGGGTCGGCAACCTTTTGAGTCGGAAGAGCCAAAAATTAAAATTTACAAAATTTTAAAGAGCCACAACGTTTTTTTTCTTGCCAACAATACGTAGTACTCACATAACTAGTTTTTTATGATTCAAAAGACAATATATTTATTTATTCATATATAAGTAGTGTTTTCACAGCAAAAGTAGATAATATATATATATATATATATATATATATATATATATGGCATTATTAGATAATTGTAATGTGTATGTTGGTAGCAACTAAAGCAGTTCAACATTTATTTGCAACACTAACTTGTACTTCAATAACAAGCAATTAAGCAAACAAAGTCAATGGGAGCGATGGTTTTTAGAAAGTCTGTGTACATTTGGCTCATCACTTTGGTGTTTGTTGTTTTAAACACGACTCGAAATTTTCAGTTGTTTGTTGACTTCTTACTTTTAATAGTATCATGCAAGAGAACGCTTGCTCGGACGAACATGTAGATCCGAATCTGGCACTCGAAATGCCAACATCTTCACCTCAATGTTGCAAACTGGAAGATTATTCCTTGCGCCGAATCAACTCGCGGCATTTGTTTTTAAAGATGTCCATGTGTTGCGTTACGTACATGTATTTCTGGACGTTCAACTCTTTCAATTCGTTTTTTAACTCTTTAAATTTTCAACTCCACAAAGTTTTACTTTCAATCAATGGCATTTCTAGAAATCCAGTATCAATTTCAAATGGATCAATGTGGATTTCTATACTATATATGTTGATTTACTAGTAATGCTAGAATGGTTTTGTTAGTTTGTAATTCTTTATAACTGTCATAGAAAACTGTCAACAAATTCATCTTTGAATTATTTTTTGTAACTGTGCTGAAGTAATTCGTGTCAACAGTTGCACTGATCTTATCGCGATATTTCTTTAGACATTGAAAACAAAACGTAACTTACCGCTCTTCTGCAATAATATATTTTTTTTTCAAAAGAAGGCTAATCTTCTACCCAAACATCGGCTGGGTTTCCATTTTCTTGTGGTTTAACATTCAGCTCATTTAATTTCGCTGTTATGTAAAGATAAAATTTTTGCAACCTTTTGCCGTTCTCTAATTTAGGGTGATAAATGTCTTTTTCATTTAGGAATGTATTTAATTCTTTCAAGCACAAGCCAAAACGTTTCTACACCTTACCTTTGGAAAGCCATCACACTTTATTGTGAAGGTGATTGTAATACGGAGTTTCCATTTCACTTAAGAATTCTTTAAACTGACGATGGTTAAGTGCTTTTGACAAGATGCTAATAACAATCTTACCGAACTTGTGACCTCAACTATCTGGCCTGAATCGTTTGGTCTAAAAGTTTTGTTTTTTTTCGAAATCATGAAAATGTTTTCCAGATGCACTTATAAAGCAATCTTTGACATACCATATGTAAATGGTTTGCCTTTTTGTCCAGTTTCTAGTGGTACGTACTGGTACCCCAACGTTTGCCAGATTAGCATTACTTGTAGATTGGTTCTAACTTTGAGAAGATAATTCGCTTCTAACTCATTTACCTGAAACAATAAACTATACGTCACAGCCGAAAGCGAATTAAAGCGTACATAGAAGCATCAGACGACTGCGTCATTTAGGAGCTTCCGACGGACTGATTACAGTGACTACGCGTGTAATGGGGGAGGAGTGTGGTGAAAAGTGAGTACAAGTGGCTGAAGATAGAATCAGTGCCTAATCCTCGTTAAACGATTCAGAACATTTTGAAAAAAAAATTTCGATAAAATAAATATTTTCGTATGGAACGAAATAGCCGCAGCTTCACATCCAAAGAGCCGCATGTGGCTCGCGAGCCGCAGATTGCCGACCTCGGGTCTAGGTCAGTGTCAAATCAAAAAGCTCAGTTTTGTCTAGGTCAGTGTTACACAAAATGCTCAGAAGTAGAGAAGGAGAGATGGAGATACAGATTCCCATAAAGCGACAGAAAGTTGAAGACATTCCTTGGGTAGAGAAAGCAATGAACACACAAAGAACAACAAAAGATTGATAACTTTTTTTTTAGTGCCAGCAGTAATTGTAACAATAAATATCTGGTAAGCTTGATTATAGACTGATAAAAAGCAAGTATAGGACCGGGAGAATGAGAGAGAGAGAGAAAGAGAGAAAGGAGAGAATGAAAGAGATGAGGGGATAAATTGTGATTGAAAGCAATAGAGAGAGATAGCAAGGAATATGTGTAAATGAAAAGAAATGAAGAAAGAGAGAGAGAGAGAGAGAGAGAGAGAGAGAGAGAAGAGGAATAAAGGGATAAGAAAAAATAAATTTAAAAAAAAACTAAAAAAAAAGTTATTAAAAAAAACAAAGCCTATATAAGGGGAATAACTCATTTCCAGGCAAGAATCTCAATATTGTAAGAATTACGTCCTACGCGTGTTCCTAGGCCGATCTAGTCATGCATGTTAACCAATGACTTAAATTCTGCCAAGTCATTGGTTTTCCTGGCTAGCTCAGGCAACCCATTCCATGCTCTAATAGCACTAGGGAGAAGGAGCATTTGTACAAATGTGTCCTAGTATAAATCATAAAACAGCCCTTATCTTATAAAACAGCCCTTATCTTATAAAACAGCCCTTATCTTATAAAACAGCCCTTATCTTATACGACACCCCTTATCGTATAAAACAGCCCTTATCTTATATTGGAGATTTTCATTCATGGCGAAAAACTATACATATCTTTTTGGTGTCTCCGGTGTTTAAAATAAGGGAAGCGTTATTGAGCTTCGTTTTCTTGTCAAGATCTAAGATTATTTCCAGCACCTTTTAGCACCGCAGAAACAAGCGTTCTCTTCCGCTTGGTGCACACACAACACTTTCACTACGGTGGAGAAGTTAGATGTAACTCTATGACTTTTCAACTTATTTAGAAACAAATGGGCAAATGGAGACTTGATACGAACATAGTCAATTCTCTCTTGTTTAATTTGCAGCTTAATTGAAGGTCCTTGACATTGTTTACTTTTTCTTGAATATCACCGATAAGTTTGTATGTCCGCAAAACAGAAGAGAAATTGCTTGATTAGACTTTGCTATAGCCGTGCTTTGTAAAGGCTGATTAAAAAAAACATGGACACATTTTACAATGCCGTTCTTAAACTGAATTTACAACGCAACAAATGTTGTTGGTTTTTTCTTTACCGTGCCTTTATTGAACTCGCACTTTCATGGAAACATCTGGAAGAAACCTGGACACGGATCTCTAAAACGGCTCCAACGATATACTAGAAATTTGACAGCAGTTGATATATATAGTTGGGGAAAAGAATGACTAGCTCGATCGACACTCTGGTGAAAACTCTGGTTTGACCGTTATCATTTTTCAAAGTAAAATAAAAAATAATTTTACATTTGGCTAAAGAACTAGAAAATATTTATCTTGATTGGACTAGATGTCATTGTAAAGTTCGCATTCATTCAAGAGTTTAATACATTCATGTTCAGGAACACATTACGTACCGTACACTAAGTCTAAATCTACAGGCATACCATTGCAATATTATAGACTAGTAGATCTAAACATTCGCTTAACCAGGATTTGTTCTCCGAGGAGGGGGAGGCGGGTGGAGGGAAATGGGGTAATGTAAAAAATTGTTCATTTTTAAAAAATCTAACATTCATTAGTTACGGATGGATGCCTGGTCGTGCGGGTTTTTTGCGCGCTGCACTGTTGATCGGATTTATTGATGGTCCTGAGTTCAAACCCTGCTAGCTCCCATCCCCCCGTCGTCTTGCGGGAGGTTTGGCCTAGGAAGTAAATTATCTTTAACTCTGAAGGAACATCCGAAAAACATGTCAAACATTTACATACAAAACATTGTAAGAGAGGAATAACGCTCCATACGTTGGAGGTATTGCCTTTTTAAAACATGTTTGACTTGTTTGTGTTTCTTATACCCGACGTGCCATGTTGATATGCACATGTTGGTTTGAAGATCAAAGGAAGATTTGAAGACATTGTCAATAACGTGAGAGAACGTTGTTTGATGGGGAGTTGTTTCTCTTTGACCGGAGTTTGTTCTCTTGGTTTTGTGTATGTCCAATAAACAAATGTTGAACGAATAACAAATTCAGTTTGGTTTACTTTTCTGAGGGAGGGAATTTTTTTTTTGGTTCTCATCTTTGCCTCTCGCTGTCTCTCTGTCTCTAATCACATTCTCTTTCTCCCTAGCACTCTCACTCTCTTCTGTGACTCTTTTTGTCACGTCTCTTTCCTTGTACCTTCAACATCTTTCACTGTCTCTCTCTCTGTCTCTCTCTGTCTCTCTCTGTCTCTCTCTATCTGTCTCTCTCTGTCTCTCTCTGTCTCTCTCCGTGTCTTCTTTCCGCCTCCCTGTCTGTGTGTCTCTCTTTCTGTCTCTCTCTCTCTGTCTCTTTGTTTCTCTCCGTCTCTATCCCTATGTCTCTGTATATTCGTCTCTCTGTGTCTCTCTCTTATCATATTTCTCTCCTCTCTCTGACCACGCCTTCTTCTCTCTCTGTCTCTTTGTTTCTCTGTTTCTTTCTGCTTGTAAACATGTTTGTTTCTCTTTGATCTTCTCGTCAAGTACGACAAGCCATTCCTTTAAAAGTTCATTCCATTTGACATGCGACAGACTGATAAGTTATAAACAGTCCCTGTAATAGTTCTATGTCAGGACTCGATAAACTGGTAGTTCTATGTCAGGACTCGATAAACTGGTAGTTCTGATGTCAAGACTCGATAAACTGGTAGTTCTATGTCAGGACTCGATAAACTGGTAGTTCTATGTCAGGACTCGATAAACTGGTAGTTCTATGTCAGGACTCGATAAACTGGTAGTTCTATGTCAGGACTCGATAAACTGGTAGTTCTATGTCAGGACTCGATAAACTGGTAGTTCTATGTCAGGACTCGATAAACTGGTAGTTCTGATGTCAAGACTCGATAAACTGGTAGTTCTATGTCAGGACTCGATAAACTGGTAGTTCTGATGTCAAGACTCAATAAACTGTTAGTTCTATGTCAGGACTCGATAAACTGGTAGTTCTATGTCAGGACTAGATAAACTGGTAGTTCTATGTCAGGACTCGATAAACTGGTAGTTCTATGTCAGGACTCGATAAACTGGTAGTTGTATGTCAGGACTCGATAAACTGGTAGTTCTATGTCAGGACTCGATAAACTGTTAGTTCTATGTCAAGACTCCATAAACCGTTAGTTCTATGTCAGGACTCGATAATCTGTTAGTTCTATGTCAAGACTCGATAAACTGGTAGTTATATGTCAGGAAATTATTCTCTTTCAATAACGTTTTAGTATTTAAAAATTTGGTCCGACTGTTTGTAAAATGTTTGTAAAACAGTTGTAAAATGTTTGTAAAACAGTTGTAAAATGTTTGTAAAATGTTTGTAAAATGTTTTGTAAAATGTTTGTAAAATATTTTGTAAAATGTTTGTAAAATATTTTGTAAAATGTTTGTAAAATGTTTTGTAAAATGTTTGTCAAATGTTCGTAAAATGTTTTGCATGTTCCGGATGTTCCTTCAGAGTTGAAGATAATCTACTTCCTAGCTTAAACCTCCCGCAGGACGACGGGGAAGGCAGCTGGCAGGGTATGAACCTGGGGCAACCAGAGTTTACTGTAAATGCTTTTTTTTTTTCATTCTTCCGAAATTTTAAATCACTGTCAACTTTTTTTGTCCGGTCCTTTATACATCTGTCCTTGCTACACACTTGGACTGGACACAATTGATTGGCTAAACAATTTCTAGACAGGACGTCACGTAATATGTCCATTTCATACGTCTGTCAATATGTCTGTCAATACTTCTGTCAATACTTCTTTACTTCTAATATTGTGCTGTAAATAACACAAGACAAATATAAACGTGACGTCAAGTCTGGATACACTGAACCACATATCCTACATATATAGATACATATACACACATGGCGCTTCAAATCCAACGTAATCCAATATAAATGAGCTGATGTATTGTTTAGGTTACGTACAGCGCGAATAGGAAAACATATGTGGCTATAAACCAAAGGGTGGCTTAATACTTATCAGCATACATTCGATTTGAAGAAATGATAGTACCTCATGGGAATTAAGTGCAAAGTTGTAGTCGAAAAGTCAGACCATAAAGTTGTAGTCGAAAAGTCAGACCATAAAGTTGTAGTCGAAAAGTCAGACCATAAAGTTGCATTCTTTGTAGCATTTGATAAAACGCGATCCTTGGATATCTATCGCCCATTATAGAAACAAACAAGTTTTTTTTTTCTGAATTATATAATGGAATTGAAATCTGCAATATTATCATAGACAGACAGACAGACAGACAGACAGACAGATAGATAGATAGATAGATAGATAGATAGATAGATAGATAGACAGAAAGAAAGACAGACAGACAAACAGATAGATAGATAGATAGATAGATAGATAGATAGATAGATAGATAGATAGATAGATAAATAGATAGATAGATAGATAGATAGATAGAGATAGATAGATAGATAGAAATATATATAGAGAGAGAGTGACAGACAGACAGACAGAAAAATAGATCGATCGATAGATAGATCGATCAATAGATAGATAGATAGATAGATAGATAGATAGATAGATAGATAGATAGATAGATAGATAGATAGATAGATAGATAGATGCGTTCTAAATTTAAGATTAAGCATATCATTTTTGCGCATAACCTTTTATGTTTCAACATGACCAAATGTGCATGAATATTAATGAATCTAGTTTTCAACATGAGTTTGATATAGTTGGCTTAAGGTTTCAGCTACATGTACATGACTAGGGTGAAGCTATATATGCATCGTTCTAGCTAGATGTACTCTTTAGACTTTAGACTTTAGCTAGATATGCCTAGACTTCCCAGTTCAATATCTAGTGTCAAGGTTACAGTTTTGTACAGCAATCCCAGAGAGCCTCGATGCGGAAGTCACCTTCTAATTGTAACTCGAACCTCGATCTTCATCAGCCCCCAACTGCGTGTGCTAGAGACACATTCAGTTCCTCAGCACATTTTACTTACTACCCCCTCCACCCCCTCCACCCCCTTCTTCTCCCTTTCTTAGCTCGTGATTTCATTTCCTTAGCTATACCAGCTTCCATTACAGCCAAATTTGATTTGTCAAATATTGTTAAGTCCGGTGTCAGCAGTTGGATTTTTTTTTTTTTACCTTTTAATAAACTGATATTGGCGAACACAATTTGGATGGAGGAGAGAAGAAAAAAATGTGAGGGATAAGAAGGATAAGGTTAATGGGATAAAGTTATCGATACCTTTAGAGGAAGTAATATATGTACGCATTTTAGGGTAAATAATTTAATTTTTTTTCTACAGTGTTATCAGTTTTTTTTTTAAGCCTTGTCTGCTACTCTAAACTTATTTGTACATACAAGCTCTTAGTCAGCCCTTGCGGGTCAGCCGAACTTACACATAACGTCACACAAAGACTCTCACACACACAAAGCAGTGACCTCAATTTAAGCCATACTCTTGTGTCCAAAAAAGTGGAAAAGGAGAACCGTTCTTGCCTAGTTCTTAGAATACGTAAAATCCGTAGGCACTAACTGGTAAGAGGTTGTGAATGCCGTTTGTGACCGATCTCTGGGAGAGAGTCTGCCACCCTTTGCACCGAACGCACGGTAGGATCTAAGTCTAAGTAAATTAGTAGGAAATCTTTATTATTAACTGACATTTTTAACTTGTTTGGAATTATTGTGAAAGGCTGTGGCCTTTGCAGTTCTAGATATAGCTTTCAAATAGCACGCACTGCTTTTTTTTCATCTTGATAAATAAAAGGTTTATAAGTATTTGCATAAAATATGCATGCTTAATTTTAAAAACAAAAGAGAAACGCTTGAAGTGATTAAGGAAACAAACGCTGCACTTGTTTTGAATAAAATGAAAGAGATGGTGAAATAGAATTTTGTTTTATAGTTCTTTCAATTATTGGCATATGAAATAGAATAACAGACCGACGAACGGATGGATATACAGCACAAACACATTCGAGACATCCTCCAATAAGGTCGATGAAAAAAATATGAATAAAGTGTGGGCCACAACTTACTTAGCGCAAAGGACTAAAATATTATTTGAGCCTACCTGTAGAAAACTAGGCTAACGGGCCTTCTCCCTAAAGCCAATATCATACCATTTTAATTTAGTTCTACTCGGGCAAGGCTAAGAACTAATTATGAAAAGGAATAATCGTTCATTTATTGTTTACCATTATTGTTTAAATAATGATAATGCAACATCCTTATTGTTTGCAAAGTAAACTACATTCAAATTAATTGATTTCCCTGTATTTGTTCAAACTGTCAATCGTATTGAGCGATTTGTTTGAATGATTTATTTTTCAGCTCACTGGGCTCCAGGACAATTAAGTCCGGCCTTACACGCGTCAAAATTTGTTTGGAAAAAGGAAGGGAAATATTTGTGTAATATCTTAGGCTGCGGAGTTGCTCTAACTAGCCAAGTTACGCCTTAAAGATAATATCAATAAATATTAATTCTATTTCACATTACAGAGTCCGCGGTTATAACGCGTCGCTTATAGTGTGGTGTGTTCATAATATTAGATAGAAGTTTAATTATACGAATGTAATAGAAAAACAAAACGACTAAAATAAAATAAAAAAAAACAATAAAATGCGAATGTTTTTTTTTTAGGTTACATTACGATTCCCACAGCTGGGGCTGCATAACCACGAGAAATACTGCATTCCTCATTTATCTACGGACTCGAAGACAAGCCTTATTATTATTATGATTCCAATCGTTTATATGACACTAATAATTGTTGATTTACAGTAGTCCAAATTAACATCCAGCTCACAATAAAAACAAACGCGAACTATCACATATTAAAACGAGATCCACACAAAAAAAAATGTTTTCTACAGAAGTAGCAATTTAAAAAAATTATTTAGTGCCTATATAAAAGAGAAATAAACTAATTTGATATATATAAGAATTGTTGCTAATTACAACTTACCTCCGTTATTTCCAATCGTTTCATATATCATCAGAAAATTCAAATGATGAAAGCACGGCACAGAAAAACTGATGTTGAGTAATTGTAATGAAATCTTATAAGATTATATTATTATTCCATAGGTATCATATCCAATGCCTCCTCCAGAAACAGAATAAGAAAAAGAAAAAAGATGGCAGTAATTAATTATACTGTACACCTGCAAGTTTTATTTCTTTTTTACACAAATAACAAGTTTCTGCACTTTTTAAAACGAAAGAAAACTGTCCCGTTTCACTTTTATAAGACGTAGGGTCCCATTAATGATATTATTAGGAACCTTTTGTAAACCAATAGACCTAGATCTATAGAACAAATGAACAACAACAACAAAAATTTGGGGGGATTGAAACGAAGTGGACAGCGAGTGACGCGCTATGATCGGTCACTCTGCTAAAGGATAAAGTGTTGTTTTTTTCCACTCTCTTTTTCGTGACGTGCTTTTCCCCCCCCTCTCTCTTTTGTTTTATGCTTACTCCCACTCTTTCCTCTCCTCTCTCCCTCTTTCGCTCGTGCACTGGTCCAACGTGCGGCCTCACAGAACGAGCCTGCAAGGAGGCGAGAGTGTTGAACGCGAGAGGAGAGAGAGAAAGAGAGGAACACGCCAGAAGGGAAATGATTAGCACTAAAGTGAGAAGAGGTACTCACGAGGCAAAACAACAACAACAAAAAAAGAGAGGTGAGAGATGAGGAGGAGGCGAGAGATGAGGGGAGGGTATATTGTGGATGAGTGCACACCGATAAACAATAATTTACCTTGTAACACCGCGGCAACACTTCTCGTCGTGACAAACCTGTTTTACCTACATCCCACCAGGTAGACTCAAAGTACCTAGGAAAATAAAAAAAAACAACCACCTTGGCATATAGTATGTAGGTTTACGACTCTCTGACGCTACATGTGATTAGAGCCACATGGCGATACATACAGAGATCACTGCCTCAACTCACGCGCACATAGCACGCGTTGTTAGGATTTAACTGCTCTTTCTTCAACCCCGTTTAGCCGCCGGCGATCTTCTTCTTTTTTTTTCCTCCAAGGAATGAAGATGGCCGTGTACACATTAAATAGTTTCTAAGGAGACCTGCGGATATAAAAACATGAAGCGGCTAGCAGAGAAACAAAGAAAACCATTGTCAACAGTCAATGTTTTGTTATGTACTCTCTTTGGTTTGAAATTAAACAATAAAGACTTGCTAGATCTTTGAAAGGAAATAGAAATTAAACACTCTTGGAGATTTTCTTAAAGGGCAGATAACTCTAAACAGTTTTCTTTATTTGTTGTATCCGGTGTACAGAAGAGACGAAGATCATATAAACAAAATCCTCTGTTGTTCTTCTGCCTTCCTTCTGCCTTTTTTCTGCTGTTCTTCTGCTGTTCTTCTGGCAGACGAAATACAAATGCAAGGCCAATGACACTAGCTCCAACTGAAATAATCTGCCCAGGGTGTAGCCGAACGTCTCGCCAGCCACACGAGGGGGCACAAAACCCCAGTGCAAAGCCCTAGATGACAATAATGGTCATCATCGAACCTCGATGGACGAGCTATGATATAACAGAGACAGGAGATGCCGGAAAAGGGGGGGGGGTAAAAAAGAAAAACAGTCAACACTAGTCAACAACATTATAAAACAAATATGGTGGCATTCTTGATTTAAACCGCGTATAAAAGATAGTTTAACTACGCCTACTCTAAGTTGACCCGTGGCGCGGGGTTAAAGGTCACACATAAAATTTGATGAGGCTAAAGCAATATCAACAATTTGTCTAGACTGAGTCCCTGCAATAGTTTCAGTTGAATTCTGTTGGTGAAAGGCTGTTTTGAACAGTTTCAATATTAGGGGGGGGGGTAGTGCCGCTGAGAGGCCAAAACCTAACAAGGGGGCTCGAGTTTGAATCCCGCCTCGAGCTGAGCTGCGTTTGCTGATCACTTAAGGGCAGCACGGAAGCCATTCTCCCGGTTCCTACCACTGGACCTCTAAGGAGAATTGACCATAGAGAACTGCGCATGATACAGCAATGAGAGATGCGTCATACAAAACCAATTCTATAAAAATCAGGTACTTCAGATACCCCAGAGATCGCAAGGTCTGAAAAGGGCACTTTATACTTATACTTTCAAACAAGCTAAAACAATACCACCATATAATTAAATGCTCAAAGGGTATTAACTTTGTTTTGAGACGATTCAATTATGTCTGCGGAGCGTTTGTGACGACCTGCCCCCGTGACTTTAAGCCTTGCTTTCCCTTATTTAGTTGGCAACAGTGATCTTCCAATACATATAATTGTTGACATGGACAGCTAAAGTTATATTCTTATTTTTAAGACACAGAGAGAGAAAGAAAGAGAGAGAGAGAGAGAGAAAGAGAGAAAGATAAAGTATTTTATGGAGTGAAACTCTAAAATATCTGTGCATATTGACAATAGATCCACATTGCGCTATTTAACAAATTGAGCTGATTTAGTGTTAATATTATTAGCCTATATATTAACAACTCGCCTACACAGACATCTCAATACCATGTTCTACCTCCACCTCCCCCCAACACTCTCTCTCTTCCTCTCACCTTTTAATTAGCTTCTTCTCTATTATTTGTCGATGAAAAATTATATTATTACTAGTCGACCGGCGGCGTAGCATACGCCGCTATTTTGCAGGGCTGACCTTAGGCCACAGCAACCTATCCGACCGCAGTGGGCCCCACACTTTCATAGGACCCGCGCTAATTCTATGTGTAAATTATTAAATTAAACCTTATTATAACAGATTTCTCGCGGCCGCCTGATTTACCAGGAGCTCCTGGAAATCTCCTGAAATTGCAAAATATATGAAAAAGTCATGGAAATCTCCGGAAATTATTAAAAAACTTTTGAAAACTCATACAAATCTCATGAAATATATAGAAAAAAATGTCATTTTGGGGTGTCATTCAATATAAAAAACACCAATCCAACGGTCAATACATAAAAACGGCATTATGCATTAGCCGTAATTGTGTAGTCTGGTGAAAGAAGCTTCTTGCGCCTCAAACTAATGAAGAATTACTTTAGTTCAACAATTCTCGTAGATAGATTGAAAGATTAGTTAATTCTTACTATTGAGCGTGATCTATGTAGGAAATAAAATTTTTATGATACACTGATGACAGTGGGGTGGAGGGGGTATCTAGGGGAAGGTTTTTTCCGTGCTGCGTTTAGGCGCTCAGTAAACACAACTCTGCGCGAGTCGGGTGTCGAACCTCGAGATCCCTTCATAGGTAGCCTTGCCAAGCCAAGTTCAAGCGTACTCTCGACCACGCTTCCCACTTTCCATACTCTAATGGCGCTCTAGAACAACGAGTGTTTCAACGAGCCCAAACATATGGACTATACAAACAACACATTGTCGTTATCTTATCTTATAAATTACAAACATTATTAGTGGAAGAAGTGTGTTAGACACACACCATAGATATAGTCACCTCGAGGATTAGTCCCATCATGAAATTGGCTGTATATTTTACCCCCCCCAATATTCAGAAATAGATCAGCTGCAGACTTAAATAGATTAGCACTAGACTAAATAGATCACCCGGAGATTACTGTGATTACTTGGAGTAGATCTTGAGTTTAGATTAGGGCTCACAAACTGAGTAGCTTACTCTTCGCTCGCGTGCTCTGTATACATGTATGTGTCTGTGAGAGAGAGTGTGTGTGTGTGTGTGTTCATGTTTGTGTATGTCTGTGTGTACTTGAGCGTGTAAGTTAATCCACACCTACTTCAAACTTTTCTTCGCCCAATTACTTTTTATCCTACTACCTATTGTACTTGTAGAGTACTTGAGCCAAGTTAGTATGAAGAATGGCTTGACAACTTTTTAAAATTAACTATATATATAACGATTCCTGAATATTATAGCTAACGATGTCTCAGAATCTGAATCACAGTGGCGACCGGCTGACCACAGAGCGCAAAGTAAGCGGAGTCTGGGAGCGCATGAGACAAAAGATGGCGTTTTTGTGTGACGTTTTAAATTATACAAACTGTACAAACATTTTTAAGCCCATATAGACCATGTAGATATCTATCTTCATATCTGCAGGTTCCACCTGCAGACAATTTTAAAGCTTAATGTCTTTACACATCAGCAGTTCTCCATTAATAAGGGTCCTATGTTCGCTGAAGAAACAGAGTCATTTCCCCTCCAACATCTTGGTCTTGCACTACACGTACTTGTTCTTGATTGGACGTTTGATATTTGTGTGTGTGCGTGTGTGTGTGTGTGTGTGTGTGTGTGTAACACGTTTCCAAATCTTAGAGCATACTTTTGTTTTACAACATACATTTCTATTGCATCAGGTCTACCTAATAAGTTGAAGCTTTTGTATATCATGGCTGTAGCCAGGGGGGGGGGGGGTCTTTGGGGTTCACCCCCCCCCCCCCCCCGAAATGAAATCTCCCCGCATGGGGGGGATCGGTATTTAGTGACTGCTTTTTTGCTTTGATTTTGTTTATTTTAGGTGAGATTTTAATACTTAAGTATCACTTGCCCCATCACAGCAAAGGAGGTTTTGAGTTTAAAACCCCCTACCAGGGGTTTTTGAGTTTAAACCCCCCTACCAGGGGTTTTTGAGTTCAAAGCCCCCTACCAAGGAGATTTTGAGTTTAAAACCTTTTACCAATGGGGTTGGAGTTTAAAACCCCCTACCAGTGGGGTTCGAGTTTACAATCCCCTACCAGGAGGGTTTGAGTTTAAAACCCCCTACCAGGGGTTTTCACATTTTAATTCCCCTCTTCTATAAAACAAAACAAAAAAAATGCTAACAACAATTCCCCAAATTTCACGAGAGCAGTTAAGGAAGATTTTGATTTTAAACTCCCTCCAAAATTTATGATAAATCCCCTCTTCAATATGAAAAAAGAAAATTACTTACTCAAAATTTTATGAGCGTAGCCAAAGGAGTTTTGAGTTAACCCCCGACCCCTCTTCAATAGGGTTTGAAGCTAAAAAATACCTCTTCAATACCCGGTATAAAAAAAAACGCAAATTACGCACTCAAAATGTTATACATTTTCAATATAAAAAAAAGCAACTAATGCACTCAAAATGTTATGAGCGTAGCTAAATGGGTTTTGACTCAGTTTTGAATTTAAACCCCCATTCAGTGGGGTTTGAAGGTAAAAATAAACCTCTTTAATATTAAAAACAAAGCAAATTATACACTCAACATGTTATGAGTATATTCAAAGGTGTTTTGAGTTTAAATTTCCCTCCAGTGGAGTTAAAGTGGAGTGAAGCTAAAAATTACATCTTCAATATAAAAAAAAAGAAAATACACACTCAGAAATCTATGAGCGTTGCCAAAAGGAGTTTTGAGTTTAAACCCCCCTTCAGAGTGGTTTGATGTTAAAAAAAATACCTCTTCAATATAAAAAAAAAGCAAATTACACACCCCTCCAGATGGTTTTGAGTTTAAAATCCCCCTTCAGAAATTTTTGAGGTGGAAAACCTCTATCTTCAATATTATTGTAAAGCAAAAACTAAAGTCACCAAGTTCTATGACCGTAGCTAAATGGGGTTTTGAATTTAAAAAAAAACAAACATAACCCCAGAGATTTTTTAGTTTAAAACCCCCTACAGATGATTTTGACGATAAAACTTCCCTTTCGATATAAAATCTAAAGCAAACTATAATCACTTAATTCCAAGAGCGTATTCAAGAGAGGTTACATATTTCTACCAGTGGCGGGGCTCAATTAATAAAATGCAGTGAATAGTCATCTGCCGAAATTGAAAACCACTAAATGTGGCTCAACAAAGATGGCTAAGACAGATTTTAGGAGTCAGTTAAAGAAATCGGGTCTAAATCAAGGAAATCCTATGCCGATCTGGGAGTCGACCCGTTAGTAAGATTGTGACAAAGCGTCGCATGAGGTTTGCGGGACATGTTCTCCGACAAAATGAATTACACATAAGAAGAGTTGCGATGACATCCTAGTACAACTTGGCGCCACACATTCATGGAGGTCCTCGGAGCAGGTGAAAGAGGCTTCAGGCATTACCAGTGACAGATTTTTGTGGAAACAGCTTGACGGCAAATGCGCCGAACGGCGCGAGAGGGTCTCAGTCAGTAAGAATAGCACATTAGGTTTTTGAAATAAAACTTTTTAATAGCTTGAAAATGCACTGTAGATACCTCAGAATATGCATTTTGTTGGCTTTCAATATCAGAAATAGTGCATGGCGGCGGGGCTCTGCCCCGCGCTGGGGGAGCCCCTTAGCGCTCCCCCAGACCTCATTGCTGGCAATGACGGGAAATCTACAATTTTTCCACTAACTCCAGGAAGAACCTATTCTAGGGCACAATAAGCGTCTTCCGAAAGAATGTAATAAAGATTATATATATACACACACACATACATGCTTATAAATAAATCCCCCCCAACCCCCCCCCCCCCCCCAGAAAAAAAATCCTGGCTACGCTCATGATATATATATATATATATATATATATATATATATATATATATATATATATATATATATATATATAGTTCGTCCATCGTGGTTTGATGATGACCACTTTGTCATCCAGAGGCTGAGGGCATTTCACTGGGGTTTTATGCTTCCTCATGTGGCTGGTGAGACCTATGTGAGCCCGGAATGTTCGGCTGCACACTGGGCAGGTTATTCCAGCTAGAGCTAGTGTCGTGGGCCTTGCTTTTCTTCTCTGTCGTTTTTCTTCTGCAAGCGTGGTTCCTTTTCCTCACCAACCTGTGCGCCAGTTTTCACAGCGCGACGCCATGATGCTCTGTCATGTGCCTCTGTCTCCCAGGTGCCTGGGTCTATGTTGAACGCCTGAAGCTTTGGGGGTGTCCCTGAAGCGCTTTCTTTGACCACCTTGCGAGCGCTTTCCTTCGCTTAGTTGGCCATACAAGAGTCGTTTAGGGATGCGGTGGTCTTCCATTTTGCAGACGTATCCTGCCCATCGTAGCTGAGACTGCATCAGGGTTGTATGGATGCTTTGCAGACACGCTGTTTGAAGGACTTCACCATCAAGATAAATGAACAGGATATACATGCAGTGGACAGATTCACGTATCTTGGCAGCACACTCTCCAGAAACGGAAAGATTGATAATGAAATCGACCTGCGTATCGCCAAGGCCAGTGCATCCTATGGCAGACTGTCTAAAAATGTCTGGAACAGACGAGGTATCACCACAAATACAAAGCTAGGGATCTATAGAGCCGTCATCCTCCTTACATTGCTCTATGACTCAGAAACATGGACAGTGTACAGAAAACATGCAAAGAAACTGAATCACTTCCACATGACATGTCTAAGAAAAATACTGATTGTCAAATGGCAAGACAAAATACCAGATACTATTTTTGGATACCTCTAAAGGATATGTTATTTCTTTTAAAATGTCAGACTTTGACACTTCTTGGAACCCTATAGAACAAAACATCTTGGAAGGCTACGAATAAAACTTCTTGTAACCCTAAAGAATAAAACATTATGGAACCCTAAAGAATGATACATCTTGGAACCCTAAAGAATGAAACATCTTGGAAAACCTAAAGAATAAAACTTCATGAAACCGTAAAGAATAAAATTTCTTGGAATACTAAATAATAAAACATCTTTAAACCATAAAGAATAAAACATCTTGAAGCCATAAAAAATGAAACATCTTGGAGCCATAAAGAATGAAACATCTTGGAACCCTAAAGAATGAAACATCTTCAAACTAGCATCATTTTGAAAGTTTATTTTACTGATAAAACCTACTGCGTGCAATTAATTGTTCATGAGCATATTTGATCACACGACCTACGGCTTCTTGACCAAATCCCCTTCCTATTGCTGATAGCTCTGTAATCATTTTTGTTTTTCTACTTCGCCTTCTGCTTGTGGATCTGAAGAAAACAAATATCGACATCACCAACCATTGCTTCAATCTCTCTGCTGCAATGCTGCATTTCATACTCTTCACTAAGTGAGAGGCGTTCTAATGCTGTTAGTTCTCTTATATCTCCAGCCTCCATCCAAGCATGATATTTATCCAGCCTTGTGTTGACCTTTTTTGGCTTATTCCTCTTTTTGGATATTCAGGCCTCCATTTTGTGTAGTCGGACACGGATCTTGTTTCCTGTTATTATCGAGGACATACTTTTTATGTGTTTTTTTTCTTTGTTTATTCAGTATTTTGTTTTACATCAATACTTTATACACAACACAAAGGATAACAAAACAAGGGGGTAAAAATTTCTGAGGACGCAGTCGTCATAATTGAATGTTCCACAATATGAGCTTCACAGGAGCCAAATAGTTGGATTTATATTGTACAACGAATAAGTCCAACTGCCAGGAAAATTGGTTACATTAACATTGTTATTTATACTCAACACCGGTACAGCCAACAGTGCGATAAAGACTTCTGAGGGTGCTGTCGTTATTACTGAATAACTATAATCTCTACTTCACCGGGGTCAAGGGTCACAAATGTCGACAGTTCGTTGGCTATGTTTTTTTTTCAGAGTTCATGATCATTTACACTGTTCATTGCAATATACCCGCCCGTCGCAGCTCATCAGTTATAAATTCATAATCACAAATATAGAAGCATATGCTCGTAGTCAGAACGAGATAAGTTTTTATTAGCGGCCCCCGAAAGGGGAATAGACGCTTTTAGTTTTGTGTGGTCTGTCCGTCCGTCGCGTTTAGATCTCGTAAACTAGAAAAGATATTGAAAATCCGACATCTTGATATTTTAGACCTTTCAAAGTTCTGATGCAATGGCTACTTTTTTTCTTTTCTGAAACCAAAAATTTTTAATTTTTAACATCAACTATGCAAGCAGTTTTTTTTTCATAAAAATACACCATTATAATTATTCATTATTAATAGTAACAAACAAGAGTAACTATTTAGTAACATCAATATTAGACATAATTGTGTAGTAACATCAATATCTTAGACATAATTGTGTAGTAACATCAATATCTTAGACATAATTGTGCAGTAACATCAATATCTTGTACAAAATTATTTAGTAACATCAAAATTTTAGACATACTTGTGTAATAACATTAATATCTTGTACGAATATGTGTAGTAACATCAATATCAGACATACTTGTGTAATAACATCAATATCTTGTACAAAAATGTGTAGTAACATCAATATCTTAGACATAATTGTGTAGTAACATCAATATCTTAGACATAATTGTGTAGTAACATCAATATATTGGACATAATTGTGTAGTAACATCAATATCTTGGACATAATTGTGTAGTAACATCAATATATTGGACATAATTGTGTAGTAACATCAATATATTGGACATAATTGTGTAGTAACATCAATATCTTGGACATAATTGTGTAGTAACATCAATATCTTGGACATAATTGTGTAGTAACATCAATATATTGGACATAATTGTGTAGTAACATCAATATATTGGACATAATTGTGTAGTAACATCAATATCTTAGACATAATTGTGTAGTAACATCAATATCTTAGACATAAATGTGTAGTAACATCAATATCTTAGACATAATTGTGTAGTAACATCAATATATTGGACATAATTGTGTAGTAACATCAATATCTTAGACATAATTGTGTAGTAACATCAATATCTTAGACATAAATGTGTAGTAACATCAATATATTGGACATAATTGTGTAGTAACATCAATATCTTGGACATAATTGTGTAGTAACATCAATATATTGGACATAATTGTGTAGTAACATCAATATCTTGGACATAATTGTGTAGTAACATCAATATCTTGGACATAATTGTGTAGTAACATCAATATCTTGGACATAATTGTGTAGTAACATCAATATCTTGGACATAATTGTGTAGTAACATCAATATCTTGGACATAATTGTGTAGTAACATCAATATCTTGGACATAATTGTGTAGTAACATCAATATCTTGGACATAACACAAAGGTCAACAAAACAATGTCACGAAGAGTGGTGAGCGCGCTGTCGTCGTAATGAAATGTTCCACAATGTCTGCTTCACCGGAGCCAAAGGTCTTGATTTATTTTGTAATTCTATTGTATAAGAAGATTACATTTTGCCAAATACACATAAGACCAAATCGTAAGTTGTATGTTTTTAATAATATGTTTTTATTATGTCAAAACATTCTCTTTGTGAGCTTTCTTTCTTTGCCTGTTTTTTGGACCTTCCTGCCTCTTTTATGGGCTTTTTTTATTACAAAAAAATGTCCACATTTTAAAATATGAAATTGTAATGAATTAAACAAAAGTATAAAACATGAATAACTCAGACTTAATATTATGACACATTTACTATGTGTGGTCAACCGTGACACACGGTCAAGTGTTGGGTACCTAAGATGGAAGGGAAGTCACGAGTGTGTTGGAAACAAGAAGAAGGCAGTCATCTAGTGGAGTGGTTCTGTCTATAATGTTAGCCTTGTAAATATGTTATGTTGAAATGCTTCACAATTAAATGGCACTTTATTCTTAAAGGGACTTGTTTCTTCACACTTAAATAGTAAATAAAAAAGTAAATCTACGTTAAATAGTAGATAGTAACTTGCTCGAGATAAAGAACTAACTAAATCTTGATCTGTCTTGTAAAGATTGGTCTCTGGTTTTGTTTGTCTGTTGATAACCTTTGGGTTCACGTGTTGAATATCAAATGTAATTAATAGTTAAAGTTTTCCTTTTTAGTGAATCATAGCCGCTTTTTTTTTTAGTAGAAGGTTTAAATGATTTTACAAAAAACTTTACTCACAAATAGACATAATTAAAATATTTCAGTAATATTGCTTTTTAGAGGAAGTATTATCCTTAAAATTGTGGTTTAAATCTTCGTCAATATTTAATTTTTTTTCTTATGTTGCACAAATACTCAAATTTATATGACACCAAAGATGTGATTGGTTGAAAAATAATGAGGTAATTACCAAACCATAATTTTTTTTTTTTTAATTTAAAACAAAATGTTTTGGAAACACTCTATTGAACGAAAATAAAATTAAAAAAAACACTCATTACGTTCATAAAAACATTCTTAATTTTAAAAATTTGTTTCGATATCTACTCTTAGCAGAGACTGTTTTATTTATCCGTAAAGAAGTCTTCTGTTGGATGTCTGTCTGGGTATCATTGAAAGCCGCTCACATAGATTACTGATTTAGCTCAAGTTTCGGTAGATGTAATGATATGAATTCCTTGTAATTTAAAGCGTCACTTAGCACACACCATAGCCATCAACAAATGAACCACGCCAAGGGTGGTGTTAAAAACATATCATTTCATTCAACAAATAGAGACCAGTTTAATGTCTAGAGCTACACAAAACACGGCCATATTATTCAAAGTCTTTAGCGTAATGTACAATGGCAATGTAACTACACTATTTTCCCGATTATTGTTTTTAAACTATCGTCACGTCATTAAAGGAGCAGCGTTGACTGAGCGGTAAAGCGCTTAGCTTCTAACCCGGGGATCCTGGTGAAGACAGAGATTTTTACTTTCGGGATAGTTAGGGTTAGGGTTAAATAGATTAGATAGTTATCGGGAAAACCTTTAATGACGTACAAGAAAAACGTCAAGTTACCCCCCCCCCCTTTTCAGACCTTGTGGTCTATAGGTCAGAGGATATAAAGGTCATCTGTTTCTGTGGCCTACGGTTAACTAGGGTGTCATGTGGCCTGCACAACGACCAACCGTCTTTACTTTCCCCAACTTATGTCAGGTAGCCATTAGAGCTGGGTGGACTCAGAGGTGCCCAAAGATCCCTAAATGTAGCTATTATTATTGAGTGTACGAGCGTCTTTCTGATGTAACCATAAAAAGGTGAGCGGATGATTTTGGTTGTGTAGGCGGAATAGAATCCGATGAAACCACGAGGTGTTAAAATATAGGAATGTGAGAGCTGAACAGGAGAGAACAAGCGAGAGACGAGTAACAGAAATAGGGGTATTTTTTATTTAATTTTTTTTTAAGAAAAAGAAATTTCGTTTAAAATAGTTCAATAGCATTGAACCAAAGCGCTCTGAGCATGCAATAAGTATGAAAGTAGCGCTATATAAAAGCTATAATTTATTTATTTATTTATTATTTAATGCTTCTACATACATTGACGATAATGTTGAATTCTGTGAATATTTATTTTTAAAAAGTTTTATTCAGTTTTGATTTAAAATAATTTTATTTCAATTTTATTTAAGTTTATTTCAAGTTTATTTAAGTATATTAAAAGATATCAAAGTTTATACAAGTTTGTATAAGTTTATAAGAGTTTATACCGAGTTTACATGAGTTTATCGAAGTTTGTAATACGTTTATACAAGAGGATTTAAGTTTATTTCAAGTTTATTTAAGTTTATTATTTAAGTTAATATAAGTTTATTTGAAGTTCTTCACAAAGAGTACAATACATTTATTTAGTTGCACTAGCTGTTTGGAGCTATAAACTAACGACCGAGTGTCACCACTTGTATTGTTTTCTGTAGATCTCTCATAAGTGCAACGAGTATAACTCAATCCACTGCTCTTTAGACTTATTCACTCAACGATCTCATTCTCGCTTGGCTTAACTCTTATGACTATACACTTCAAGTTTTTAGGACACTGGTATTACAGGGCTAGAGCACTGAAAGATATAAGAGTGGGCATCTCAACCAATTTTCAAGATGGTTTTTGTGGTTCTGCTTTGTAAGTGTTTATAAATGTTGTCTTCCTGGATGTGATCAAACGGTTTATCTTTTCTTTTGTTCTTCCAAAGTTTTGTTTCCCTGTTTCTGCTTAATGCTACTTTGTGTATTGAATTATTTACCCCCCGATGACGTCATAGAAGGGATCTTCTTTTGTTTACCTTTCCTAAAGAGTGTTTCTGTAAATGTTCTGAGGACTTGTGGTCTGTTTCCTTGGTATAGACTTTCTGTTCGCTACTCTTAGAGTCCCTTTGTGTGTGTGTGTAAATGATCTTCAGCTTTCAAGGCAGGATAGGTTTGTGGTCACCGCCCACACTATGAAGTACGGAGATTTGAAAACAGTTTATTGTGACTATATTGATCTATAACTACGTGTTTAGAAGATCTGGACTGTTATATATACTACTAGCCTGACATTACCCGCGGCCTGCGGGTCTAAGTTTGTTTACTAATCTAGTGGATTTGATTTTGATTTATGTTAAACCTAGCTAATGATCCTTTCAAGTTTTTTTCTATTTCGCTACGAAAATAAAATTAGTTTTACGAAAAATGGGTTTACCCGAAGCCGATACATTCATATCTATTAAAAACGAAAAGAGCGATAGCTTTGTTAAATGAATGGGATTATAAAGTGAACAATTAAACGAAATAGTTTTTAGTACGTGATTCATGAATGCATATAGATCTAGGTCCATAGACATATATATATATAGACTGGACGATAAAGTAAAAATTATTATAGGAAACATTTGGGAAAAGATAAGTTTGTATGAGTTACACAGCAGTTATGAGCAGTGTAAAATTAAAAGTATTTATTATTGTTTTTTTTTCAGCCATAACCTATATAATTGATAGAACCCCTTCTGTATTATTATATCTCTAATCGTGCCTACCAAATCTATTAAACTTACATAATTAAAATAATCATAAATAGTTTTAAATACTAGATTTAGATCTAGTCTATAAAAATACTATAGTAAAAAATACCACTTACTACTAATACTATACTACTATACTATAAACTATAATTGTAATCTGTATAGTCTAGTCTATAGTCTATAGTTAGTATATAAATAGTCTAGGACTAGATTGTCACTAGATCTATAATCTATACTTATACTAGATCTAGTCTATAGTCTGCATGCATAGATGATAGACTGACTAGTTTAATAGTTAGTAGTAAAAAGTATGAAAAGTATTAGGCCTATTTTTTACAAATATTAGTCATATTTATTAGATTTAGGTCTATCAATATTAAATTAGTCACAATCACAGTCACAGTGATACTGAATTATTCTGACTTACTGAAACTGTAAGTTAATGTGTATAATATTCAATTTTTTTTCAACCTTTAGAATTTATCCTTTGCCTATCGTACTACGAGCATTAGAGCACGTTCTGCTCATTTTCTTTGACTTTTTTGACTAAAAACTAATTCTAACAATTTGAATCGATAAGACGAAGCCATGTCAACAAACATCACAAACCTATATATATTTGCCTATGTCTATGATTATGCAACAAAGGCAAAATATTGGGAATATGGCAGTTTTGTACACTTCAAAACTAAAGATCATAATTATATATTGGCTGAAATGTTAGTCCTAGAATTTATAGCTCAATTGCCTCCATTTTTTTTTCACATAAATATAGTACATAAAACATATTTGACTTCCCCCAAATACAAATAACTTCCTACTTCCAGTCTATATTTATTTATGTCTATGATCTAGGCCTATCTCAACTCGGCTTCGCAGCTTTCGTAAACGAATGTAGTCTATTAAAAATGCTTTAGAAAACCAAATTTGAATGTTTATTTGATCAAAATATGAAATGAATGGACTATAATTAGTATGTTCATGTGTTAAGGTATAAAACTATCAGTGCGAAGAGAAGTTTTATCATCTTACAGTTGAATTAAAGTTTTAGATCTAGGGATGGGATTATAAAGTAGACAATTAAACGAATTAATTTTTAGTACGCGATTCATTACGGTATTGCCTAATGAAAGAATGTTCGTCAGGAAATCTGTAGTCACAGATATAAGTAACTAATTTATGTAAAAAATGGTTTTGAAGCACAAATTTGAAGGTTAATTTTATTCTATAATGAAATCAATGGACCTTCCTTTGTATTTTCATGTGTCAAAGTAAAAAACTATCTGCGCAAAGTGTATTTCTTAAAATTAGATCTAGATCTAGATCCTTTCGATCTTTTCTCATGTCAGCATAGTAAACATGGCCTACTTCCATAAAATACTATAGCTTTAATAGAGTCGGACAACTTTTTGTTTTTTTAGGGTCTTAAGTTTGTTTTAGGGCTACAATACATACACTACGGTCTAAGTTGGTACCCAAGACACATTCCTGCCAAGTTTTATCAAGATTGGTCAAGCGGTTTTGATTTCTATAAGTCACATACATACACCTCACATTCTACTTTATAGTATAAGATATTGTGGTCTCTTAGCAATAGCTGTGAGTTGGGAGCTTTTTTATGGTGTGATAGGCAGAGGCTTGAATTAATGTTTGTCTTTTCTTCATTCGTATTCAGTGATCTACTAGAGACTATTCAGTTATATTACGCTAGGACGCTATAGCTATAACACCCAGGACGCTATAGCAATAGCTTCCCAAAAGACGCTATAGCTATATTCCTCTAACCTCTCAAGACACTATAGCTATATTCGTATAACCTCCCAAAATCCTATAGCTATATTCCTATAACCTCCCAAGACGCCATAGCTATATTCGTTTAACCTCCCAAGACGCTATAGCTATATTCCCATAACCTGCCAAGACGCTATAGACTGTTCAATTACATAATGTTAAGGTGTTGTAGACTGTTCAATAACTTTACACCAACAAACTACAAACTTTTCAATAACATTACACTAGCTAGGACACTAAAAACTGTTCAGTAACATTGTACTAGGATGCTAAAACTGTTCAACAATAGTACACAGAACAAAAATGCTATAGACTGCTCAGCTACCATGTACTAAGGGGCAATAGACTGTTCAGTTACGGAATCTTAAGGAGCTAATATTTCTCTAGTTGTGGCTTCCATATATTTCTCTTATAGATATAGGAACGGTCAATTGTACGCGTTATGTCTCCCAAAACTCTACTCGGATCAAATTGAAATAAAAAGAAAAGCTATTTAGTGTACCTAACACAGCTTGAATCAGTTTAAAAATTAACCAATTAGTCAATTAGTTATTGGTAAATAATTATTATGTTTTGATATTGAAAAAAGGAAATAGCTTCTACATTATTGATATATATAGTTTTAAGTGCGGAGTTCTTCCCCTTAGATAACCTTTTTTTTTTTGGTACTTTTTATAGGTTCTTTATTATTCCTGAATAGAAGTATTTCACTTCCCTATTGTCAAAACGTCTCACGGGCTGTTGGTGTAAAAGGGGAGGCGGGGGATGAACCACAGTTTCTTTAAGGAAGCTCCTTCTGTAACGATCTCAAAGAAGCTGATTGAAAGGAAACTGTAACACCAATAAGAAGATCTCATTAGAATCAAATTACCAAGAAAACAAAATACCTGAAATAGATTAGCAACTCAAAAGACATGTACATATATAAGAATAAAAACATGTTTTTTCAAGTTCTCAGCCCACGACACAAAGAGTTCCGTTTTTTTTTCCCAAGATAAAAAAGATGAAATATTTCTTGTACGAGGTTGAAACTTTGAGAACTTTGAGTTCCGATATAAATGTTTCGCATCGTGGGCAGTGGCGTAGCAAGGTACCTGTTGGTCCGGATTCAAGAACATCTTGGTGGGCCCCCCTCCAGCCAATAAGACAAATTTAGTGGGTGACTAAAAGGAGTAATCTAAATGGAAAGACATGCTAATGTAATTATCGTACCTTTTTAAAAAAAACACCGCTGGAAAAAAACAACTTCGAATGGATGGTTTTGAGGTCATACAATGTGAAAGTGTGGGCATTGCGCCGTATTGGTTTCAAAATCAACCACCGCAAGAAAACAAAGAAACAAACAAACTTCGAATGGATGGTTTTGAGGTCATACGATGTGAATGTATGGGCATTAGCATCGTATTGGTTTCAAAATCAACCACAGCAATATAACAAAGAAACAAACAAACTTCGAATGGATGGTTTTGAGGTCATACAATGAGAATGTATGGGCATTGGCATCGTATTGGTTTCAAAATCAACCACCGCTGAAATCCGTTATCGGAATAATTTAAATAGGCACTTGCTGAACCTCCAAGAAAACATTTAACATCAATATTTCATTTAGTATGGGGATCCAACCAAGGACTTGTGTGACAGGCTCGAGATAAATGGGAGATGGCATAAACACGTCTTGGTGTTGGACCGAATTGATGTTGGAAATCAAGTGCCAGTGCTTCTTGTGACTGAATTAGAGACAGTATTATAAGCGCACATTCTTAAAAGCACGGGATAAAACGATATTATTAATAAACATCTATTCGCTTCAAGACACATTAGAAAGTACTATGTAAGCATGTAGAGTTTAAATATTGGACTATTAGTGTTAAGTTAAATTTTAATTTAGGTGATGGCCAGAGACTGTAGATGTATAGGACGTAACCACTGCCTGCTACACAAGTAAATATCACTCCAGTATTGCGAGGACTATAGGACGTAACCACTGCCTCCTACACAAGTAAATATCACACCAGTACTGCAAGGACTATAGGACGTAACCACTGCCTGTTACACAAGTAAATATCACACCAGTACTGCAAGGACTATAGGACGTAACCACTGCCTGCTACACAAGTAAATATCACACCAGTACTGAAAGGAATATAGGACGTAACCACTGCCTGCTACACAAGTAAATATCACACCAGTACTGCGAGGACTATAGGACCTAACCTCTGCCTGCTACACAAGTAAATATCACACCAGTACTGCGAGGACTATAGGACGTAACCACTGCCTGCTACACGAGTAAATATCACACTAGTACTGCGAGGACTATAGGACGTAACCACTGCCTGCTACACAAGTAAATATCACACTAGTACTGCAAGGACTATAGGACCTAACCAGTGCCTGCTACACAAGTAAATATCCCACCAGTACTGCGAGGACTATAGGACCTAACCACTGCCTGCTACACAAGTAAATATCACACTAGTACTGCATGGACTATAGGACGTAACCACTGCCTGCTACACAATTAAATATCACACTAGTACTGCGAGGACTATAGGACCTAACCACTGCCTGCTACACAAGTAAATATCACACCAGTACTGCGAGGACTATAGGACGTAACCACTGCCTGCTACACAAGTAAATATAACACTAGTACTGCGAGGACTATAGGACGTAACCACTGCCTGCTACACAAGTAAATATCACACTAGTACTGCAAGGACTATAGGACCTAACCACTGCCTGCTACACAAGTAAATATCACACCAGTACTGCGAGGACTATAGGACCTAACCACTGCCTGCTACACAAGTAAATATCACACGAGTACTGCAAGGACTATAGGACCTAACCACTGCCTGCTACACAAGTAAATATCACACCAGTACTGCGAGGACTATAGGACGTAACCACTGCCTGCTACACAAGTAAATATCACACTAGTACTGCGAGGACTATAGGACGTAACCACTGCCTGCTACACAAGTAAATATCACACTAGTACTACAAGGACTATAGGACGTAACCACTGCCTGCTACACAAGTAAATATCACACTAGTACTACAAGGACTATAGGAACTTACCACTGCCTGCTACACAAGTAAATATCACACTAGTACTGCGAGGACTATAGAACGTAACCACTGCCTGCTACACAAGTAAATATCACACTAGTACTGCGAGGACTATAGGACGTAACCACTGCCTGCTACACAAGTAAATATCCCACCAGTACTGCGAGGACTATAGGACCTAACCACTGCCTGCTACACAAGTAAATATCACTCTAGTACTGCAAGGACTATAGGACGTAACCACTGCCTGCTACACAAGTAAATATCACTCCAGTACTGCAAGGACTATAGGACGTAACCACTGCCTGCTACACAAGTAAATATCACACTAGTACTGCGAGGACTATAGGACCTAACCACTGCCTGCTACACAAGTATATATCACTCCAGTATTGCGAGGACTATAGGACGTAACCACTGCCTCCTACACAAGTAAATATCACACCAGTACTGCAAGGACTATAGGACATAACCACTGCCTGTTACACAAGTAAATATCACACCAGTACTGCAAGGACTATAGGACGTAACCACTGCCTGCTACACAAGTAAATATCACACCAGTACTGAAAGGACTATAGGACGTAACCACTGCCTGCTACACAAGTAAATATCACACCAGTACTGCGAGGACTATAGGACCTAACCTCTGCCTGCTACACAAGTAAATATCACACTAGTACTGCGAGGACTATAGGACGTAACCACTGCCTGCTACACAAGTAAATATCACACTAGTACTGCAAGGACTATAGGACCTAACCAGTGCCTGCTACACAAGTAAATATCCCACCAGTACTGCGAGGACTATAGGACCTAACCACTGCCTGCTACACAAGTAAATATCACACTAGTACTGCATGGACTATAGGACGTAACCACTGCCTGCTACACAATTAAATATCACACTAGTACTGCGAGGACTATAGGACCTAACCACTGCCTGCTACACAAGTAAATATCACACCAGTACTGCGAGGACTATAGGACGTAACCACTGCCTGCTACACAAGTAAATATAACACTAGTACTGCGAGGACTATAGGACGTAACCACTGCCTGCTACACAAGTAAATATCACACTAGTACTGCAAGGACTATAGGACCTAACCACTGCCTGCTACACAAGTAAATATCACACCAGTACTGCGAGGACTATAGGACCTAACCACTGCCTGCTACACAAGTAAATATCACACGAGTACTGCAAGGACTATAGGACCTAACCGCTGCCTGCTACACAAGTAAATATCACACCAGTACTGCGAGGACTATAGGACGTAACCACTGCCTGCTACACAAGTAAATATCACTCCAGTACTGCAAGGACTATAGGACGTAACCACTGCCTGCTACACAAGTAAATATCACACTAGTACTGCGAGGACTATAGGACCTAACCTCTGCCTGCTACACAAGTAAATATCACACCAGTACTGCGAGGACTATAGGACGTAACCACTGCCTGCTACACAAGTAAATATAACACTAGTACTGCGAGGACTATAGGACGTAACCACTGCCTGCTACACAAGTAAATATCACACTAGTACTGCAAGGACTATAGGACCTAACCACTGCCTGCTACACAAGTAAATACCACACCAGTACTGCGAGGACTATAGGACGTAACCACTGCCTGCTACACAATTAAATATCACACCAGTACTGCGAGGACTATAGGACCTAACCACTGCCTGCTACACAAGTAAATATCACACCAGTATTGCGAGGACTATAGGACGTAACCACTGCCTACTACACAAGTAAATATCACACCAGTACTGCGAGGACTATAGGACATAACCACTGCCTGCTACACAAGTAAATAGCACACTAGTACTGCGAGGACTATAGGACGTAACCACTGCCTGCTACACAAGTAAATATCACACTAGTACTGCAAGGACTATAGGACGTAACCACTGCCTGCTACACAAGTAAATATCACACCAGTACTGCGAGGACTATAGGACGTAACCACTGCCTGCTACACAAGTAAATATCACACTAGTACTGCAAGGACTATAGGACGTAACCACTGCCTGCTACACAAGTAAATATCACACCAGTACTGCGAGAACTATAGGACCTAACCACTGCCTGCTACACAAGTAAATATCACACTAGTACTGCAACGACTATAGGACGTAACCACTGCCTGCTACACAAGTAAATATTACACCAGTATTGCGAGGACTATAGGACGTAACCACTGCCTGCTACACAAGTAAATATCACACCAGTACTGCGAGGACTATAGGACGTAACCACTGCCTGCTACACAAGTAAATATCACACCAGTACTGGGAGGACTATAGGACGTAACCACTGCCTGCTACACAAGTAAATATCACACCAGTACTGGGAGGACTATAGGACGTAACCACTGCCTGCTACACAAGTAAATATCACACTAGTACTCCGGGTACAAGAACATCTTGATGGCTTTTCTCCAGCCAATAAGACAAATTTAGTGTGTGACAAAAAATGAGTAAACTAAATGTAAAGACATTCCAATGTAAAGATCGTACCTTTTTCTTTAAAAAAGCAATTATGTCATAACGTTTGATTCAGTTAGAACTGCATATAAGTAATATTGTCTTAAACGTCAATGTTTTTACAACTTCTTAACAGAGTTAAACTACTTAAAAGTGTTTCAAATGAACAAACAAATGTTCTTCCTAAGTTCTAATGTGGGCTCCAACTGGCCTCGAGGCATTGGCCCAAGTGTAATGAGCTCCTTTGCGCCATGGTTGCTACGCCAAAGCTGTGGGCCCCTATTGCTTGTGGGCCCGGGTTCATTGAACCCCTTCGCGCCATGGAAGCTACGCCACTGATCGTGGGTCCGTAAGTCTAGAATGTCCGTAATCTGTTTTTTATACATGGTGCTGAATGTTTATGTACGATCGGAGTTCTTGTGACAAATACAGTCATTTTTTAATACTTTGAGAATCCTTGTTTCTGTAATGAAAAACAAAAGCAGGTAACTTTTGTAGAATCATAACACACAGCTCCATCATTAACCCTTCTTTGATAACTTCTAATTGTGAAATGATTGGCATTAGACTTAATATCGTTTCGAAAACCTCCTTGATTGTTAATTAAGTGGCTATAAACTTAACACTGTTTTAAGAACCTCCACGGTTGTTGTATGGATCGCTACATGCATTACGCTTTTTTTGAGAACCTCCCTGATTGTTGAAATGAGTGGCTACATCCATAAGACTTTTTTGAGAACCTCTGAAAGTGTACCTCATAAAATCATCCCCGAAAATGATTTTACAACTCTAGATTGCGTCCAGTTAAGAACGTCGGTAGCACAGGTTTGAGAATCCCGACTTGTCTGACAAACAATGACAACCCACGGAAAATGTTTGGAAGGAGAGCCTTTGAAACAGATCCTATCAACGTCCTGTAGCATCGTCTCTCTCTCTCTTTCTCTCCCTCTTTCTCTCTCATCTTTTAACCATCGCTCATCAAAGTTCCAGAATACAGGTAAATCTACCTGCTAGTTGGATCAAGATCATCTTGGTTGATTTAAGCTATTGACTCGAATGGAAGTTTTACCTGATAGGTCAAAGGTGGGATAAATTTAAATGTCACCAAAAAATGTGTGTAGGAGTATTTATATTTCTTGTTGATAAAGCTTCTATCAACTCACTCTGTCCGTTTGTGCACTAAAAAGTTTGGACACGTTATTTTTTCCCACGCCAAATCTCAGATCAAGCTGAACTTTTGCACAATTATTTCTTTTACCTGACAAAACAAGAATCTATACTTAAAAAAATAACCCATTAGTTAATTGACTATTGATAATTAATTATTTTGCTTGGTATCTCGAACAAGTGAAAGAGATTGTATTTGACTAATAAGGTGGTATAAGTTGAATTAGTTTTCTTTATGCATCAAGATTTCTGGTTTCGTTTTTCAAATCACAAAACAGTTTTTCAGATGCATGTATGAAGCAATCTTTGACATTCTCACCATTTGTGAGTGGTTTGCCTTTTGTGCAATTTCTAGTGATACCGCGAAGCTTGCCAGATCAACATTTCTTTTATATTGCGTCCAGTTACTAAACATGAAACAAACGGACCCCATCTGGAGACCACTGTGCAGTTCATCTCCTATTTAGGACTTACTCGTCTGAACACTCCAACATACAAAATGAAGCCAAAATAGAATTAGAAAGAAGCTTGAAATGTACTTTTCTTCTAGCACATTAATATGTCATTTGAAAGTGTGGAAGTTCGGTTCAGAAATTGCTTTCATTGCGTTCCAATAATTCAATGCAAAGGCGAGCAACTGGCGACTAAACCAGTTAAGCTTCGGGCAGGAGGGACAACCCACCCAAGATAAGAACACTAAATCCAAACCTCTGCTGACCAGTCATCTGAGCCCTCTAACAAAATTATGAGAATAGAGAGAAAACAAATTGAAACATAGATCTAGTTGTTTATTTGTACATAGATCTAGTTCTTAAATATAGATCTGCTGTTAAAACATACATGTCTTTGTACATTTAAACATTTAGTTATTTAACCATTGTCACGTATTACGAATTGAATTCTAATTTTTAAAATGGCTTGCCTAGGGGAACGTGACAATAGAAAAGGAGTTGTGTCACTTATCTTAAGTCTGAATTTAATCAAAGACTTACAATGAATAACAAAAAAAAAATGACACAAGAAATCGGAAGGTAAACTATCAACTTAATGTTTAATCAAATATAAAGTTACAAGAAAGAAAAATAAACATTTACTCAATACAGAATTGATGTGTTGACCAAAACCCTTTTACAAAAATGGCATGTAAAAATATTACAATACAAGAGTTTGAAAATGTAATTACAAATACAAGCAAGGCCTTGAATAAAAAAAAAACTTACACGATCAAGTGGTATACCACGCACGGATCGCGCAATGTCTCCACTATTCTGTCCCACGGCTGTCTCCGTATGTCTGTCTGTCAACGTCACGCGGGCGGTCTTTATATAATCTACCGCGCGTCGATCTCAAGACAAATCTAGGAATTTCTCGAACCAAATACGTCATCAATTTCCCAGATCTAGAACGCTCTTCAAAGAGACAGAAGAAAAAAAAAAAACACCCTCCTTTCAACCAGAGGTACACACACAGGTCAAGGACCGGTCACTGTCTGTGTGGCTTGACGAATAAAAAAAAACTTATTACACAAGGGGCAGACAACCTACCCGTCTCTCGACCGCAACAGGTCAAAGAAAGAAAAAAACAACGCCTAGATACGTAACACCTCCCTCCTAAAAATAAAAAGTTTACATTTCCACGAAATGGAAATCTTTTTAGAACTACAAAAAAAATATTTACATTACAGAATGTATTTATCATGATATATATAAAAAAAAATATACATCAAAATACTTTTTACACTCTAGATAAGGCATCGGCGATAACATTTTCGCTGCCTTTTATGTGTTTAAGATCTAGGTTGTACTCTTGTAAAAATAAACTCCACCTGAGAAGTCGTTGGTTCTTGCCAGACATTTTGTGGATAAATGTAAGGGGATTGTGGTCAGTAAATACAACCAGTGGCCATCTGGACCCACTGATATAAAAATCAAAGTGTTGTATAGAAAGAATCAACCCAAGACATTCTTTTTCCACAGTAGAATAATTTCTTTGATGTCTATTAAATTTCTTGGAAAAGAAACAAATAGGGTGCTCTACTTGGAAATTATCTTCTTGGTAAAGGACTGACCCAACACCTGTGTCACTGGCGTCAATAGCTAACCTAAAAGGTTTTCCGAAGTCAGGAGCCATCAAAATGGGGGAGCTAGATAATATCTGCTTGATTTGGTTAAAGGCTTTCTGACATTCATCCGTCCAAGTAAATCGGACGTTCTTTCTCAGGAGGTTTGTTAAAGGACTGGCAATGACAGAAAAATTTTCGCAAAATTTTCTATAATATCCAGACATTCCCAAAAATCTTCGGAGTTGTTTCCGATCAGCAGGAATAGGGAAAGCTTGGATAGCTTCTACTTTGGCCATTACAGGTTTCACCTGGCCTTGTCCTACAATATGGCCTAAGTATTGGATGGAAGCCTGGCAAAAATCACTCTTACTCAGGTTGACAGTAATTTTTGCATGTAAAAGTTTAGTAAAAAGACAATGCAGTTGTTTACAATGGCTAGAAAAATCTTGGCTAAAAATTACTACATCGTCTATGTATGCGTGGTAATTCTCCATGTCAGCAAGCAGGGCATTTATCATTCTCTGGAAAGTGGCAGGAGCATTCTTCATGCCAAATGGCATCACTTTGTATTGGTACAGACCATCAGGGGTGACAAAGGCGGAGATTTCCTTTGCCCTATCAGTCAGGGGAACCTGCCAATAACCTGACAGTAGGTCTATTTTGGTGATGTACTTAGCGTCACCAATACGATCTATGAGATCGTCTATCCTAGGGATAGGAAACGAATCGGTCTTTGTTACAGCATTTACCTTACGGTAGTCTGTACAAAAACGATAAGTCTTGTCCTGTTTAGGTATCAAGACACATGGGGAGCTCCAACTACTGGAACTTGGTTCAATGAGGTCATTTTCAAGCATATACTTGATTTCTGACCTAAGTATGGCAAGTTTTTCAGGGTTGACCCTGTAAGGATGCTGCTTGACTGGAGTAGCCTCGCCAACATCTACATCATGCATTATAACATTAGTCTGTTTTGGTACATCAGAAAAAATGTCATTAAATTCATTAATGAGCTTCATGATAACTGGCCTTTCTGTCGAAGACAGATGAGACAGTTTTACATCCAAATTCTGTAATACAAAAGAATTAGGTATTTTGTATTGTCCAAATTTCTCCTTTACAATATCATCATCAATAGGAGAAACATGGCTATTTGAACAACTTTTGACTGTATTTAAAACACAATTACTCTTCTCTGAGTGATCTGGCCTAGATACATAAGGCTTCAGCATGTTTATATGACATAGCTGAGTCTTTTTCCTACGGTCAGGAGTTTTGATTGTGTAATTGAGGTCACTACTTTTGGTCTCAATTTCATAGGGACCAAAATATCTGGCTTGCAAGGGTTGACCTGGTATGGGCAAAAATACAAGCACCTTATCCCCGGGAGAAAATTCTCTAACACGGGCCTTTCTATCATACCAGCGTTTCATGCTGGATTGGGTGTTTTGTAAATTATTTTTGGCCAGAACACAAGCATCATAAAGTCTAGTTTTAAACTTAATTACATAGTCTAAAAGTCCTTCAGTGGCTGTTGGTGACAACAAAGTCTCTTTTATACATTTCAAGGGACCGCGCACCGATTGGCCAAAGACTAAGGCAAAAGGGCTGAATCCCAACGATTCCTGGACGGATTCACGGGTTGCAAACAGTAGCATGTGGATTCCTTCGTCCCAGTCTTTTCCGTGCTTAAAGCAATAGGTTCGGATCATGTTCTTGAGAGTGTGATGGAATCGCTCAAGAGCGCCTTGCGACTCGGCATGATACGCACTCGACATGCAGTGTTTGATGCCCAACTGAGTCATGACTTGCTTGAAAAGATTGGCCGTGAAATTCGTTCCTTGGTCCGATTGGATGGACTTTGGTAGACCAAATAGAGTAAAGAACTTGATTAAGGCCTTCACACTGTTTGATGCTTTTATGTTCCTTAGAGGAATAGCCTCAGGAAAACGAGTTGAAGCACACATAAGGGTCAACAGGTATTGGTTGCCAGCTTTTGTCCTTGGGAGAGGACCAACACAGTCAATAAGTACTCTGCTGAAAGGTTCTTCAAAGGCTGGAATCGGCTTCAGAGGAGCAACAGGGATCTTTTGATTTGGCTTGCCAACCATCTGACAGGCATGACAGGATCGGCAGCACTGGATGACATCTTTCTTCAAACGTGGCCAGAAGAAGTGTGACATAATCTTGTGGTATGTCTTGTGGATGCCGAGATGACCTGACATTGGTGTGTCATGAGCCAGATTCATGATGTACGCTCGGTATCTTTCTGGTAACACGATTTGATGGCATATTCTCCATTCTTCTTCGTTGGATGCGTCTGGAGGTTTCCATTTCCTGAAGAGCATATCATCTTGGATGTAGTAGCACGTTGATGCTAGCTCTGCCTCTTGTGATGTCATTGCGGTTACTCGGAGTTTGGCGAGCTCTGGATCCTTCTTTTGGTCCTCAATCAACTGTTTTCGAGTTGATGCCGGCTTTTCAGAATTTGGCGTTGGTTCTTCTTCAAGAGAAGCAAAGAATGTGGTGCTCAAGTCCACATCATCTTGGTTACTGTTGGCCTTGACGACGTTCTCTTCCTGAGATGCTTTCAACCTCATTGCCCTTGTTACTGCACACGCTGGATATAACTCTAGGTCTTCCTCGGGTGTGGCAGATAAGTCGGGTGTTTGAGTGACGATGGGTTCGGCTATCACCTTTCCACCTGCTAAGTCATTGCCTAACAGCAACGAGATGCCTTCCAATGGTAATGTTGGTCGGACACCTACAACAACCGGTCCAGTAATGAGATTTGACTTTATGTCGATTAGATGTAGAGGCACATCTATACATCCAAGCTCTACGCCTCGTAACAGGATGCTCTTCCCAGTCGATGATGATTTTGACAAGGGCAAGATACCCTCTAAAAGTAGCGATTGTGAGGCACCTGTGTCTCTCAAAATGGTGATAGGTCGTAGACTTGTAGAATCACCGGGTAGTGATACAAATCCTTCCGAAATGAAAGGCTTAAAATCTTCTAATAAAACATCAATTTTGGTTGATGCAGACTGGACTTGGGTCGAACTCTCGCTGGAGTCATTGACATCTTTAGGAGACGCAGTGGAGAAACTCTTTCTTGAGTCAGTAGAACATCTTGTGGATGTATTTGGAGAACTCTTGATGGAGTCATTGGAACATCAGGGTGATGTCTTATGGGAACTCTGGATAGAGTCATGGGAACATCGGGATGATGTATTATGGGAACTCTGGATAGAGTCATTGGAACATCGGGGTGATGTATTATGGGAACTCTGGATAGAGTCATGGGAACATCGGGGTGATGTATTATGGGAACTCTGGATAGAGTCATTGGAACATCGGGGTGATGTATTATGGGAACTCTGGATAGAGTCATGGGAACATCGGGGTGATGTATTATGGGAACTCTGGATAGAGTCATTGGAACATCGATGTGATGTATTTGAAAAACTCTTATTTGAGTCATTGGAACATCGGCTTGATGTATTTGAAAAACTCTTGTTTGAGTCATTGGAACATCGGCTTGATGTATTTGAAAAACTCTTGTTTGAGTCATTGGAACATCGGCTTGATGTATTTGAAAAACTCTTGTTTGAGTCATTGGAACATCGGCTTGATGTATTTGAAAAACTCTTGTTTGAGTTATTGGAACATCGTAAAGATGAATTTGAAGAACTCACTGTTGAGTCATTTGAACACCGTGGAGACATTTTCGGAGAGTCTTGTACAGTCAATACATTTGAAACAGGTGGTGTCGAGGTATTCTTGATATGACTTGAGGATGAGGGAGTAAACCTCGACGACCACTGTACTGTGCAAGCGCTGACTTTTGAAGGAGCTTTTTCGTTTCTCTTCTTCAGTTTCCAGCAATCGTCAATTTTATGGCCTTCTCGTTTGCAGTAGGAACAAGTAGCTTTACTTGTAGTAGGTTTTCTGTCGTTTGTACTGCTGTTCTTGATGGAGTTGCTAGCAATGGACTCAGGCTGTTTGACTTGTTTTGGCTTGACATCCGTCGTATACTTGGCAAATTGATGTGATATTATATAATCGTCTGCCAACACTGCAGCCTTGTGCACATCTTCCTCGCCACGATCAGCTATATGCGTACGGACGTCCAGCCGCACACAACTCTTGAACTCTTCCATCAGCATTAGGTTCTTGAATTTTGCAAAGTCGGTGCCGATTTCCCTGGAAGTGAGCCATTTCTCAAAGCGTCGCTCCTTTTCCCGCAGGAATTCTACATGGGTTTGGCCATCCGATTTGCGACAATCCCTGAACTGCTTTCGGTAAGCTTCCGGAACAAGTTCATATGCCTTAAGAATTAAGGCCTTAACAACATTATAATCATTTTGTTGTTCAATGGTCAAAGAACAAAATACCTCTGCAGCTCTACCAGTCAAAACTGTTTGCAGCAAAGTGGGCCACAAAGTTTCAGGTACATTAAAATTTTTCACAGCAAGTTCAAATTGTGGAAAATAATTGTCAATTGTGGCTTCATTAAAGCGTGGAATTATTTTCAAAAATTTTGTTGCTTCAGCAGTATGACTGGCAGGGGAAGAATCTGGTCTTACATTAGCAACTAACTCTAATTTTTTTAACTCTATTTGTAATTTCATTTCCATTTCTTTCTGAGCCGCTGCAAGCTCTAATTCTTTTTGTTTAATTTCTCTCTGCTCTCTAGCCATTTCCTTCTGGGCTTCTATTTCCATTTGTTTTAATTTTATCTGAAGTTCTAAATCTGATTTACCCTCATCGGGTCTAAGGGTTTCTAAAAGGTCTTCAGAAAATACTTCCTCGTCTACATAATGGATTACAATGTTATCTCTTATTTCTTGTTTAAGGGCATTTGATTTAATTTTTTACCCTAAATGTTTTGAAATAAGGACCAGTTCCTTCCTAGTAAAAGCATCAAGTTCTTCCACAGAGGGATTTGCAAGAAAAACCTGAATATCCATGGCTAACTAACAACTATTACAAGCAAAAAAAAATGTATACAATGTAAATATACAGTACAAAATCAGTACAACAAAAAACCTTAAGAGGGTTTGGTCAATACTATTGATACTTTACTTCCGACTCTTTGAACCAAAAAAAAATTTTGTTAAAGTCAACTTCGCCTTTACAAAATTACTCAAGTAAGACGAAAATAGGTTCAGAAAAATATCCGGGACGAAAGCCCTCAAACTTCTTTTGTCACGTATTACGAATTGAATTCTAATTTTTAAAATGGCTTGCCTAGGGGAACGTGACAATAGAAAAGGAGTTGTGTCACTTATCTTAAGTCTGAATTTAATCAAAGACTTACAATGAATAACAAAAAAAAAATGACACAAGAAATCGGAAGGTAAACTATCAACTTAATGTTTAATCAAATATAAAGTTACAAGAAAGAAAAATAAACATTTACTCAATACAGAATTGATGTGTTGACCAAAACCCTTTTACAAAAATGGCATGTAAAAATATTACAATACAAGAGTTTGAAAATGTAATTACAAATACAAGCAAGGCCTTGAATAAAAAAAAAACTTACACGATCAAGTGGTATACCACGCACGGATCGCGCAATGTCTCCGCTATTCTGTCCCACGGCTGTCTCCGTATGTCTGTCTGTCAACGTCACGCGGGCGGTCTTTATATAATCTACCGCGCGTCGATCTCAAGACAAATCTAGGAATTTCTCGAACCAAATACGTCATCAATTTCCCAGATCTAGAACGCTCTTCAAAGAGACAGAAGAAAAAAAAAAACACCCTCCTTTCAACCAGAGGTACACACACAGGTCAAGGACCGGTCACTGTCTGTGTGGCTTGACGAATAAAAAAAAACTTATTACACAAGGGGCAGACAACCTACCCGTCTCTCGACCGCAACAGGTCAAAGAAAGAAAAAAACAACGCCTAGATACGTAACACCATAAATCTAGTTATTAAAACATAGATCTACCAGGCTCTACAACATTTATAAAAGTTATTGTGACATATATCTATATGGTTATTTAAACATAATTCTATCTATTTAAACATAGGTCTAGCTGGCTTCTAAACACTGATCTAGTTGTTTAAACCTAGGAGTAGCTAAAAGTTTTAAGGATACAGACTGACCAATTTTTCCTTTGTTTTGATGTTTGTTGTAATCTCACTGACCTATCATCCTGTCATTGCGGTGGCGGACTCGAGAGGGACAATAGTTAAAATCACAGATTTAGTGAATGTAGAGTTATTGATTTCGATTGCTCGAGCGTTATGTTTGCTATGTATAGAAGAGTATCTAGTTGTGATGGTGAGTTTAAATATCTGGGAAGCACAGTATCAAATGACGCATTGCTTTTAAAAGGAGTTGATAACCGTCTGGCTATGGATAAATCGCTCAGCTTGCCTACAAAATGCAGTGCTTACAAGCAGTAGTTCTCAACCTTTCTATATAGTTGCGAGACATGGGTACTATACAGAAAGCCACTAAGACTTTTTGAACCCTTTCACCAATGCTGTTTGCGCTCCATCATGAACATACGGTGGCAGACCGCACTACCAATAACAATGTTTTGGTGAATGCCGGTATGGACAGTATAGTTACTATAGAGGGACTGCTTATAGTTCAACAGCTGCGCTGGACAGAGCACTTATTCGGTATTGGGGAGTATTTTTTGGTGGGATGAAATATGGTCAACATAACAGGTGACCACAAGAAACCCTTAAAGACCAGCTTAGGAGCCAACTTGCTTTAAATGTCATCGACTTCCGAACGATTTTTAATTTTTTATTATTTTGTTTTTTTACAATTGTAAGGTAACACTCCATCATAGTATGTTACCATCATCTATGTAACACATGTTGCCCATGACATGTTTGTGTAATTTGTTGTGGGAATTTGATATACTGTTTTTAAGGTTAAGTATTGTGTATTTTGTGTGTGTGTGTGTCAGATGTGTATACTGTTGTGTGTATTGCTCAAGTGAGGTAGTTATATTATATATTCAAATAAAATTATTGCATGTATACCACATTAAGTTTTAATCTTGTTTAATTAATAATATTCTGATTGTCCATTAAATTATCGTACACTAGATTATGTTTGTCTATATCTCAATTGGTCTATCTTGAACGTTACACATCGCAGCCTCAAGGAATTACAAAATTCCTTAATTCTTGAAGGTCTTCGTAAATAAACATTTCGTTGTTTTTCAGTTTTCACAGTTTTAGATAAATAGATATTTTGTTCGAGTTATTAGATTACGAATTATAATTTTACTTAACTAATCCACAACTATTTTTTTTTGTTTATAAAATGAAAAGAGTAATCTACACAAATTGTCACTGACTTATGAAATTCGGAAGGCTGCCTGGTCGTGTGATATGCTCGATGGACTGTTGTTCAATGGTTTCGATGATTCCGGTTTCAAACCCTGCCCGCTGTCATCCCCAGTCGTCCCGTTCTAAATTAGGGCTCAAATGTAATCGTCTTGAAAAAATGATGAAGAAATAAGGGAGATAAGTAGCACAAAGAAATAAGGGAGATAAGCAGAACAAAGAAACAAGGGAGATAAGTAGAACAACGAGACAAAACTATAGATTCAATTCAGACGAGATTCTCGAACACAGTAACGTGAACTGGATACTCTGCGACAAGATGCTTAGAGCATTACAAATCGTCATATGAGGCCTTTACACTGACCTGGATCGTCACAACCTGTGTGTAGGGTAGACTAATAGCTCGTTGCCACGTCGTACAGAGCTGTGAAGTGGCAGCGAGCTTTAAGCCAAAGATGCCCACTTGTTGTGACGTTGTAGGTCAGTGTTCAGGCCTTCTAGAACGATTGGTCACGCTCAGAGACAACTTTTCTTTTTCTCTTCACACATGTCTCTCCTGGACACGTAGACATAACTAGACAAGTAGAGCTAACTAGACACGAAGACATAACTAGACAAGTAGAGCTAACTAGACACGTAGACATAACTAAACACGTAGACCTAACAGGTCAAGTAAAACTAACTGGACACGTAGACCTAACTAGACACGTAGACCTAACTAGACAAGTAGACCTAACTAGACAAGTAGACCTAACTAGACAAGTAGACCTAACTAGACAAGTAGACCTTGCAAGACAGGTAGACCTTACTAGACAAGTAGACCTAACTAGACAAGTAGACCTAACTAGACAAGTAGACCTTACTAGACAAGTAGACCTAACTAGACAAGTAGACCTTACTAGACAAGTAGACCTAACTAGACAAGTAGACCTTACAAGACAAGTAGACCTAACTGGACAAGTAGACCTTACTAGACAAGTAGACCTAACTAGACAAGTAGACCTTACTAGACAAGTAGACCTTACTAGACAGGTAGACCTAACTAGACAAGTAGACCTAACTGGACAAGTAGACCTTACTAGACAAGTAGACCTAACTAGACAAGTAGACCTAACTAGACAAGTAGACCTTGCAAGACAGGTAGACCTAACTAGACAAGTAGACCTAACTAGACAAGTAGACCTAACTAGACAAGTAGACCTTACTAGACAAGTAGACCTAACTAGACAAGTAGACCTTACTAGACAAGTAGACCTTACTAGACAAGTAGACCTAACTAGACAAGTAGACCTAACTGGACAAGTAGACCTTACTAGACAAGTAGACCTAACTAGACAAGTAGACCTAACTAGACAAGTAGACCTTGCAAGACAGGTAGACCTAACTAGACAAGTAGACCTAACTAGACAAGTAGACCTAACTAGACAAGTAGACCTAACAAGTCAAGTAGACCTAATCAGACAAGTAGACCTAACTATAGAAGTAGACCTAACTAGACAAGTAGACCTAACAAGTCAAGTAGACCTAATCAGACAAGTAGACCTAACTATAGAAGTAGACCTAACTAGACAAGTAGACCTAACAAGTCAAGTAGACCTAATTAGACAAGTAGACCTAACTATAGAAGTAGACCTAACTAGACAAGTAGACCTAACTATAGAAGTAGACCTAACAAGTCTGATGTTGTTTCTCTCTAACGAAGCTCGACCCTGGCAGTGCCAGAGATTGAAATTAAATTCACTTCCATAAAGATAATATTAATCATAACAAGCAGTAAAATGAACAATAACATTCTCTTATTATATATTGATCTTCAACGGATCGAACGATGACTTTTAATTAGAAAACGCCGATTCGTTTGCATTTCTAATCTTACGTCGTCTGATTGGGTTAACTCATTAACATATTTCATCTAATTGTGGACTAACAAATTTTATTCCAACTGTAGATGTTCTATGTCTAGATCTGTCATACGAACTTTCTGTGCTTCGCTCCCTTTAAAAATTTTCATCTGCATTTTAGGTTTCTGTCGTTCTTTCTCTTTCTCTCTCTCTCTCTTGTTCCTCGTCTTTCTCTATCTCAGCGAGACCTACATTAGCCTGAAGCTGGTGATTTCTGGTCTCAATAAAACATGATCAACTGGGATCGTAGATGTCCAACGAGCATCTCGGATTCCACCGGGTGGAGCATCGATACTTCAAACGCTTCGATATCGATACTTTTTCCGGGCTAGAACATTATTATTCACTTATTTCTCTTGTCCGTTGATCGTCTGCTACAAATGGGAGCCAACAGGAGACAAAGGGTTAAAATAAATATTTTTTGAAGTGTTAGCTTGTAGGGTTATCCCAATGACAAAACCTAAACAAACAAAAAAATAAAAATATACTGATTTCTGGTTTTACTAGCAAATCTCCGACATGGGAATACGCTAAGCGGAAGTGTGGCCTCTCGTCTGCTAGATCAACAATGACGTAGCGTAGAATGAGGGAAAAAAAAGGAAATTATTTTGAAGGTTGTCACATCAGCGCCAAGTGAGTGCCCTCTGCTGCAATGACGTCATTATTTTCTGTCGAGATTGTTGACACTATGACAATGTGCATGGATATGAGATTGGCATTAACATAGTACTAGTTTCAGGACAAAAGGAAACGTTACCTTCCCCCCCCCCCCCGGCCCCTTTCTGTATTTCTTTCCAATTGAAATAAATTAGACAGATTTGCTGGTTAATATATTTAAACATTTATTTTTTTCTTTATTTGCGGAAAAAAAATGTATATAGCATTTGAACGCCATTCTACTAAAATAAGTTCTAAAAAATGTGCTTCATGTGTAGCAATATCCCTGTATGAAACTTATGTTATGTTATATTAGTTAGTTATACTCTCCACCTAAAGACCCAATACTATTTATGTTCCTTAATTACCAAATAATTTACAAAGCTAACGATTTAAAAACACTAAGTCATAAAATGAGTACTGCAATGTATCTAAAATATTTCTCCCAAACCACCTGCATGACGATGTGCTACTGCAGTTTACAGTAACTAATCAGTTGTAGACATTTTCATTTAAGGGCACGTATGGTTTTCTATTAAAAGATTCTTTTAGTTGAGGCGCTAATTTGTTTACAATGGACCTCATTCACAAAAAAAGAACGGTCACGTGATAATATTGATAAAACAACAAAAAAACTGTCACGTGATAACCATTGTTGATTAAAAGTTTCCCTTTCAGATCTTGCGGTCTATGGGACAGATGATGTTAAAGTCATCTGTTTCCATGACCAACGGTTAACAAGCAGGGTGTTATGTGGCCAGGACAACGACCAACCGCCTTTACTTTCCCCAACTAAAGTTAGGTACCCATTAGAGTTGGGTGGACTCATGGGCGCCCTAAAAATACCGAAATTCAAAATCCCAGTCTTCACCAAGATTCGAACCCAGGACCATTGTTAATTAAAATTAGAACGTAATTTGTCTAGAAGAGATAGATAATCACCTGACTAAGTGTTGTTTGTTTACGATTGGTGAATGAGGTCCATTGTCTTTTGGTTCATTTAATTGTATCACCCACTTTGCACAAAAAAAAAACGCCCCTGGTCGCTACACGCCTTTCCCATCTCTGGATATCACCATTTACATCCATCTACCCTTCTCAAATAGTATTATCCACATACCGTCTGCTAAGCCAACAAACAAACCAGTAACATTGTTTACCTTGGCAACTCTAATTCTGCTTCCCGGCTTCCATTGCGTACATTCATCGAGTAGACATTATGGCGGGAAATCCACAAGCTAACGACCGTTACGTTTCCCACCGCAAACAAAAGATTTATTTGACCAAGTCGTCAGTCATGTGCCCATTCCAATTATCAACGTATATTTATTGCCCAAAGCTAAGCCTGTGTGTTCGACAGCGAACAAATAATGATTTACGCACAACAGGGAAAAAAAACGGTAAAAATAAATTGAAAAGCGTAACACATGAACAACAAATTTGTCAATAGCATTTGTGACTCATAAATATTTGTCCCCCAACTCGTTCCCATAAATTGGTTTACAAAATTAAAGAACAATTAAAAAGGGTAATGATGTTCACTACAAATAATGACACAAAATTTAAGAAAAAAAATAAATAAATTGCAATACATTGCCAACACAAATTGATTTAATGTATCAAGTGAAACAAACAAACATTTGTTTTTCATAGCAGACGTTAGGAAAGTTAGCGTCTGGTGGATCAAATCGAAGTTTGTTCGGGATGGAAAGATGGACAGAGAGAGAGAGAGAAGGGGGAGACAAGGCCGGATTTAAGTAAGTGGAAGCCCATTATTATATTTTTTTGGAAAGCTAAAATGAAAATCCATTTTTTTTAAATACTTAAATCTAAACGCATGACATTAGGACAAATAAAATAACAAACGTTTATAAATTATTATCTAATTTTTCCTTAATTTTTAACAAAATATTTAACATGCGTATTTCAATATTTTAATTCATAAAATTAAAATACAACATAAAAGTTTCTGACTCGTCGAAATTCGGATTAATGCATTTTTTATGCTCTATTGTGTGGGCACTTCTCTAGTGGAGTTTCCGAGGCAGTAGTCCCCTATGCCCTCCCCTATATCCTGCCATGGAGAGATTAAGTACAGCATCCAGTTTCAGACATTTCGATCTTTTGACCAGATATAAAATTCATCTGTTTCTGTGACCCACGGTTTGTAAAATGTATTACATGTTTCGGATGTTCCTTCAGAGTTTACTTCCTAGTCCAAACCTCCCGCAGGACAACGTGGGATGAGTGCGGGCAGGGTTTGAACCCGGGACCATCAATAAATCCAAATGACAGTCCAGCGCGCAAACCGCACGAAAAGGCACCAGGTTAACGAGTGTGTCATGTGGCCCGCACAACGACCAGCCACCTTTACTTTTCCCCAAGTAATATCAAGTGCCCATTAGAGCTGGGTGAACTCAGAGACGCCCTAAAGATCCCGAAATTACAAAATCCCAGTCTTCACCAGGATTCGAACCCGAGACTTATCGGTTAAGAAGCCAAGCGGTTTACTACCGGTTGACAGTGTACAGTTGTATAAACTTATGTGTGGCAACTAAACATTTTGGAATCGGACCTTTCCAAATATTTCTCTAGTTCTGATCAGTGACCTTACTTCAGTCAGTTAGTATTTTATTTCCTCCAGGACTTCTATCTCTCTCTCTCTCACACACACACACACAAACACAAACACAAACACACACACACACACACAAACACACACACACAAACACACACACACACACACGCTCGCACGCGCGCACACACATACACACACACACACAGACAGAAAGAATCAACAACAGAAATGAAAAAAAAAAACAAAAAACAAAACCGTACAATCCAGACGAAATCTCAACATGGGCATGTGTGTGTGTGTGTGTCTGTTGGATATCTCAAAACATAATGCCCGGGACCTTTCGTCTTGACCGCTTTGGCTCTCAGCAGTAAATCGTACACTCACACTTTGCCAGTCTCTTATTTCACTGAAGTGACTGGGGAGTGACGTCACCACCAGGGTGATACGGCCTCCTTTTGTTTTTCTCGGTTTTGATATAAGGCACATAACTAGCAAGCATATTATCTATCTATCTATCTATCTATCTATCTATCTATCTATCTATCTATCTATCTATCTATCTATCTATCTATCTATCTATCTATCTATCTGTCTGTCTGTCTGTCTGTTTGTGTGTCCGTCATTTGTCTCTCTGATTGTCATTTGATGTAAAGAACAAAAGATACTGTTACAATAGAATTGGTGGATTGTATGCCTTTGTAATTCTTCTTATCTTATATAATACAGACGTTACTTCAAAAAAGAAGATGATTACGTCCTACGAATTGTAATTGTATACATAATATCTATTGAACCAATATCAAAATGTCTGCTGGAGCTCCTTGTTCAGATGTGGAAAGAACACAAATCCTCTAGACGAAATAAAATATTTTAATCCTTCAAGAAGAAATCATGAAAAGATTAAACATAAACTTCATACGCGAAACGACTATGGACCGAATCATGGAACTGAGCCGAATCATGGCATTAGCTGTTGTCAGAAAGATATCGCCCACACAGCAGTTCTTCCTTCTTCACGTAGATGATGTGCCCAAAGGAACGGCAAGGGCTGTTAGAGTTTGGAATCATCGACATGGCAGGCTCTGCCAGGGTGTAGTGTAGCTTTGTGGGCTGCAAGCTGCCTACGGGTCCACGGCTCCTGATTTTTCTTCGGGGTCGACTCCCGAAGCCTTTCTCATGTTTGGATATATAGCTGCTAGGCACCAGAAGTTTGAACTCGGAGTTTTCCTTTTCCTAGGTGAGTAGCCAGCCATGGCTAACAATTCCTTCCTGCCAGAACCTTATTGATTTAGACGCCAGATACTCGCATTTGCCCTTTCTCCTGTTAGTGATAAACAGTTCCAATGGGGGCCAAATAACTGAGCTATATGTGTGATAGAAGAATTGAACTGGTTGTCAGAAGCTATTTAAGAAGCTTGTCTTTGTAAGCAATTTATGGGTCGCGGAGAACTTATTTCCATTACCACTTCCGCCGTTAAGACCTTCACTGAACCTGACAACATTACGAAATGAATCAAGCAATACTACACTTTAATAGGATAAACAGGAGTAGACTTCTCCTGAAACGTATCACTTTATATCTTATTGACGGACTAGACTCGTCTCCTCTCTAGTGTTTGAAATCAAAACTTCTGTTAGCGGAAATACAATACAAGCGTTTCATTTCTAATTAGTTCCTATTCATATTTACTCTTGAGTGTAGAAACTCAAAGCTACGAGAAGCCAATGTATAAATAAGCCTCCTGTTATGTTCCGACTGTTGTATGTGTATATGGCAATATGCCAATCTAGAATATTCTAGAACGTACAAGTTTGAAATGCAACATTTGCTTCTGTTCTCTCCCTTATTTCAAATGGGAAATTTCTTTGCATACTTTCATTCAAATAAAGGTCAGAATCAGCTATGCCAAGCGAAAGCCATAATAATTATGCTTTTTAATTAGAAATAAAAATATTCACACTATTTTTTTGTTTGGTTTTAATCACAACTTTTTAGAAAAAAAGAATTATTCATAATTAACTCCCCTACTCTCTCTATATAGACGCTACAAACCGATAAACTCCCCATCTTCTTTATTTAAATTGTCTGTTCACTCAACTTCAGTTTGGCAACTTAAAGTAATTAGAAATAAATAGACATAGTGCAATAGTGCATTTCAAAAGTATAAATAAGTAATAATAATAATAGTAATAATTAATGACAATAGTAATAACAATACTTTGCAATATCGAACTTACTTTTACAATTTTAGCTCAACTCTTATTTAACTGGTAACATTTGGGCTCATTTGAGCGTCCTTGACATTGTTTATTCCTTTGTGAATATTCTCAGTAAATAAAGTTTATTTTTTTTTAAAGAAGGAAGACAGAGAAAGAAAAAAAGATTATTGAACAACAGCAAAGCTTATCTTAGGGAAAGAACCGCTAATTACTACCATGGCAGGGTTTAGCTTCCTTTCTGCCATATGGAACATCATTAATTCATTAGTACTAATTGATTAACTGATCATTTTATATTTTTGAGGCCCTATGTTCTATGAAGAACGCAAAGAAAAGATGATGATTTAATTTGTTTGATTGATTCGTGTATCGTTATCGACTATGAATAATTATGAATCATTTCAACTTGATCGGATAATGGAAAGTGGGAAAAAAAAAACGAGTCACAGCATAATAAGAGGATTAAATCCATACATACATTCACATCTTTCCTTAATTGGCAGTTGTTCCCCTTATTACGATTTCAAACAAAAATCAATCAGCAGTAAGTAATTAACTAATCGGTTAATTTTTTTGTATTGATTCGTGTCTTGTCAGGTATAATGAATAATTGTGTAAAGTTTCAGCATGATCTGAGAATGGGAAACGGGAGAAAAAATATGTTCAACTTTTTGCCAGACAGACAGATTGACAAACAAACAGACAGACAGACAGAGTGATCTGATATTAGCTTTGTAAAAAGTAGTTAGCCGCACAGCTTCATTGCATTCTTTGTCCGTGAGGGTGTAGCTTTAGACTGTTTATAGATCGGATAAACTCCTTCTCTTCTGTATTAACTGTTAAGTCGTTTCTTTTGAGTGCCTGTGTCTCACTACGTCAGTTACCCAGGCTTAAAACATATTGAAAAACAAAAAAAAGGCTATACCCAGATATAATTGTGCATTTCAAAAGCAAAAGGTAGTGTATTCAATGTTAGTAGCTTTATGTACATGAGCGTCATTGACATTGTTGAGCCTATCGTGAGAAAATCCCCAGTTACTAAAATTAGTTTTTTTTTAAAGAAGCACTAAATTTCTTAATTGGCCTTACTGTCTATTTGCGTTTTGGTGTCAAAGAGCGTGTAGCTGTATCAACAAATACCCCAGATTGGAACCGATTCTCATCCCCCCCCCTTTTCCGCCCCTTCCCCTGTATGGATGAAGACAGTACAATGCTCTAACCAATCTGCTTTTTTTATGGCCTTCGTGTCAACTGGGTCTAGGTCTCGACTGGTCACCAGCACGCGAGTCCACGCAATCCAGAGCTGCGTAAGGAAATGGTTTTTAAAAGTAGTGTCCTCTTGCCTGTGTTGAGCTGGACAATGGTGGAATTTAGTGAAGAGTGGGAACTATTGTTTCAGTTGGTGGGTTTATTTTCAGTATCCTTGAGTCAGAAGACGTTAAGACAGTGAACTCCTGGCATGGGTTTGACATAAACGTATGTATTTCAACAATTCAGAGAAACACCAGAATATATATTTAATAAAGCAATCAGAATAGACTGTCAATAACCCCATCAAATGTTAAACTACTATATATACAGCAAACAATGAAAACTGTCTTCTACAGTACTTTTACTACTATTAGTCTCAACACTCGGGCGTGTGACAACAATATAACAAATCTCTCAAGGGACGTCGCTCTACTTTAACTAATAGATCAATGAAATTAAAACAAATAAACCTAGAATTCGTTATATCTTAAGACCAAGATTATATCATGTGCTATTTACAATACTATATACACATACAATCATCACTAGTGTTCTTTCTCTCTTGCCTGTGCTGAGCTGGACAATGGTGGAATTTATGAAGAGGGAAAAATATTATTCAGTTGGTGGGTTTCATTTTCAGTATCCTTGAGATTTTCAAATGGGGTGGATTTAAATGATACATAGAGATTGCTTTCCAAACATAAATAAATAAATAAAATTCATTTTATAAATGTGTCAGGCAGATTTATTTCTCTTTGTCCTAATTGACGATACCAACAGTCAAGTTGACCCCAATAAATTAAATTAATTTTTCGTTTTCTGAACATTAATTTTCGTTGTGTAAATAGAGCATGCAACTCTCTTTAATTATTCACCAAAGTAGCATTTCCTCAAAACTAACAAAAAACGTTTTTGAAGTTGAATTAAAACAAGATAATAAAATACAAATGAGTAAAATGAGAAACTCCATTGGGACGTGGAATATGAATACGGAGAGAAAGAGTTAAAATACTTTCTTCTTCAGCTACTTGGCATAATATTCATTTGTATATCTGGAAACATGCACCTCACAAGATGAATAGGAAAACGTTAATTAATTATTGTCGAATTAATTTGGATCTTTTATGAATGACTCATAGGCTCATAGCCCACACTTTCGTCATGGTTTGAAATTTGAATCGTGTACAAATCGTTTATTTTTTTCATAAATCCTATCGAGCTGAAACTGTATGCGTCTAAATTCTTGCGGCGTGTCAACACATCTGCTTAAAACTTCTTCGTTTTAATTATTAGATTAATTAAAAATTAAAATTTTGTATACAAAATACTGACGAGGCGCGGTAGATGAGCGGTAAAGCGCTTGGTTTCTGAACCGGGGGTTCCGGGTTCAAATCCTGGTGAAGACTGTGATTTTTAATTTCGGGATTATTGGGCGCTCTGAGTCCACCCATCCATAATGGGTACCTGAGTTGGGAAAAAGTATACGCGGTTGGTCGTTGTGCTGATTACATGACACCCTCATTAACCGTAGGCCAAAGAAATAGATGACCTTTATATCCTCTGCCCTAAAGACCACAAGGTCTGAAAGAGGAACTTAACTTTTTTTTAAAAATACAAAATACTCCCTAAAGGACGTAAAAGAAATGACGACATTTATTGACCGAGTTGGTCGACGACAATATAGACGACAATGTAGACGACAACGAAGACGACAATGTAGACGACAACGAAGACGACAATGTAGACGACAATGTAGACGACAATGTAGACGACAACGAAGACGACAATGTAGACGACAATGTAGACGACAATGTAGACGACAATGTAGACGACAATGTAGACGACAATGTAGACGACAATGTAGGATTGGTCCACTCTAAAAGTATTTTTATTTCTTCTTTGACATCGGTTCAGGAGTTCTAAATTATGCGGGAAAAAACGTACAGGATCACAGAAAAGTTGTGTTCCGAGGAATGCAGTTTTAGAACCACCGAGCTAAAGCGTCAAACATATGTTACTTCTGTTGTAATGCTGCTTTCGGAGGTTTTGTTGACATTTCACCGATTTTGTTTTTCTTTAGCATTTGATTTTGCCAGTGGTATGCCTGTTTCAGTAATAAATTATGAATAGGTCACCTGAAACGTATTTTTTTAAATATTGCTTAATGTCATTTCAATAGCGTGAGACCTTTTATAATTTGTTGTCTGCCGACTGATGTGTCTGTCTGATCTCTTTGTTTACCGACTGATGTGTCTGTCTGATCTCTTTGTTTACCGACTGATGTGTCTGTCTGATCTCTTTGTCTGCCGACTGATGTGTCTGTCTGATCTCTTTGTTTACCGACTGATGTGTCTGTCTGATCTCTTTGTTTACCGACTGATGTGTCTGTCTGATCTGTTTGTTTACCGACTGATGTGTCTGTCAGATCTCTTTGTTTACCGACTGATGTGTCTGTCTGATCTCTTTGTTTACCGACTGATGTGTCTGTCTGATCTCTTTGTTTACCGACTGATGTGTCTGTCTGATCTCTTTGTTTACCGACTGATGTGTCTGTCTGATCTCTTTGTTTACCGACTGATGTGTCTGTCAGATCTCTTTGTTTACCGACTGATGTGTCTGTCTGATCTCTTTGTTTACCGACTGATGTGTCTGTCTGATCTCTTTGTTTACCGACTGATGTGTCTGTCTGATCTCTTTGTTTACCGGCTGATGTGTCTGTCTGATCTCTTTGTCTGCCTGTATCAAATGACGCTCTGGGGGGGGGAGGGATGTACGATGCTAGAACTTTCTTTTTTTTAAAATTTGTTTACCGACTGATGTGTCTGTCTGATCTCTTTGTTTACCGACTGATGTGTCTGTCTGATCTCTTTGTTTACCGACTGATGTGTCTGTCTGGTCTCTTTGTTTACCGACTGATGTGTCTGTCTGATCTCTTTGTTTACCAACTGATGTGTCTGTCTGATCTCTTTGTTTACCGACTGATGTGTCTGTCTGATCTCTTTGTTTACCGACTGATGTGTCTGTCAGATCTCTTTGTTTACCGACTGATGTGTCTGTCTGATCTCTTTGTTTACCGACTGATGTGTCTGTCTGATCTCTTTGTTTACCGACTGATGTGTCTGTCTGATCTCTTTGTTTACCGGCTGATGTGTCTGTCTGATCTCTTTGTCTGCCTGTATCAAATGACGCTCTGGGGGGGGGGGGGAGGGATGTACGATGCTAGAACTTTCTTTTTTTTTAAATTTGTTACTCAACTCTTTTCAAAAAATCCTCAAGCGCTACGGGGGGGGGGGGGGACAAAGAGAAAATGAGAAATCCCCGCCGCTCTATATTTCAAACATGTAAACTTTATCTTGTATTACACTTTTATCTGTTAGGGATAAGTGCTTGAAATACGGCCTGCGAGTCATATCCGGTCCGTGACGAGGTGCAATCCGGACCCTGGAAACTTCTGTCCGGAGTGCATAATGTAGCCAGAGAGAATCGATTGTGTTGGACTTTTTTTTTTACAGTAATGGAGACCGTGAAATATATCTCGGAATTATTTTTTTTATGTTTCTCCCCCCCCCCCCCCACTCCCGGGACGAGAAAAAAAAATCCCAGCACTGAGTTATAGCCTTAGAAACTCGAGCCTAATGTTGTTCAGATCTTAAGTCTTCATTCATAAGCAAACAAAAAATAATCCTTCCAGACTTGATGATCTAAAGTTCATCTGTTACTATTGCCTACGGTTAACAAGGGTGTCATTTGGCCAGCACAACGACAAGCCGCCTTTACTTTCTCTTAATAAATTCAGGTGCTCATTAGAGGGGCCCTTAAAATGTCGATATTAAAAGTCCCAGTTTTCACCAGGATTCCAACACGGGTCCCATCGGTTGTGAGGCCAAGCGCTTTACGACTCGGCCACCACGCACCCCCCTCCCCCACCTAAACAAGTAGGCAGACCTAATGGTAGAAATGTGTTACAGAGAAAACATCCTTGAAATGTTAAAATTTAGTTTGACAATTAGTACTAGAAATCACTCAGTAAAAGTAAGTCACTTTGTTTTTGTACTAAGCACCAAACATTCCGTTATTGTATTAGGTATCAGACACTCTGTTATTGTACGAGACACCAACCACTCTTATTGTACGAGACACCAACCACTCTTCTTGTACGAGACACCAACCACTCTTATTGTACGAGGCACCGACCACTCTGTTTTCGTACGAGGCACCGACCACTCTGTTACTGTACGATGCACCAAGCACTCTGTTATTGTACGGGACACCAACCGCAATACACTTTAAAATGCTTTTGGACTTGGACTATAGACTGGGAACATATAGCACATGTAACAGCGAATTGAATGCTTGACTCGGTCAATAAAACTTCATCATGGCGGGAAGCTACTGAAAAACTCAGGCAGAAATGTATCAGAGAAGGACGTAAACTCAACGAAACATTAGGCCTAGGTCTCCATCTCATTTTAAAGAGACACCCACAGGAAGTACGTCTCTGATACGGCTTACGTAAGCAAATACTCTTTAAACCAAATTGATTTTAGCAAAAAGCGCTTACCATGGGTCACTTTTCTCTCTATCCAATTATAAGAGGAGGCTTAGATCACGTGGGTCTGTCTACCCGGCAGACACAATGTCACAAAATGTCACGCTTCTCGTCTGCAGCTCTATTCCGGCCCGTGGTTTCCCCAGACTGCCAATTTCGCACACCCCATTAAACCTTAACAGCTATGTAGAATAATACCGGGCATCTGAAGTAGGTCAATGCTAGGGTCACAGCGCCCTGGTACCAGTGTGTTATCATCCTTCTGTTTAAGTTACACACCTAGTGGGAGATTACATTTAATAAACAAAATCCTCAATCTATTTGAATTCTCAATTAGCAAACTTATAAGTGACACATATGTATCGAAAACACACACACAGAAGCGCGCATAACACACAAATACTTATAAAGATGAAACAAAAAAGATACTTTAAAAAAACAACAACAAATTTATGTTAATTAAGTGTACTTGTATCAATTAGTTTTGATCAGTCATGTACGTACACCATTGTCTGCAACATAATAGATGTGCTATTAGAAACATTTTTACCAATTGTTTTTGTTTGGCTTTTAGCTTTCTCACTGCGCCATGATCCTATCACGTGGTCTGGACCAGTTGGGAAAGGGGAAGGGAAGAAGGGAGTATCTTGGTGAATGTTTACATGATCGTTTTTTAAATGCATAAGAAAATGTTCACTAAGTGTTCAAGAGTCCTCAAGGGGACTAACTCTACTTATACCATCACATCTGTCAAGTACGATTTCTTTTCCTTGTTGAAGATACCAAACAAAATAATTAAGAAATAGTTAATTAACTAATTGGCAAATTGCATTTTTTAAATTGATCCTTGAGTTCGTCAGTTAAAAGAAATAATTGTGCAAAATTTCAGCTTAGTCCGAGTTGGGGTGTTTGAGAAATAACGAGTACAAACTTTGTACCAGACAGACAAACAGAGTGAGTTGATAAAAGCTTGATAAAAAGTTGGAACTGAATTAAATCTAATTAGTTATTACTTGTAGGAAATCGCAATGGCACTTGAATGACTGGAGATCTTCTTTGCAAAAGGTAATTCATGACTTGCAATGCCTATTTGTAAAAATACTAAATACACAATAAAGCTCATGGCTCGATTCAGTTTCTGTAACACTCAACGTACAGGGCTCAACATTATATATTTTTGTGTATGAATTAAAAATGTGAATTAATCTCTCAAAAAGTTATGGCCAAGTGTTCCGCTACATGGGGCCTACTCAGAATGTGCCAAGTGTTCTGTTGAGGAGAAAGTTTGGGCCCTAACTAACTTGAATGGCTCTAGAAATAGTCTAGAGTCTAGATAAATATGAGAATAAAGTATTTACTCTAATTGCTGCTACAGAATTTCTAAAAGGTATATAGAAATATATATATATATATATATTTATTTATAAAGCTTATGGCGTTGTGTTTTTCGCTTTAGTGTATACAAATAGATTGTGACAGAGGTTTTTCCAATTAAAATTAGAAAAGAATACGCGAACATTTGAAAGGATTTCTATAAAAAGTTGGTTTCGACACAATCGAAACAAAATCGATTAAAAAAAAAAGCAAAATGTAAAAATTCGTTTTAAAAAAACAAACAAAAAAGATTAAATAATGGAAAAGACTCTGCACGTACATCTATATCTCTCAATGGTGTAGAAGTGTTTTCCCTTATTTGATATCAAAAAAAAATATTTAATTACCAATTATTAATTCATTGATTGGTTTATTTTTTTTAATTGCCTTGCTAATTATATAAATGCCATCTGCTTCTATGGCCCAAGGTTATCCGCTTTTACTTTTGCTAAACTAATGTCTGGTACCTATTAGAGCGGGGGAAACTCAGAGGCGCACAAATATCCCGACATTAAAAATCACATTTTACCCAGGATTCGCTTTACAGCCTATCCACCGCGACCTCCTTAACGTAGCAAGGCGATTCACGTAAAACATAGATCTCGGCTCGAGCCGATTTGCGTTTGTCGTGAGGCTTCTTCCAGATACTCCCAACCTCTAACTGGCCCACAAAAGAGATTGGACCATAGCGCTCTGAGCATGAAAGTTACGATAGACGAAAGCAATTTTAAAAAGATGTTACGTTCTAGTGATGCCTTTAAACACCAAATGAAACTCAAAGCTTTCACCTGGATCTGAACTCGAGACCATTCGTCTTTAACCGCCTCATTCCTATACCACTAAAGCGAAAGCCACCTTGACCTGCAATATATGTCTCTCCAAAATAGGGCTCCACAGCCACATGAAAAAGTGTTCGAGATGAACCATACTCGTTGTACGACCGAAGGAGGCCAGTGATAATATGTGGTTACGAAATAAAATTAAAAAACAAAAACATTTATTTACAGCCATGGACTTGTTACTTATTTAGACTTAGACCTCCCCCCCCCCCTTCCGCGCCGTTCTGAGCATTGGGCGGCAAGCTGTCTCCAATCTTTGTGGACACAGCCGTATACTATGAGCCCTTTATTGGCCTGTCCTAGAATCATCTAGAAATTCTATCAATAGCTTCTGTGCTCTAAGTACCACAATCATACTGGGGGGGGGGGGGGGAGACCGGGCCCAAAGGCTACGGGGAATGAAGGAATCATTCAAGACCACATACCAGAGACTAAGCGTATAGAAATGCCGGATAGAGATTCTAACTAGCCGAGATTACACATATATTATCTCCCATTTAGTTCCCATGGATTTAGCGGAGACTGCTTGGATTGCTGATCTTTTTAGGGGAAGGTTTTTTGGGTTTCCGACTCTGATGACTTCCTGATTTCTCAAAGCCCCTGAGCAAGGATTTGCTTGTCAAGAGAGAAAAACAACACAAGATGGAGGACAAGGAAATAGAGGGTCAAAATGAAGACATTGTGAGAGAGAGATATACAGACAATAAATAAGAGAAAAAAAGAAAGGGAGAAAAAAAAGAGAAAGAACGTGAGTAAATAAAAGAAAGACAAGAGAGAAAAGGGAGAAAGAGAGACATCATGTAAGAGAAAGAATGAAAAGATAAAAATTTACTAACACGGTGAAAAGATAAGGAGAGAGAAAGACAAAGAAAGAAAGAGATATATACAAACAGGGTGAAAAGATAAGGGAGGGAAGAGGAAGCTAAAGGGAGACGAACCAGAAAAAAAAAATTGAAGGGGCAGTAAGCGAGGATAATCACCAGTGATCCGTTGTTCTGAATGATCCTTTTTTTTTTTTTTTTTTCTGGACTCCATACACAGTCTTTAACGCTGTATCCTCTGATATTATTAACAGGCGAGTGATCACTCAACAATCAAGAGCACCCCGGCGTTGAGACAACACAAAATAAGATCTGAACGCCTAAGCAAGTACAGTGGGCGCCCATCCGCCCTCCTTCTGCTTCCATCCCTCGCTTACAACCCGTTTGGTTCACCGGGATGGGGGGGGGGGGGAGAGCAGTGTTGCAATGTTTACCGCCAGATCAATCGTACATAGACGAAAAGACCCAAGACTTCTGCTTGGTCATTACTTGGTAGTGTAGCGTTCCGTGGTTGGGGTCAGTAAATGATCCTGGACTTCCGGTCAGCCAGGAGATGACAGTGGCTTACAAGAGCTGATTGGACGTTAATTATATCCGCTTTGTTCTTAAAGTCCACTTCGCCGGTCATCCCATGGTAGACCTAAACACTTTGTGCGTGTGTGTGTGTGTGCGCGTGTTCAAATTAAATCTGGAAGAAACATTGGGATGTTATTATGTACAGATGATTTGCTGTATCGGAGAATGTATCAAAGAATGGGAGAAATCCTGACACATATAACAGCCAAAAGTGCACATGAAATTGTGCAAATTAATCTGAAAGAAAAGAAGGAAAATATTTCATCGTTGTGAACTATGTCACTGTATAAGTAGTCATAAGTGACTAGTTTTTAAAGTTTTGAAAAAAGTGTAGAGTCCTCCACTGATTTATATCCATCCCTGCATGGATGTTTTTATTTGGATTCTGGCATGAAGATAAGAATTTTTCAAAGTTGAACAATTTGTTATTTTCGTGGCTGTTTTGAAAGTAAATTGAGCTGTACATGCATCTTAAATAAATTAACTTAATATTATTTATCCTAGCAATTAGACATTTCAATAACTCATAACAGAAGCAGACATAATCAACGAGAAACAAAGACACAGATGGACAGACGGAAACAGACAAAAGAGAAAATGAGAGAGTGACGGAGACAGAAAGAGAGAGACAGAAATACAAAGACATATGGACAGGAAGAGAGAGAGAGAGAGAGAGAGAGAGAGAGAGAGAGAGGACAACGGGAAGTATTTAAGTAGCAAGAATGATGTCAGTAATTGATATGTGTGTGCCCAGTTCCAACGGGAAGAGCTGCTTGCAAAATTTATTAGCCAAGGCATCAAATGCAAGCCACCCCAGACAGAAAGAAAAATGTACCGTATAGATTTTCCAAAAGTTGATTCACAGGTTCGTCTCTCTGGAAGACGTGCGAGGGGGTAGGGGTGTGAAAGGGAAGCCATAAACATCGCTCTTAGGGTGCGTGTTGTTTAAGATCTGCCTAATACTATTGGTAACAAAAACTAGATAGCCGAAGCCCTCGAGAGACGGCTGCACTGAGATACGATAGACACTTGCACCTCTGATGGTTGGGACGTAACAGGTTCGGGGGGGGGGGTGATTGTGACATTATTAGGATGTAATTTATCGTTTTGTCCATTAGGGTCGCCCGCCAAATATCGGAGGGCGAGAGGCGTTGGTAGTGGTGGTATCCAGACAGCAGCAGACATGCGATTTGTTTTGTTATGCCACAGTTCTGACGCATGGTAAAAGCCGACAATAGAAATGAAATTATGGGTTTTATCATTATTTATGACGTCAGGGCATCGCATCCTGGGAATTTTACACATGGAAGGTCATATAAGATGCAGAAAAGAGAAGTCAGATGATATGATCTGAAACACTTTACAGACCCAGATTTTCCCGAATTCTCGACGACTTGATGCAATTAAAAATGTCTACAATGAGATACTCAAGAGAAGACTTTTTTTTCTGAGACGAGAAACGAAGAACTACATATGAAGCCGACGTTACAATAGATTCATTCTTTGCATCAAGCTTACCTTAGCTCCACCAGCACTCATCTCTTAGGAGCTTAAAGGTTAACATAAATCCACCTAACACCCCTGGGCAAGCCTCTGGATTTTATGTCAGGACTTGACTTTTGGTAGAGCGTCTTTTTCTACCCCCCATCCCACCCTCTCCTTTGTGTTATTTTAAACTTTTGCTCTCCTTACAGCACAGAGTTAGTGCCCTTTTGTTATTTTACCAATCTTATATCAACTCACTCTTGTCTATTTCAAAAAATGTACACGTTATTTCTCCCACAAGTTGAAACTTTGAACAATTATTCATTGGCTTGACATGAATAAAAAAATAATTAACCAATTAGACAATTAATTACTGGTGATTCGTTATTTTGTTTGAATCATACCCGAAAAATAATATTTCAGATATGGCTAAATGTGTAGGGTTCGGTCCCCTTACAAAATTATACACATTAAACATCACATTCTCAGACCAAGTTGAAACTTTCAGCAATCATCTATGGTACCTAACAAAACAATAATCAATTATAATATTATTCAATTAGTCAATTTTCTGATGGTAATTAATTATTTTGTTTGGTATCAAATAAGACAAAACATTTTCTACATTATTGAGAGATATAGTTGTAAGTGCGGAGATCTTCCCCTTAGATTAGTTGTTTTATGAAAAGGATTTTTCTATTTTGTTTGTTTCATCATTTAATTCACAAACACAATTAGGTGAACATTTGGACCACAGCCTCCAGACTCCTTCATGTGGAATCTTTCATTTACATTCTAGGGATCATAGGACTTTGACTTTCTCTCATGCTTTATTATATTAAGTCAATTCCTTCCAAATAATCAAATGTGTATTTTACTAAAAGGACAGCGTTTAGTTTGGTTTTTTTTTTCAACTTGATTAGAACAAGCATGACCTTTAGTAAACAAGAGGCTGAAAGAGAAAGTCATAGAAGGAATTGACGATCATGTCATTGAAAGAGATTCTATCCAAAACAAAGACAGGAATGGAGAAAGATGGTCAACCGATCATGTGTGGTACCCAACGGTTCAACAGTCCAAAGGATAGGGGAAGGTAAAGGAGAAGTTCCATTAAAAACAAAACACAAAAAAAAACTTTCTTCATAAATCTGATCAAAGACAATGATGCCCCCCTCTGCCTGGTATTATAGGCCTATCAGGCATACGTGTTCCAGGCCGTATAACCAAAATTTAAAAAAAAAAGGTCATGTCCTATTGGGCCTCATTGACTTTATTATGCACCGTTAGGCAGGAATTTTCAAGGGGCTGCATAGCAGCTAAACTCGCGCTAAACAAAAACAATTGATAAAATAATTATAGTCGCACAGATTTATTATTGTTAGTTTACATCTATTACAAATGTATTTACATGACTGATCAGAACTAATTGATACAACTACACACCTATTATAACGTTGTGTGTTTTGTTTAAAAGTATTTATGTTTTTCATGTTTGCTGTCGGTGGAGTACACATAACCAAATAGGGTTTTATATTACCTCCAAGTAAAAGTTGTATATATTTTAAAGACATTGTATAGAATGACGGACTTCATATATACTAATATCATATGGTACCTTCTGTCTTGAAAGACAATAAATTCGCCCAGATGAATCATTGGTTTTTGTTTCACCTTGATTCCGGGCAGAATAAAGTTTTTATCTTTTTTACATATGTGGAATCATATTTTAAGGGCATAAAGAAGAAGAAAATATTTAGATTCTAGCTTTCATTTCAGGAATCAATGTCTGATTATCTGGTAGTGTCTGACTTTATATGTAATACAAAAATAGGAAACGGTTTCATTTCCACCTTCATCTATCCCTTAGCAGAGCCGGCCTTGGGCATAGGCAAACTAGGCATCCGGGCCTCCCATTAGTCAGGGCCTCGCACAGATACCGTTACAATTGTTTTAGAGAAAACTAGAGAAATTTGACCTGAATGTTATTGTTGGAGTACACTAGGTTTTAAACAAATTACATTCTTTTTAGTTGTTGTTGTTTTTCTGTGCTTAATTTTTAATTTTTCTATTTTATTTGGAGCCAGCAAATTCACTTCACCCAGGGCCTCCATTAATCTAAGGCCGGCACTACCCTTAGTCTGTTGAACCGTTTGGCAATAGGAAATGTTGAAGTGTTGAAACTACGGCCATGTACGGCATTTGTCGCCTTCAGTCGTAGAACGACTATGGTTCATCTCTTAAAACTCTCTTTCATGTGACTGTGGAGCTCTATTTTCGAGAGACATTCCCGTCCATATATATCACAGGCTAAGCTGGCATTCGCTTTTGTGGCAGAGGTGCCACACAGCCAGCCATGCTTCATTTGACACACTTTTCTGAGCTGAGGCCAATGCTTTTTCACAGTCCTTAGCTTTCTTGGTTCCCATCTCTCTACATAGTGCAGTCTACGCCTATGTCTCCAAGTTTTCAACATCGGTGTCAACTGCTTTGACGTCCTGTTTGTTACCTACACATATCGGAGGTGAGGACGATCAGTTTTTTTTCGGGTATGATTGTTCTCCTTGGCGGACATGAGCAATCCAGCGCAGACAGCGTTGTTTTAGGATTGTAAAGATGCTGCCGTTCTAGGAGTATGTCAGTGTTACATGGTCTTTCTTGTCATGAGAGTTTTAAGTTCCTTCAAAGGCAGCGCAGGTGAAATGAGTTTTGCTTTCTTTTTTGCTAGGCGTTGGTAGTCCATGACTTAGTGCCGTACAGTAGTGTGCTCTAATCACGTGCCTTGTAGACCTTCATTTTCGTCACTGCAGTGAGCTTCCGGTTTTTCCAAACTCTTGATCTGAGTCTAGTGAAGGTTGAAGCAGCCTTCCCTACGTGTTTTTTTTTTATCCCCTCTTCTAGAGACGGGTTATCTTGAATTGTGGATCCCAAGTAGCAGAATTCATGAACCTCTTCTAGCTTGTTTTCATCAATGAGGATGGAGGGTGATGTAGTAGCAGGTGTCCCCATTCTGTTTCTTTTCTTCGTGCTAATAGTAAGCCCCAGAGGCGTAGCTAGCCATGTGCGGGTGGTGTGGGCCATTGTGAGGGGCATCAAACTTTACCCCAGTATTTATTAAGTTCGTATTCCTCTGAGCCTTTCTGTTTAAAAAATCAACAACAGGGTAATATAATGTAGACCTTACGACATTGGAGATTGACATGAAGACTTTTCAGCTGATGCTCGAATACTGATACTTTTGTTAGCGAGAAACCACGTACAATTTATTTTTAATATCTTTTTGTCTATTTGCTTGTTTGCGTACAAGCAATACTCTAACAATACTCTAACAATGAATACACATTATTTTGGATAAAAAAGAACGTACTTTGCAGCTTTATTCGTTTTTATTTTTGGAGGGCATCACGAGGAGTGACCGCACCGAGCTTTGTATACCCTAGCTACGCCACTGTTTAGCTCATACTCTTTGCAAATTATTACTAACTAAATACAGCATTTAATTTTAAGCACATTTTTAATTTGCATTAGTAACATCGATTCCTTATGGTGAAAATGTTTGTCTTAGTGTAACATCAACGCCTCAGTATCTGTAACATCAACGCCTCAGTCTCTGTAACGTCAAAGTATCCGTCTCTGTAATAGTCTACTTCAGTCTCTGTAGTATGAGCTCCGATTGGGAACAAAGCAGGAAGGATTAATCCTCTCGTAGTACTCAAGAAAGAAACTGGACCATACGGCGTAATGCCTGATGGTATCAATGCTTCAGTGTCTGTAACATCAGGGCCGGAGTACAGGGAGGGGGCCGGCTGGGATAGAGTCCTGGGTCTTCACAAGAAAGGGACAGCCACAAAAGCGATAAAAATAAATCCGAATTTCGACGGGTCAAAACCTTTAAGTTTTTTTGTTTCATTCTTACGGCTGGCAACAATGTCATGATTAGGAAGTGTACGCTTGTAGCATGCTCAGAATAAGTCAATTTACTACAGTGCGTCTACCAATGGCCTTACCCACCACAAACTCAAAAATATACATTTTAAACTAAAATATGCATAATAAAAGTATTTTAAAAAGAAAAATTAGATTAACTTTACAAGAATTCATTTTTTTTTCTTCTAAAATATAAAATGCTTTTAGATATAAGTATTTTTATTCATAAGTGGATCTTTATTAAATCTTTCAAAAAATTGTAGGGGCCTCCATAAAAATGCAGCCCCGAGGCCTCCACATGCTTAAATCCAGCAATGTGTAACATCAACGCCTCAGTGTCTGTAACATCAATACTTCAGTGTATGTAACATCAATACTTCAGTGTCTGTAACATTAATACTTCAGTGTCTGTAACATCAATACTTCAGTGTCTGTAACATCAATACTTCAGTGTCTGTAACATCAATACTTCAGTGTCTGTAACATCAATACTTCAGTGTCTGTAACATCAATACTTCAGTGTCTGTAACATCAATACTTCAGTGTCTGTAACATCAATACTTCAGTGTCTGTAACATTATACTTCAGTGTCTATAACATCAATACTTCAGTGTCTGTAACATCAATACTTCAGTGTCTGTAACATCAATACTTCAGTGTCTGTAACATCAATACTTCAGTGTCTGTAACATCAATACTTCAGTGTCTGTAACATCAATACCTCAGTGTCTGTAACATCAATACTTCAGTGTCTGTAACATCAATACTTCAGTGTCTGAAACATCAATACTTCAGTGTCTGTAACATCAATACTTCAGTGTCTGTAACATCAATACTTCAGCGTCTGTAACATCAATACTTCAGTGTCTGTAACATCAATACTTCAGTGTCTGTAACATCAATACCTCAGTGTCTGTAACATCAATACTTCAGTGTCTGTAACATCAATACTTCAGTGTCTGTAACATCAATACTTCAGTGTCTGTAACATCAATACTTCAGTGTCTGTAACAACAATACTTCAGTGTCTGTAACATTAATACTTCAGTGTCTGTAACATCAATACTTCAGTGTCAGTAACATCAATACTTCAGTGTCTGTAACATCAATACCTCAGTGTCTGTAACATCAATACTTCAGTGTCTGTAACATCAATACTTCAGTGTCTGAAACATCAATACTTCAGTGTCTGTAACATCAATACTTCAGTGTCTGTAACATCAATACTTCAGTGTCTGTAACATCAATACTTCAGTGTCTGTAACATCAATACTTCAGTGTCTGTAACATTAATACTTCAGTGTCTGTAACATCAATACTTCAGTGTCTGTAACATCAATACTTCAGTGTCTGTAACATCAATACTTCAGTATCTATAACATCAATACTTCAGTGTCTGTAACATCAATACTTCAGTGTCTGTAACATCAATACTTCAGTGTCTGTAACATCAATACTTCAGTGTCTGTAACATCAATACTTCAGTGTCTGTAACATCAATACTTCAGTGTCTGTAACATCAATACTTCAGTGTCTGTAACATCAATACTTCAGTGTCTGTAACATCAATACTTCAGTGTCTGTAACATCAATACTTCAGTGTCTGTAACATCAATACTTCAGTGTCTGTAACATCAATACTTCAGTGTCTGTAACATCAATACGTCAGTGTCTGTAACATTAATACTTCAGTGTCTGTAACATCAATACTTCAGTGTCTGTAACAACAACGCTCCGGTGTTTGTAATATAAATGCCACAGGTTATGTATAATCAACGTCTCGCTGTCCTAATATCTGTAACCCTCACCTTAATATCTGTAACCCTAGCCCTAATATCTGTAACCCTCACCCTAATATCTGTAACCCTAACCCTAATATCTGTAACCCTAACCCTAATATCTATAACAATTATGATCATGTTACACAAAACGGCTGTTATATCGAAATCTCTTCTCACTTCTTATCTTATCTTATATAATACAGACGTTACTTCAAAAAAGAAGATGATTACGTCCTACGCGTCATGCATTTAGTCATGCATATTAACCAATGACTTAAATTCTGCCAAGTCACTGGTTTTTCTGGCTAGCTCAAGCAACCCATTCCATGCTCTAATAGCACTAGGGAAGAAGGAGTATTTGTACAAATTTGTCCTAGCATATGGGACGAGGAATGTGCCTTTATTTTTGTGTCTTTCAGAGTATTTTATTAAATTTTGTTTTTGTATTTGAAGATTATGGTTCAGTGTTTTATGTATAATTGCTACTTTACTTTTGAGTCTTCTGTCCTGAAGGCTTTCTAAATTTAGTGATTTTACTAATGGTGTTACCCTAGTCAAATGTGAATATTCGTTTGTTATGAATCTCACTGCTCTATTTTGTGTTTGTTCCAGTTTCTTAATGTTTTCTTGAGTTGAGGGGTCCCACACGGTGGATGCATATTCTATTATTGGCCTAACCAAGGTTAAATAACATTTTAGTTTTATGTTCTTATTTGATTTATAGAAATTTCTTTTAATAAACCCTAATGCTTTGTTGGATTTTTTTATAGTTTCATCAATATGTGGATTCCATGACAGTTTTTCATTTATTATAACACCTAGGTATTTTGAGTTTTTAGTCTGTGTTACTGGTTTGCCATGAATAAGATAAGTGGAATTAATTTGTTTTAGTTTTTTTGTTACTCTTAACAACTGACATTTTTCTGGGTGGAAAGACATGCTCCAATTTGATTCCCATTTCTGTAATTCATCTAATTCTCTTTGTAAAATATCTGTGTCTTGTTTTGTTTTTATTGTTCTATATATTATGCAATCGTCTGCAAATAATCTGACTTTTGTTCCTGAACTAATGCAATTTGGTAAATCATTTATGTAAATTAAAAATAGTAGTGGACCCAAGACTGTTCCTTGAGGTACACCTGAGTTTACTGTTATTGGTGTTGATTTAGAGCCATTTATTATTACAGTTTGTTCTCTCCCTATCAGAAAATCTTTAATCCACTGATACAGTGGACCGTTAATGCCGAAATATTTTAATTTTTTAAGCAAACTATGGTGGTGAACTTTGTCAAAAGCCTTGGAAAAATCTAGTAAGATAGCATCTATTTGTTCACTATTATCACTTAGGTGTGCAGCCACATAATAGTCACATGTATTATCTCAGACGAGATATAGCAACAAGAAGTAGAGAAAGACTTACGATTGGACAAAATGGATAGACATGAAATAATAGTCTATTATTTATACTTGAAACAGAAAGGAAAGGGTCACGTGACAGAGAATGTAATGAAAACAAAAAACAACGGAAAAAGATAAGTATTTAAACTATAAATATCTAGGTTAGGGGCATGTCGAGTTCGTCTTTCTGTTGTTTGTAAGTGACCATGCCTGTCCGTCTCTAGCGCGTTTTGTTTTTACTAGGTGCCGCTGGGTTTTTTGCTGTGTTTATATTGTATATCTCCTCCCAGTTTTTGTTTTGTCACTGCCTTCTTTTGATCTTGTTTTCTACAAGAGTAGGTTGTTGTGTCTGTGTATGTTGGGCTAGTGTAAAGGGGAGTACTGCAGACCATTGGTGATCTAATACCAGCTCTTGAACTCAAAAGATAAAACATCATAAATATTCTTTTAAAAAGGCAATACCTTCTTTATGCAACTTAATAAGTAACTGTTTTTCTCCTAACAATTAATGAATGTTAGATTTAAAAAACATTTTTTACCCCTCCACCCCTCTTTCTCCACGAGAACGAATCCTGGTTAAGTGAATATACACCTTTTAATATTACAATGATAATTATTTAGATCTAGTCTTTTAGAACCGATGTAGAATCTAGACCTAGATTTAGTCTCTAGCCAAAATTACATTTATTTAATTTTACTTTGAAAAATTATAACGGTCAAACTAGAGTTTTCTCCATGTGGCCAACGAGCTAATAATTCTTTTCTCAGCGATAAACAACTTTGAAATTTCTAGGAAAATCGTTAAAGCCATTTTTGAGATCAGTGTCCGCCCACCATCCATGAAGGAGTGATTTGAAAAAAGATCAACTAATGATAAGCAAGATATGCACTGACTCGCTGTAAGCAAGATATTTTGAGGGCTTCATTGTTAACCTTTGACCCTTTAGTACCTTTTACTTTTCTATACATATTACTGGCAGTTGATTACTTAATAAGGTTGTGTCCGAGCGTTGAATGATGTTTGCGGGACTTGTTGTCCGAAAGAAGGAATCGCGAATCTCAATAGTAGCAATACCATTGAGAAATACACAATAACGTCCTCCTATAGCAAAGTGCTGTCCTCTCACGAAAAACCTCAATGTAGTGGACACCAGTTGGGAAGAAGTTATAGACACAACTGGACACCACTATCTATGGAGAAATCTTGAGACCTACTGCTCCGAACCGTTCGGAATCGTTTAATTATACAATATATATATATATATCAAAAATGATATATTCAGATTCTTGTTTTGAACCTTGACTAAAAGTACCTTTTATCGACACCTTGCTTCCCTCACTTTTCTAATGAGTTCATTGTGTGACGTAGATCTATATCCAACATATTTATTTTACGTACAATCAATTTTAACCCAGGGCGTTTTGAAATCATTTTTTTTTTCGTCTTGCCCCTAGACTTCCTTGACACAACGGAAACTGGATGAACACATCCTTGACCACCTCGTCTGCAACTCCCTGGTCTCTTGCCCTTTTTTTTATTGAACATTTCCTGATCTTTTCTATTTTCTCTCTTTTCTATTTTTTTTTTCTTTTCTTCAACAATAATTTACTTCTTTTGTTTTTACCCCATGGCTTATTCGAATTTCTTTGACTGCATTTCCATGTTGATTTTTTCCCTTTCTCTCCATAATCTTAATGATCTGAATCCGAGGAAAAGATACCAAAAAAAATTTTGAGCATAGGATTTACACACACACACACACACAGAGAAATGATTCATTAGTTAGTTTCATTCACATTCAGATAAATTACGTCGTCAAGGAGGAGCTTGTAGTAAACGGGTGTTAATTTCACTTTCAAAACAAGCGGCTTCAGTTCGAGTCCCAGGTTAAGATTATTAAATCAATTTTCGTATATTCGTAAAGGCTCGGGCGCCACACAACTTTTAAGGGAAGCACCAGGCGGTCGGGCGATGGGCGTTTTGGCGCTAGAAGTTCTAACTATAGTAATAAAAAGAAATACGAAATATTTCTTTATTACACTAGATAAATATAGTATTCATTCTTTCCCCGTGGCCATCCTCCAATCCCAGTCAACAAAAATTTTTGAAAATTGATAGATCAGATTCCTTCTGCAGACCATTATATTACCCCCCCCCCCCCCCCAGTAAAAGAAATGCGAGGAACGAGATGTGGAAAACGCACAGAATGGGAATAGGTTTTATGTATTTATATATTTATATGTATATATATATATATGTGTGTGTGTGTGTGTGTATGTGTGTACATCATGAAATGCACCAAGATACCTGTGTGTAGTCGCTGGATGAACTCTTTATGTTGTCTGTTGTATTTATGTGTATTTTTCTGTTGTTTGTCTTTATATGAGAAAAGAGTCCTTGTAATCACAACACATTTCCGTAAGGGTTAATAAAGCAGTCTTAGTCTTAATCTTTATTAAATTCTGATCCTTCATTATTTCGGAAGACGCTTATTGTACTCTAGAATAGCTTCTTCCTGGAGTTAGTGGAAAAATTGTAGACTCCCCCAGCGCGGGGTGGAGCCCCACCGCCAAGCTCATATTTCGGTATTGGAAGTCAACAAAATGCATATTCTGAGGTATCTACAATGCATTATCCTGCTATTGAAATGTTTTATTTCAAAAACCTAATGTACTATTCTTACTGAATTAGACCCTCCCGCGCCGTTCTGCGTCAAGCTGTTTCCACAAAAATCTGTCACTGGTAATGTCTGAAGCCTCTTCCCACCTGCTGAAAGTGTAGCGCCAAGATGTATTAGGATGTCATCGCAACTCTTATTATGCATAATTCATTTTGTCGGAGAACATGTCCCGAAAACCTCATGCGACGCTCTTTCACAACCTTATTAAGGGGTCGACTCCCAGTTCGGCATAGGATTTCCTTTATTTAGACCCGATCTCTATAACTGACTCCTAAAATCCGTTTTAGCCATCTTTGTTCCAGTATATCTAGATTTTTAAAACTATATTTATATTCTAATTAAAATCATTGTGAATTTCTAAGTCTTAGTTTAGAATGATATGGACTAGATATAGAATTTCAATTTCTAGACTTAAAGTGTAGATTTTGATTTCCAACGGTAATTGAATCCTTGAAACATTATTACATTTGACAATCAAAATAAAATCACGTCTTGAATATTCCTTGCGAATAGGCGGATCCGACAGGGATCACACTGGGGCCGCCTCTGAGTTTGTGTTTTGTTTTATTTTTTTACACTTAATATTATTTTAAATTGTATGATGGAACTGTTGTCTTTAAAAAAAAATTTTAAATTGTTTTTTCTTGTTCTTAAAATATAGTTCTGTGTCCTAACAAAATATATTGTCGCAATTCTCAATACTAATTACTGTTGTATGTAATTTGTTAAGGGAAGTAACTCTTAAATTGTCAGTACAACGTTTTGTAAATTTTTAACTAGTAATTATTTTAAATAGTAAAAATAATTTAACATAAATTTGTAAACAATGTGTCAAAGTGCTTTATTAGATAAATTTATGTTTGTTTATATTTTTTTGTTAATTGTTATTTCTTTCTTTAATAGTAATTAGCCGTTCACTAGTTGAATCACATGATTTAATAGTATAAATAAACAATAAATTGCAGATCTAATATGGTGCAATGAGATTTCAAAATTCATTAAATCCAGAAAAGGGTTGGTGGGGTTATTGTGTTGATTGTTCTGGGGTAGAGGATACTTGTATCATTTTACTGTCTTTAGTAGGGCTAATGGTTAGGTAGTATGTCTTTGATATTAAATAATATTTCTATTATTATTATATTTTTAGGTTAATCACTCTTCAATTGTTTATAATTTAATCTTATCTTATCTTATATAATACAGACGTTACTTCAAAAAAGAAGATGATTACGTCCTACGCGTCATGCATTTAGTCATGCATATTAACCAATACTTGTGAATTATGAGAACTTACAAATAAAAACATTAAAAAAAAAAAAAAGCCCACAAAAGAGGTAAGATGGACCATAAAAGAGGCACATTAAGCCCCCCCAAAAAAGGCAAAGAAAAGAGGCCTAAGGCCCAAGGATTCCTATGATGATAAAGCTAAAATTGAATAGCCCAAATTCTGAGGTTTCCTTTAAAAAAAAACAAACCAAAAAAAATATTAAACATTGAAGTATTACACTACACATAATTGCTAAATCAATGTAAAAACTCATAAATTAGGATAACATAGATCTCATCCGCTATTAAGTTAAATGACTCTTCTAATTATTACAAGTAATTTAAACATTGGTCCTTAAAAACTGAGCTCCAGATCACAATCAAGTCCAAGAAGTAGGATAGACATTAATTTCTTAACCAAGGTGCTTCACAAACCCTGGTCTCACATCAGATAGGCGCATAAATAAAACAGACAGGATACTGTTGACTTAGAGCACAAAAGAACTGGTAGACGCATAAACCGATGTAGGCGTTATAAAATGATAAAACCTGAAATAACTTGAATAACGTTGAAAAGAATTAGATATAACTTTTATTAAAATATAATCAAATTTAACTTCAAATAAACTATTTTAAAGATATCTTGCTCCCAGTAAAAACACGTCTTTACACTCTGGCAAACTGCACTCGTCTCCCGTAGTTAACTCAGCTTACGACAGTGCCGCTCATCTTGCATCGTTCTACAAACGCCAACAATTAATGCTCCCCTTCATCGCTATCACCTTGGCATTCAGAATATCTGAAGATTCAGCATGTGACTTGGAACCAAAGCAAGTTATATGGTTGACCAATGACATTGGCTTTTAAAAATACCCGAAGTCCTAGGACCTCCAGTAGCGGCCCGGGGGGGGGGTGGCAAGTGGGGCAAGAGCGGAGCCCCGCGATCGTAGATGTCCTTGTCACCTTAAGCTTCGCAATCCAGATCAGCTCTCATTAATTTGGAATTATTACTCAATTATTTGGAATCCTTCCTTGTATCTATATGATACCAATTACCATGCAAGTTTTTAACATGACATTTTTGGTTTCAAATACAGGTTCAGTTTCGGTAAATACACCATTTTGCGATTCAACAAGGCTATCATTGTTTAACAGCTCACCTTGGCATCAAAACATGCAATCGGATTAGCTAAGGCTGCCTCTGGGGAGCTCGTTCTTGCAGGGCCGGCCCTAGCATTTGCGGGGCCCTATGCGAAACGGATCGCGCGGGGCCTAGTCTGGGTAGGGGTGAGCATAATGTCAAAATTTTTTTTTTTTTTAAATTACAAAATAGGCCTACTTTCGCCTTTGCAATAACTTTTTATCAAATGAAAGCTCAAAATGCCACTTTTTATTTATTAACACCCCAAAATGTCAATTTGGTCTATCCTTCAGGAGATTTGAATAAATTCAAAAAAAAGTTCAGGACTTTATCGTATATTTTGCCTTTTGATGAGATTTCCTGGAGGCCCTGGAAAATCAGGAGGTCGCGAAAACCCTGTTATTTTTATATACGTTATAATGGTTTCATTTAATAATGTACACTTAGCGCGGGGCCTATGAAAGTGCGGGGCCCACTGCGACCGCATAGGCTGCTGTGACCTAAGGCCGGCCCTGCGTTCTGGTTTATTTCAAGAGGGACAAGTGTACTTTGTTTATTGCCTGTCGTAGGTGTTGTTTTCTTGGACACATGTTCTCACATTAGACATATTATTGATCACTTGAGGTTTAGTAAAAACTTAACTCACAGGAGAGTGACCTAACATCGTATTGCTAAACCCGGCTACGCCACTACATATTGCCAACATAAGAGGGATGTTTAGTTTCATGCAAGCTATTCAATTTGTCCAAGTCTCTGTCGCTGTCACGATGTTTCAACGCAGTCTACTAGTATATTCTTATCGACAGATTCCAGACCTTACTCTAAAATGGCGCCATTTTCACCGTCGCGTTCACAGTGCGTCCTTTTTGGTGCGCTCAGCGACTTCCAATAATTTGCAATCAGTTGTAGCTTGCAGACTACGTTGTGACTGTGCTGGCTCTATGGTTGTGTATCACATCAATTAGTCTAATTGATCTCTTTGATTGACTTAGTTGGAGTAGATGTGCAGAGGAGGAAATGAAAAGAGCTTAGGTCAGAGGTCATCTACCTGAGGCCTCAAGTAATCTCTTGTATCGCTGTTGTCTGACGGATCATAAAGGTTGGCAGCCTACAATCCAGCAACAAAAAAAAAAAACCGAAGCAGGCAGGCGGCCAGGGCAGAAAATGCTGTTGGTGGTATTAGTGGTAGAGATTGGATCAAATTACGTTTGCATAGTAACAAACATCAAACGAGTGTTCTTTTACTATGGCAGTCTCATCGAGAGATGAGAGAAAGAAGGAGTGAGAGAGACAACGGATGTAGAGATGGTGAGAGAGAGAGAGAGAGAGAGAGAAAGTGAATAAGAGAAAGTGAGAGAGAGATAAAGTGACCAAGAGAACGAGAGAGACAGAGAGAGACTGCGTTATATATAAGAGAGAGAGAGAAAGCGAGTGAGAGAGAGTGAGAGCAACAGAGAGTGAGAGAGAGAGAGAAAGCTAATAAAATCCTACCTTTTAAATTTCTATAAAACCTGACATAAAAACATATGCTTAAATATTTCTTTACTTCAGATTACCAAACATCTCGTTTTACATCAACACCCAAAACTCCGTAGGTTAGGCAAAGTTGACCTTATCTAATGGTTAGCACAATTCAGCTCGACCCAAACCCGAGCCACTTGTTACATAGTCAAGCGGTTCTGTATAGAATGTTCCTATAGTTTAAAACTTGATGAAAACTAAACATCTTTACGCTTCTGTATTTCAAACGTTTAAAGTAATTAGGTAAATAGAGACTAAACATATAGAGATATATGGAGCCAGAGATAGTGTACTTGTGACAAGGGTGTAAGGAAATGTCTATATGCAATCAGTGCTGGATCTAGACTAGAAAGGGCCCTATGCTATTTGAGATATGGGGCCCTTTGGGTGGTCAATTAAAAGCCCAGATATTATATGTCAGAGCTAACTATTTCTTGGGGTCCTAAAGTTATATCATGTGTTGCTTATAGGTAAATACGGTCCTGTATCCAATGCCCACCTGATCGAGGTATCATGTCTTATGAACTGAAGGTGAATGGTTGAGTGAGCTAAGGATGATAATCGATAGCCAATGAATGATGACCAAATCAGATAATGATATTAAATGTTAATGAAGCGAGAAGCTGTTACGTGTATCTGTGTGTTACCTTCATTTATAGTCTTATATAAACTGTTATCAAAACAGTAAACATTGATACTAACCAGTGGGAAGACATAGCCTTAGACCTCACCACATGGAGAGAGATGGTGACCAAGATAGCTATGGACAGCGAAAAAACGTGGGCCTCAGCTCTGGAAGAAGAAAAGCCTGTCTTACAATAAATGTTTAGTTCCTCTACCAACAAAGCCAAAGCCACCTTGGCCTGCGATATATGTGGACGGGAGTGTCTATTCAAAAAAGGGCTCCACAGTCACATAAAAAAGAGTTCGAGATGAACTGTAGTCGTTACGATTGAAGGATGCCGATAATAATAAACTGTAAACAAATTAGACGTTAAAATATTTTTTTAAAATATATTTATAGATTTCTAGATACATGAAATAAAGAATAATTAAAGCCTACATATGTAACATGAAGCTACCGACATCAAATGGCTGTCAACTGTGCAAAGTTTTGTATGGGTTTCTGTCTTGCCTATGCACCGCAATACACTGTATGTTCCACGCGTTTCGATAAGTTGGCATTCTAAAACATCACGATTTGTTTAAGTTCTCAGCAGCTAGAAATGTCAGGGATCTGTCTTCAAAGGCTTCGTGTGATTTTTTGGTTCTAAAACTTTATGTTCTTATATGCTGAGTTTATGCTCCTATATGTCGTGTTTTGAAATGAGAAGTAAAGCTATATCTAATAATTTAATTCCAACAATTCGTCTCCCGTTAAAGTATTTACATTAGCGCATTGATTAAAGGTTAAAACTATTATGCTGATAATTATATTAAAGGCAAGCCATCAAGCGAGAAGATCAGTGATAAAGTGCGGCATTTTACATTGCTACGCAGACCCACAAATCTGACCTATATATTTTGCTTAAAAAAACACAAACAGAATCATCGTCTTCATTTCGGTCTTTAAAGATACAAGAAATGCTCTATAATCGTCTCAGTAGTATGTTATAAAACAGAAAGTAAGGCGTACGTATGTATGTAAGGGTTATGTCCCATACAGAAATCTAAACCGTTTGACCAATCTTCACAAAAAATTGGCATAAATGTTCCTTGGGTACTAACTGGAACCGTGACGTATGTATAGTAGCCCTAAACTAAAAAAAAGACCCTTAAAAAAGTTGCCCAACTCTGTGAAAGTAGTAGTATTTCATGGATCTAGGCCATGTTTATCATGTTTAGATCGAAAGGATCTAGATCTAGATCTTATTTTAAAAACTACACTTTGCACAGATAGTTTTTTACTTTGACACATGAAAATACAAAATATATTCTATTGATTTTATTATTTAATAAAATTAACCTTCAAATTTGTGTTTCAAAAGCAGTTTTAAATAAATTCGCTCTTTATATCTGCGAATTTAAAATTTCTGACGTACATTCGTTCATTAGACCAGACCGAAATGTTACACATCTCTCTGTTCTTAGCTCTAAAACTCTAATTCAACTTTAAGATTATACAACTTCTCTTCGCAAAGATAGTTTTATACTTTAACACATAAACATAATAATTATAGTCCATTCATTTTATGTTTTAATCAAATGAACATTCAAATTTGTTTTTCTAAAGTATTTTTCACACATTCATTCGCTATAGCTGCGAAGCCGTGTTGAGATACATTTGAATAGTTCCATTCATGAGTCGCGTACATCTAACAAAAAATGTCACGCATGCGCAGAGCGAAGCCTCCACCACTGGGAGTCGACCCCTTAGTTAGGTTGTGACAGAGCGTCGCATTAGGTTTGCGGGACATGTTCTCCGACAAAATGAATTACGCATAATAAGAGTTGCGATAACAAGTAGGCCATTACGAGGAAAGCGCAAACAAGAACATCTTAGTACAACTTGGCCCACACTTTCACGTTTGTCTTCAGAACAGGTGGGAAGAGGCTTCAGACATTGCCAGTGACAGATTTTTGAGGAAGCAGCTTGCCACCCAATGCACCGAACGACGCGGAAGGATCTTTCAATACCGGATATGGTGCTCCGCCCGCGCTGGGGGAACTCCAGAAATAACCTATTCTAGGGTACAATAAACGTCTTCCGAAAGAAAGAAGGGTCAGAATGTAATAAAGATTAATTCTGTATACACACACGCACACACACACGCGCGCGCACGCACACACACATTTTTAGCGTGGGGGGGGGGAGAGAAAAAAATCCCCCCCCCGAAAAAAAATCCATACATGATGTATATGTACAGGTGTTGTTAGATTTACCATTTTACACTTCAAACTAAAGCTTCACTTCATATCAAGTATCTGTAAGTCACATCAATCAAGAATAGCTTCAAGCAGTTCATCCACACCGCAATAGCACATGATACTTATGAAAAGTCTGTTAATCTTATCATTCAATATGAGACTATGGGACGTGTCCATACTAAAGACAATATTTGTCCTATGCATTGAACCCAAAAACAAAAAAAATGGGAGCAGGGGTAGCTAGCCTATCTAGGTCACATTAACATCATAAAATTCTTTTCTTTATCTTCATGCCTCACTTCCTGTCTTTTGGCCTTGCCACAGGACATAGTAATTCATTAATTCTTCAACTCTTCAATGTTCCTCTGCCCCACCTTTTTTCTTCTCTCTAAATTACGTTGTATCACTCTGGCCTTACAGGCAACTCAATTGCTTGACACGTGGTTAGGAGCGGATGTTAGAATGGAATGGATTGTGGGATGAAGAGACTGACAACGAACATAGATCTATTTCACTTCTAGAATAAATTGATTGTCAAAGAATTTGTATATGTATGTCATGATTTTGTTTTGCAGAGCAGTGTATTGTCTCCACAATCATATGACATACTCTGAATCGGAGGTGCCTATAAATATATTGTAATTCACTACTTGAATACACTAAAGAAACACAGTCCTGAGTATATTTTCATGAGTTTAATACTTTAAAACTCAGTTAAATAAAAAAAAAAGTAATTCAAGGTAAAAATCACGTGTAGAAGGATAACTTAACTGACATAAAATATTATTGTTAAAGCACACCACTGTGAAGATACAGCGATCAATAATAATCCAACAAAGATAGGCACAATGATTAATAATCAACGACCAATGACAGTGAACAATGACCGATAGGTAGATTTATTTTTCTTATATATCAAAGTACTTACACTGCTCACAGAGATTTTGTGGAAAGTCTACGCAACTGACAGTAAAACTTCACAATGACTCTACGTCTGGTTTATTCAAATCGAGGCTATCTAGAAGGATCTTTTTATTTTCCCATACGCACGCAGCGTGACCTAATAATACGGACTAATGACGTACCACTGGTCAGCTCCTATCGTGTTTATTCACGCGTGACATACAGATGTCACAGTGTGCAATCTGGTAAAAGACTCAAATACTTCTGCTAATATATTACATCTCGAGATAATTTACTTGAAACCGGAAACGTTTTTAAATTGTCCGAGATTTGGACGATTCATCTTTTCTAGACACAGATCTAGCCTCGGGTGGCTGCGATGTTAAATTCGCCCAAGGCTTTTGTTCGTCAGTGTAGTGTACATTACATAGCTTTCGACAGACGGCGATAAAACGGCTAGTACAGCGTGCTCTCCTGGGACAGAATATTGCCACGGTCTGCATGCGTCGCATTGAATATATCTGTGTAAAATAACCCATTTCTAAATAGACTTCACTTTCATCTCTCTACGTAACGCTATTGTGAATCGAGCATATGGAATGGATTTCTAGGGGAAAGTTAAAGGAAGTGTATTTGAGGGGCGTCTAGATTTACTGCTCCCATTTACACTTCGACACTTTTCATATAAAGTCGCTTCCCCCATCACTAAAACTTTGGCAAGGATACTATAAATTAATCAGTTTTGGGCTACAATTCAGGAAATAAATATTACCGATTAAGGCATAATTTTCAAACGACTGATTCGATTGACGTTTAAAACATCAAATTACACATAGCTATGGGAATAACTAATAAGACACGTCTTCTGAACAACCAATAATGCAAATCTTTAAAACAAGCAATTAGACATAGCTTTTAAACAAACAATTAGACGTAGCTTTGAATCAACCAATAAGGCACCCCCTTTAAAAAACTGATTATTATGCATGACTAAAGAAATTACTAGACTTTGGCCATATACCAATGCCATCATAAAAAAAAAATTACGATAAAGTCGATTAAATTTAAAAAAAAGCTTATATCGATTAAAAAGAACAGATTTGCTCTCATATTGAACGACTAAGTCAAAGTATTGGAACTCGAACAGAAATTTCTATACGCACGATTAAGCCCTGACTCTAAACCCTGAATTGATTCTAATGCAGTCTTGCGGTATTTTGTATAAATTTTAAAATGATTACGCTGATGTTTTTATTCCATTATGAATGTTTGTATTTATTTCTAACTCAGACGTACTTTACGCCAGCAGTACGTCTGTTTGGCAGACACGTGACTACGTCTCATAAATCTTCACCAAAAGATCAACTTGAAACGAGGGTTCCACTTTTTTACTTTCACAAAGGCGGAAATGAGACCCGCTGCTGGCTGAGCCAGCAAGACAGCTTCAGTCCACAGTTAGATTGGTCCTCTGGCTCCGGCTGGTCAACAGCCGAGAGGAAAAAAAAAGTTGACGACTACGGACATTAAGTCAACTAAAATTTGACACACGCGTCCATTAACTCACGAGTTATGGCTTATGTCGTCAGGTGGGAGCGGGGAGAGATGAGGAAAAAAAAAACGTTAATTTAATTCAATAGACAACTTTTTGGTTTTTGGACCAAGTCACGTGTTTTATTTGGGCAGACAACTTGATAGGACCCCCCCCCCTTTTTTTTTTCCTCGCCTTTTTTTTTAGTTTTTAAATAAAACTCGTATCTAAAAATAATAGCAGTGTAAAACTAGGCTAAATTGGCCATTTGTTTTTAAATCAGAGGCATAGACATAAATAGCAAGCTATACGAAATACGGTGGCATTAATATACTATACATTTAAAAATCTATATATGTGTGAGTGTGTGTGTGTGTGTGTGTGTGTGTGTTTGTCTACTTTTTTAGCCATGCAGAATCAAATTAAAAACAAGAAAAACATTTTCGAAAAAACTTATAAAAAAAACAAAACAAAGCGTCTATAAAGTGTAATTATATCAATTAGTTTGGATTAGTTTGTATATATCACCAACCTAGACATAATAAATCTGTGCGATTAGAAATATTTTACCATTTAGTTTTTTGTTTAACTTTTAGCTTACTCAATGCGCTATGACCCTATCACTTGTCTGGACCAGTTGGGAAAGAGGGAGCGAAGAAGGAGGTATCTTGGTGAATGTTTACATGATCGTTTTTTAAATGCATTAAAAATGTTCACTCAGGGCTCAAGAGTAATCAATGGGACTAATTCAACTTATACCACTATATCTGTCAAGTACGATTTCTTTCCCTTGTTCAAAGTATCAAACATAATATTTAATTACCAATAGTTAATTAACTAATTGGTTAATTGTTTTTTTTATTGATTCTTGTGTTTGTGGGGTAAAAAAAAGTAATTGTGCAAATAGTGAGCTTGATCCGAGACTGGGTTTGGGAGAAATAATGTGAACAAACTTTTTACCAGACAGAAAAGCTAGCCAACTATTAAATTTATGATAACCTTTGTAAAAACTATTAATCAAATGAAATATGTTTTGACCACCATTCGCTTCACAAATAATAGAGGGATTAAAAAAGAAACTTTAAAAAAATTATATTTGTTTTAGTTTCAAAAAAAAAAAGAAAGAATGCGTTTGTATGCATATAATTCAATCATATTTTTAGGCAAGATTTGATAAACAGCGCTCAATATTGTAAGTAAAGTTCCTTTAGATGCTCAGCCAAAATGAAATGTTTTCTGTCCTTTACCAACCATCATATAGATCAGCAGTTCTCAACCTTTTTGTTGCCGCGACCCCTAAAACGATTCCCCAGTAGACAGCGACCACCTATCGTAATTTTTTTTTCTTTCATAGGCCTAGGTAAATGGAAATTTGCTAATGTTATAAAACCGTTACCGTAACGTCTTTATCTGATTTATGATGTCTTGTTATTGGTAGAAATTTAACAAAGAAAAAGCTTTATGTAATTGTAATGAGTGTTAAATAGGCGTGGCTGGCTTGGCCACGTTCGTAGAATGCCAGTAGGTCGACTTCCACAAGACATTCTGTATGGCGATCTAATAGAAGACAGGAGAGCCGCTGGTCACCCACCTATACGGTATACGAATGTATGCAAACGCAACATGAAGGTCTTCAAAATCGACACTAGCGGCTGGGAAAAAGTAGCACAAAATAGATCTACATGGAGAGAGAGCATAAAGGAAGGGTCAAAGATTGCAAATGTCATACACAACAGAAGCAGAAAGAAGGGTGAAAATGCAACGGCGCCTGGTGATTATATATGCCCAACCTGCGATCGCAGCTGTGTATCAAGGATTGGCCTCTTTAGTCACATAAGAAGTTGCAAAGGGAAAAGATCGTCTCTCGAGACGTAAAATACCACAGATAATTAAATTGATAACAAAAAGTTTATCTTTATGTCTTGCATTGATTCATTTTCCTATGTCGTGTTCACCGTATCCATGTGCACAGACTTGTGGGACAATTTCAAAAAGTGTGGTGAAACATGGAGAAGATATTCAATAAGGTCAACTACATTGCTACACATTTGTAAATACGCCAACGTTAGTGCCAAGGTTGTGGGAGTCTTTGTAAGAGCACAATGAATGTCATCTTCTGCACCAAGTCCACTTTTTTTATTTGGACTTGTCAACTAACAGGCTGGAAAACCTGCATCGCTAAGATGTAAGCCTTTTGTTAGAAATGGATGAAGAAGGCGCAACACAATGTCAAAATGGGATATGACTGCAAAAAACGTGATCCAGAATGGTACAACTGGCATTGAAAAGTAGGCCTAATGATTTTTAGCTGCATCCTTGTTGATGAGCTCAATAAACTCTTTCTGTCTGAGTAACATCTTCAACTTTGACATTTTAGAAAGTGTAAACAGGATGTCTTCAAGATATGAAAGTTTTGTGAAAACGCTAGTGCTAATGTTCTATGACAGAAATGACCATTGTAGTCTGTCTTTCAGATTCAATGCCTTTTTTTCCTCACTGAAAGCAGATAAAGTTGACAAGATCTAAGTTTTATTTTCATCTAGTTTTGTTTGACAAAGTTGAAGTTGCATTTGGACGGGGCGGATCTTTTGAGACAAGACGAGGCATAATGTATTTGAATACTTGCATTTTAACATTTAGATATTCAAGGTGACAAAGATGTCTACATGTTCGGCTATTTTCTGTGTTTATTTTTCTTTCTAATAAAAAAAAAGAAAAAAACACTTTTTAGAAGTTTGCCTCTCGACAACCACGTCGAATCAGTGTGAACTAGCAGAACACGTTGAACCCATCAGACTCAGTAGAAAGAAGCAACTATCAATAGAAAAAGACAAGTCTACCTTCAAACAATGATGTTACACTCACTAAATCAAAGTGCTATCTTTATCCTCTACCAAAGTCTTTGTCTTCTTAAAACAAATTTTTATTACATTTTTTGTTTGACGATCGTTTCATAATTTGTCAAACATATCCACCTGGGCAATATCCCTTTGTTTTGTTATATCAAATGAAAATGCATACCAACTATGGTACTAATTGTGCTTGTTACAAAAAAAAAAACCACAGATGATAAATAGATAAGAACCCAAATTTCCAATGGTATAAGGCGACCAGTGACAAATGGTATTTGACCCCGAAAGGGTCGCGCTCCACTGGCTAACGTTCAAACCTCATAGGAAAAAAAATGAAATTCAAAATTAATTTGTATATTATTGATATATCTTGTTTTTGAGTATCAATGAATCAAGAGTAGGCTATTTATGTTCTTTGACTTTGATGTAATATTTTGAAAGCTTTCATAGCCGTGCCTCTGATGGCAGCCACAATTAATTGGATCCATTATCACATTCTAGAAATTATTTACATAGGTAAGCATCCAGATAGAATGATAAAAAAAAATATGATTGATAAGCTGATCGCGATGCTAACAGAGGAACATTGGGATGCAGGATGATCGATCTTTTACTTATAATAGAACTTATTTTGAATATGCTTTTTTTTTGGGGGGGGGGGGAGGGTTTGGGGGGGGTATTTTTAAAATGTTTTTGTTTATTGTGTAGCTTTTGGTACGTTTTTTGAAGTTGCCCCTGTCTTCGTATCTCAGATAACTTTTTTTTTTCCTTGTAGAAACCAGATAACAGAAACAAAAGTTTCCGCCATGATCAACTGTGGTGGTTATACTATTTATGCCCGTCCAATTCTTCAAAAAATTTGTTAATTGTTTGGGAGAGAAATGGCTTGGGGGGGAAACTGAAGAATAATAACCCCAGAGGAGCTACAGAGCCGTAAATTGCGCTCCCATTCATCGTCCGTTTAGCTGCACCAAAATAAAAGGGGGCTACACAGAGATGGCTGCATCTTTACTGATTGTCTCCCCATGTCTCCCAGCCTTTTCTTTCTCTCTTCCTCTCTCCATGTCTCCTTTCTCTACATTTATGTATCTCAAACTGTAAGACAAACAACAGATGCCCAAGTTCGCACGCGAAATGAATCAGCCTTCAACACTCGCTCACACCCCTCTCTTTATTTCGAGGATCTTGACTATCAAACTATTGACATTAACAATCGAAAAAAAAATGTCTTCGTATCCCATTTTCTACACCCCCCATCCCCGCCTTCACTCGATAGCCCCCCCTCCCACGCACCCCATCCTCCTTTTTATCTCCTTACTTGTTCAGCTCTCACTTTGACTAACAATCAATGTTGTAAAATGACGAAGGAAGAGTTATTCAAATTACCTCCAGCTGGAAGTCCGTGTTTAAAAGGCTGGTTTATTCTTTTGTGCGTGTGTGGAATTCTGTAAAGGCGCAATATACCACGCCCGACATTTCACCCCGTAGTTACAAATGGCCAGACTTTGGTCCACACATTTAAATTTATTGACCACTATCGCCCTCCACTCTCCTCGTGAATTCAATAAAAC